>VHKM01000678.1:810000-946242 GCA_007210695.1 Neogobius melanostomus
TATGCTTTGTAAAACACTTGCACATGCTATTAGCAGGTATAGCGCGACATGCTAATTGCACCCTTTTGTCACCGCTCACCTGTATCTGCTGAATGTACATTATTAGCATGAGCACTGCCAACAACGGCACTATGTTTGCTTCCCCTAATGATAGCCGCCACGGTTAGCGCGCCCCCGTTTCGCTTTTATGTCCCCTGCCCACCACATAAAACGCCACACATGAGCGTCCGCTGTTCGTGCTTCCTTCTGTTTGCTCACACTGTACGGAGCCAATGACCCGTTATGGGTTGTGAAATTAACCGACATTCTTACCTGATGTTACGCAATCGGGAAATGAAATGAGGTGGGACAAGCTGCAGGGTTAATTAGGAGCGTAATGAAAGGAGAGGGCTCGTGTTAACTATGGCTGTAAGAGACATATGGTCACCGATTATGTCTACTGCATATGATGATGTCATTATTTTTAGCTAACATCACAGACCGGCTCTCAATTCCCAAAACTTAAATTTAGCGTAATATAGTTCTAAAAAAGACAAAACGGTCTACAACTGAACATTATTAGAAGTTTGAGCTACTGAAGTATTTTTTTAACCAATATAGCTTGAAAGAACACAGACAAAGACTTAAAAATGTGCAAAAGTGTTGTTTTTGTCGTAATTTTGCTTATTTTAGATTCATTTTAACCTCATTTTGGTGCTGCTTTTGTGTATTTTAAATCTTGTTTTGACACAATTTTATGATAAAACAAACTGCTTATGATTTTTGTGTAAATCTGATGGAACGTACCGTCCTAAAATGGTTTCTGAAAGAGACACCGCGTAACATTCACCAACATTCATATAAAATACAAGCATTTATTTTATTACAGAATTTTTTTATTGTTGTCTCCAGCTCGTGTCCATGAAGATGTTGACTAAAGGTAGCCAAATATGAGATTTAAATAGGTTAGGTCCTCGTCCACATCAATTCTATATATACACCCACTAGCTTACCCAAATAGCATTTTCTGTGTCTAGCTGGTATTACTTCAACAGTATCATCTATTCATATATTCATCCTTAAAAAATGAAAGTGTCAAAAGAAAGATGAAAGTGACTGAGTGGAAATAAGCCTGGTAGATGCATTCCAACAAGAGCAGAGTGGGATCTAGTGGAAACGCCAACTTAAGACGAATGTAAAGTCCACTGAAAGAACTTGTCTAACATAAAATAAATCCGTCAATTATCAATCTAAATCTTCAGTGATTTCTGTTTGACTTGTTATGGCAACAATTCACCATCTTTGATCTGGCCCCCCTCCCCCAAAGATCTATCCCGCTGATCATTAGTCCAGACTGATGTCATGAAGATACGTGAAGTGGGCCAGCGCTGCCTCTCGTGATGGATGCCCGTCCGCACGAAGCCCCGAGTGTCCGCTGACCTTATCGCAACACCTGAGGGCCATGAGGAGGACGTCCGAGTGAGAAACGGCCGGCCCCGGGGAACGAGCAAGACGAGGAGAGGAGTGGAAGGACTCAGGAGACACGTGGAAGGAGCAGTGGAGAAGGCTAGTGCGTGGCCTTTAGATGAAAAGGCATTAGTCAGGCGGCGGCCATAGTGGAGGGGCGAACATGATTGGATTTGGCTAGGGAACATCGGGAAGTGCACTCCCCCGGGGATCAGAGGAGGAGGAGGAGAGAGGGGGTGGAAGGGGGGGAGGGGATGTGGTGATGTGGTGGATGTGGTGGTGGTGCCAGGGGGTGTTTATCTTCAGAGACGCACATTCAAAGGCGACCGGGCGCTGTGTAAGTCACTGCTGGGAATGTGATGAGAGAAATGGGCTCTGGAAAGTGGCGTGTCGCGCTGCGTGACAGAAGAACATGCGATTGATCATGTCGAACACTGGCTTTTGCGATGTTAAGATTTTATTTTTCACGTAATGATTTGAAATGGTATAGTTCGGTGTTGGGAGATTGTTTTTGACATTGCGATTAGATTTGCCGTTCATGTTTTGAGATCAAAATTCAGATCACATGCATTTGCAGAGGTCTAAGCAACAACGTAAGGTCCACACATAACAAGACCCCAGGGGACGGGAGATTTCATTGTCTGCAAAGGATAATCTACTGCCAAAATAACTGCCAGTTTTGCGATTTGAAAACACACACCTATTTTGCAAAATGCGGAGAGAGAAAGACATTTCAAAAGTGAGACGATCCCCCATTTCCTTCCTGGTAGGACTTGACAGGCCGGTTCGCAGGAAAGCTTTTCTCATTGGGCTCATGCTAAGTTCCAGGCGACTGGTAAACTGGTACATTTACAACCTCCCACTTGGTAAAATGCTGTGGAAAACTGTGCTCGAACTGATAATTACTACATGTGAACTCGGAGATGATCAGAATGCTCAGAGTTCAGATACAAATCGTAAATGGACTCAACTTATATAGCGCTTTTCTACCTTTATCAGGCCCAAAGCGCTTTACAGTAAGGAACCAGTCACCCACTCACACTCTCATTCATACACCGATGTGCGCAGACACTGGAGGCAAGTAGGGTGAAGAGTCTCGCCCAAGGACACAACGACAGTGTGCATTTGTGGGGCTGGGATTCGAACCCACAACCTTCCGATCACGAGACGCCCTTCAGATACAAGATGAAGACAGCAATGGTGGCCCCCAATGGAGAAGTGCTGGTAATGATAAAACTGTAACAAAACCACAATGAGCCTCAATGAAGTGTCACAATATAACGTTAGCATCTTATTAGCTAACTGCTGTAGCATTAGCCGTTTTGTTGTATTCAGCTGGAGCGCTCTGAGGTCGTAAGTCATAAGTTTCAAAGAGGCGAAAAATCTCAGAAAAGTGATATTGATCAGTTGCTCAGATCAGCAGAGGGAGAGACTTCAGAAAAAGACAGAAATATTACTTTTTGTCACATTTTTTGTGTTTTTGTCGTGTTTTCGTCTATTATAATGACGCTTTCTTGTCCTGTTTTCGTCGCTCTTTTGTCACTTCTTTGAGGCTTTTTTTTTGGTTACTTGTTTGCCGTGTTTTGGTGACGTCTGTGTCGCTCTTTTGTCACATTTTTGTTGCGTTTTCACCCTCGTTTTTGTCGCTATTTTGACGCTTTCTTTTTCAAGACGCTTTTCGAAAATGTGCCCGGTTCAGTTAAGAGATTTATAATTTTTTTTAAAGTACCATAATAATCTGACTAGTATTGTGGAGGCAGAAAATCTAAAAGTAGATCTCTCTCGTTAAAACTCCCTCGTGAGCTACAAAAGGTTGAGCGCCACTGATATTTCCATCATTACAGTGGCATTCAGCGTTAGCTTAACCAAACCTACAAACACACGTCACATTAAGGCATCCAGACCACCGCCAGTCAAAGTACCACAACAACACTAATCATACGGCGCGTGCATAATTAGCGACAAATCACACGCAATTACGGCCTAACTGGGATAAACCTCCAATAAAAATCCGTGGGGGGTTCGCCAAATGGTTTCTCTTAAAATTCTAGCTCGTGGGGAGGGCAGGTGGTGGTGGTGGGATAGTGGTTGGGGGTGGGGTGGGACGGGACATTATTAAAACACCCTCATAGGCAGATATTGCACTGGAAATAGAGCTAGACTTTGAGAAAGTACAGTAATACGTCTTGGCGGGTTTGGAGATGAGCTGCATATTAAGACCCGGTTTATAACGTTATGATATGACAGAGATGAACAAAGGATTGTGGGGAGGGGCTCGGGCGGGGGTATGGGGGGGGGGGGGGGGGGTGCGATGGGGCAGGTCTCATAAATGTCACCGTCAGCTCGGAGAGGGGAGACACAAAGCGAGGGGGGGGGGGGGTAGAGGAGGTAGGGCTAATGCTGTGTGGGGGGGGGGGGCGTTTTTTGCCCCGCTGCTGTGATATGTAAAATTATGCTAACAACAGACATGAGAGGGAAATACGAGCTTTAAAAAAAAAGGCATTGTTAGTCAAATGGGGGAAGAATTCTGTGGCAAACAATAGCTTGTAAAAACTGATGGAGCGAGAAATTTGCCCGATATTGCGCCAAGCGGTTCGTGCCGAACAAGTCGTAGCGAACAATATATTTGAATATCTAAATAAGAAATGTAGAATTGCAGCTTACCTGCCATCCACCACATGTAAGCTGTGTTTACTCACACAGATCTTACACATAGTATTTTTAAGCACTACAAGTTCTTAGCTTTCAAATGACGTGTTGCACCGGCCTATAGGCTCTAAACATTATAAATGCTACAAAAACATGACCAAAGTAAGCAACAATATGGCGACAAAAAAAGCTACAAAAACACAACAAAAATGAAAAAATAATACGTTAATGGGGGGAATGTGAATAAACCTACTGACAATAAATATTGAGCTAAAAAAAAATGTTTCTTTATCTGTCATTTATTGAACGATTAGTCAATATGTATGAAGACTAACACACCTAGGGCTGTCACCATAATTACATAGTCTTTCCATGGCAATTTAATTGGACCTGGAGTCAATTGGAATGAGACCATCTGACGACCTGCACATCCTGAATGACCAGGTTAGGTTATTCCATCAATGGATTTCTTCTTTCCTGACTGTCATCTTCTTCCAAGATGACAATGCCAGGATTCATCAGGTTCGACGTTGAGGAAGAGTGGCTCAGGGAGCGCGATGAAACATAATTTTCACACATGGATTGGCCACCACAGAGTCCAGATCTCAACCCCATGGAGAACCTTTGGGATCTTGAGACATTGCAGGAGCCTATACTGCAATGTATCTAAATTGGGTGTAAACAATGTCTAAACCTGAACTACCTAACAAGTACCACAACAGACATACAGTACCACATCTTCCAATTCTTGGTTTGGTTCACGTTGGAATGCTATACTGGATGAAAAATAGATCCTTTGGAGTGTGGAAAGGGCAAGCCCAGATTAAGACTCCGCGGTTCACAATAGAAGCAGCGAGGGACTAATCCTTTTAGTTACTTATCAAGTCAACAAGCTCAATGTCAGCAGTTCAAATGGAGCTGTCCGACACCACCGTACAGCAGCGAACCGCAGAGAGAAACCATACAAGTGTGGAGTGCGGCGCGAGCGTATACTTGCTTTTGACACTCGCGAGAACATAGCAAGTTCACAGCATCACCTCCGGGCTGTTGCCGTTCAGGAACGCTAATTAAAAAAAAGCAACACTTTCTTGTGCAACGCGCGTGATGAGAACAAAGGCAAAACGTGCTATATGCGGAGCGAGCCGAACGAGAAGTGGTGAGGAAAAAATGATTTCAGCTCGTGCATCCACCAGTTCGAAATTAGAACGGGGTTTGTCGAAGATTGCAGTAACGTTTGCGTAACCGGGACAGATTGCCGAACACCTAACGTTGAGATTTTCGACTGCCAATCTGCTTCTACGAGTTCTCCAACCAAATCCGACTATGTGAAGTTAAATGGAGTCTAAAGTGAAGAGTCTCGCGTGCCACCATTTTTGTGTCTAAAGTACGTCTGAAACAGCTGTAAATGTATTCGATGGTGCTGCATGTCATGGGAGCCTCACTACTACTTTTGAACCTTGGGCTATACGGTAAAATAATTATTATGGCCATCTCTCACTTTAAGAGCCCGTGGAGAATAAAGCATGTGATAAGATATTTCATTATGAGGGTGCGAGTGCGTCCCAAGGTCAGGACCCCGGGCTCATTACAGCTCAGTACGAGATAAGAGCGGATCATCGCAGCGCATGGAGGAGCACCGGGGGAGAAGCCGAGACCGACTTATCACGAAGGCTTCAGTCTCCACAGTGAGCTTTGATTAAATTGATCTTCCTCTTGTGAAACCGAACCCGTCTGTGTTATGATTCCTTCCAGATTTCGTTTTTTTTTTTACCTGATGCTGGGATTCAATAATGTTTGCGCATCTTTGGCGAGACTCTGTGGACACGAGTTAGCTTTCTATTCTAAACAGAGAATTCGGGCCTGGTCTCCCCGCCCTCCACCACGGCTTCAGTCTCCGTGTGCCAAAAAAATGTAGCAAAAGTCGTAAGCTATTTGTTTTCAAGTCAAATTTCAAGTCAAAACCCAACCACGTGGGACCAAAAGCAATGGAACGAAATGATAAAGCTCATGACTGGAACTAAACTTTTGCACGTTTCGAAGTTTCGGTAATGACAACATTGAAGAGCTAAATGATTCTGCGATGTGTTGCGGCTTCTTGAAATATGGATAGTCATCACTTAGCATTGCAATAACTTTAATGTCAGCGAGACAATGTTCTGGTCCTGGTCTGGACCTAATGAAACAGTGCAATCCCATTTGGATGTATTTGTACTGATGCATGCTTTGTGTCATATGTCCCATCAAAGCAAATTAGCCGAGGTCTCTTATTAAAAACCAACGAGATACTGTACATCCATGGCTTCTCAACTGACTCTGTGCATAATGTTAGAATCAAAGTAGCGCCACAACCCGCACAACCCGGTACCGGTCCAGCACCGCATGGACCCTTCCACGGTCTCACTCGATACACACTCCTTCAGCGTCTCGCCTCAAAAGCAGAGCCCGGTGTGAAGTCTCCGCGATGGTAAAAGAGATTCAGCAGCAGCTTTGCCCCTTTGTCCCATGGATCTATGACGGCATAAAATCTTGCTAAGGTATGTTGTTTTTGTACAACAGATCAAATGCTAACATTAGCTATACTGTTAGCGCAAATGCCTAAACCTGTTGCTGCTGTAGGCTAGGCTAGGATTTAACCTCCGAACTCCAGCAAATATGCTACTCTGGCTCTGAAAAGACATGTCCTGGTTAGCATTACAATAGCACTTAAAATTTGCTTTCTTAATCGTATTCTTTCTGCTGGACCCGAACCGTAAATTTGACTGTGAGGGTTGTGGAGCTACCGTTAGCTTGATTCTAATGCACATTAATTCTGCTTGTTTGATAGCAGAGTGAGTCAACAATGGAGTAGATTTACCATAATTTATTAAGTACTTGTTTTTGTGCTTTATTAAGTAGTACTTATTATTGAGAACTAAAATTGGCTGTATAAGTTGTCCCACTCCGGTTCAGCAGGTGGCGCTCCATGTGCAGATGTACGGTCAATCTGACTGAATCACAAGGAAGCAGTACTTGTTCCCCAACCATGAGATAATAAGATAGTTTACTCACATGATTCTAATATTTGTTTAGGACCGCATATGTCTGGCCAATTTCCTCCGATAATGAGAATATGTGCCTTGAATAGTGATGACTTACAACAGGGTCAACAAAATGAACTTCCCTTTGTTCCGGTAAATCAATGAGACTCACACATACCCGAAAAAATATGAACAAAAAAAACCCACTGAATATTCATCAGAGCTCGGGCGTTCTCTTTCAGCGCGGCGGGGTGTTAGCCATTCTACAGAGGCTAGCTCGGCCAAACCGCACCCACGGGCTAACGCTAACCTGAAAGAGCTCACCGAAGGCCCAAACATGCTAAAACACATGTAAAGCAAATTAGCAACTGCATCTGAACCCGCACGATTAGCAAAGGGTGAACGCGAGATGATGGCTGGGAGGATGAATATTTTATGTGAGAATGGTTAATGATGGCAGTGTTTTGATTTGCGTACATAGCGCTTCATTTCAAGGTAACTGCGATATTAAATCTGGTCTTCAGAAGGAACAATTAAGCTTCTTCAGCCCGGGGGGCAGATAAACATGATGAACATGGCTGTGTCAATGCCTTCTTTAAAGACCACCGATCACAGTCACTCGAAGAAGAAGGAGGAGAAAGAGGAGAAGAAGAAGATGGAGAAGAAGGAGGAGAACAAGGAGAAGAAGAGGGAGAAGAGGAAGGAGAAGGAGGAGGAGACGGAGGAGCAGAGGAAGGAAAAGAAGGAGGAGAAGAAGGAGAGAAGGAGAAGGAGGAGAAGATGGAGAAGGGGGAGGAGCAGAGGAAGGAGAAGAAGAAGGAGGAGAAGGAGGACAAGGAGGAGGAGGAGAAGAAGAGGAAGGAGAAGGAGGAGAAGAAGGAGGAGCAGAGGAAGGAGAAGAAGGAGGACAAGGAGGAGGAGGAGGAGGAGGAGGAGGAGGAGAAGAAGAGGAAGCACATCCACATTCATTCATATTAACTGTGCAGCCTTAGAAACCTTACTTCATATCATTTGAGAAGCAAGATTTTCAATTTGAATTCTCCAAACCCGGGCAGGACCGCTTTCCGCTGTTGAAACACAAATGTAGATAAAACTTTGTTCCACAATCATCAACTGCTCAATCATGATTAGCGCCAAAAGCTTTCACATGTATTATCTGCTTTAAAAACAAACAAAAAACAGAAAGAAAAACAGCCCGTCTCTTTTCACAAATAAGATCCGCTCTGAACCAATCATACATTCCTTTCTGTGTAAAGTAAACGGGGACCCGCGTTTGAACCCAAACAGTTAGCGAAAGGTGGGCGCTAAAGGGCCGGGAGGATGAATACTGTATATGATTGCAAGTGTTTGACAAGCGCCTGGTTATTGCTTAACAAGAGCTGAGGCGCACTGCTGAGTATTATGGGATGGTTTTGTTTTTTTTGTGGAGGAGGTGAAAGAAGAGCGCTCTCCCCGGGCTGTTTGTGAATCCTTCAGAAAAAAAAACACTGGCCTCACTGTGAATGGATCAAATAGAAGGGAGGGATTTTACAGTCTTGTTGTTATATTCCAGGCTGAGTTAAAAATTAATAGATCATATCTTTTAGTGATGATGTTTTCCTAAATTTAATTACTTCCATTATCATCTCAGATTTGTAGATGTTATTGTCCCTGTAGGTCTTCTGTGTTTGATTCATCCTCTCAGCCAGCGCCTCAGGGCGACCTGTCAGGAGCGGTGGGGGGGTTATACTTTTGTGCATACATACTTGTGTGTTCATCTCGCTTCTCGCTCCTTATTACAGATCCCCGTTGATTATCACCAAAACAATAGCGACTCTTCCTGGGGTCCCCAACGACGCTCGTGTTAGTTTTAGTTTCAGTCAGTTTATGTGAAGGCATCTCCAGAGCTTGAGCTATAGGTTTGATTGGTACTGCTTTAAAGGGGGGTAATATGCTTTTTTCAATCACATAGCACCAGTCTATAGCATACTACAATGATAACGTAACCTTCTGTTGCTCTGTATATGCAGTAAATTAAAATAACTGCCTTGAATAAAATTGCTCTCTCAAAATGGCTGTACTGAACGTCTTGAAATAGGCCTCTGTCTCTTTAAGAAGCTTTCCGACACGCCCCCTTCAGCACACTGCTGTGGCATCTAAACAACACTACTGTGCGGGGAGGGGGCTCTGCTGAGCTGAGGAGCAGTGGTTGGTGGCTTGGTTGGTGACAAAGGTCCAGAGTTTTTACTGATTACTCAAATATATGTGAATGAGCCAAGGCAACACTCCAGGCATGTGTTTAATGAGGGAATGACATAATAACATGATATAAAGCTTGAAAAAGTCGATTTTACATAATACCCCCTCTTTAAGCTGTCGGGGAAACCAGAACACCTACTAGACTCTAGAGAATATCCACGAAGAGAAAACACGCAAACTCCACATCGACACCTAGTTGCAGCTCAATTTCTACAACCAAATCCATCCGTCACAATCTTGGGTGACGCATGAAGCCACAATATGAAGGAAAACTGCTGAGAATTCATGAATTTTATTGTTACGGTTTTCCAAATTCAATCCCCTTGTTTGAGTCTTGATTAAGTCCTGACACATCTGAGCAATAACAGGGTTTATACAGGGAGCCGCAAGTTCAGTGTAATGCTTTTTATTGCCAGTTTGATGCCCAATTCTGTGTTTCTAACATTGCATTTGGTCCAGGAAGCATTTATCGTAGTGGAGCTTGAATCGTCAACTGGACCGAGTTGAGTTGAGGACATTTGCTCCTATTCTCAGAACTTCCTTTGGCTCTTCTGTTCAGAAAGTGTGACAACAAGACCCAAGCTAGAGCGGCCTTATAGAAGACTCTTTGAGGAAGAGGGAACACCCATCTACAGAAGTTGTTTACAGCATTGCACAATTAGCAAGTCTTTGTTATCCTCTGATGCAGACATAACAAAGACTTGTATGATTTTATCTTATTTGGCGAAGGAGCACGGCAACACCATGCAGCTCCACTGGAGAAGAACAGGGCCGCTTGCAAGCCATTTTGGTGCACTAAGCAGGAATGTTTAATGGTGGCCCCCACTCCATAGCACTTCTTTCTCACTGCATTGAATGTGGGCTGTTTTTTAGTCAGCTGTATTAATAAAACAACGTCCTTACATTGGTCTTAGTGTCGTGCAAGGCAGTCTCTCACTACAGTCGCCTAAAAATACGTGCACATTTCTTTTCTTAAGATTGGCAAACATTGCAACAAAGAGAGGAATGAGTGGAGAAATTGATATACCAAAGCAAATTGGACACAACAGGCAATTTATCAGCACAGACTGGGTGCAATTTCAGCCTAAACTGACGCTCAACGAATTTTTGATCATATCTTTTGTATCCGAGACAAACGTATGCAGTGAAACTAGACGAGCAATTTCATTTCTCTTCAAGACATGTAGATCGAAACAAAAGTAGGGCTGGGTACCGTTAAACAATACCAGGTACTTCTTGTATTGACAAAATGAAAGTATCGGAAGCAGGAACTGAAAAAGAACTCCTGTTGATCCAGGGACAGTGTGTTTATTATACAATGTGGAAATATTTCTATACATATTTTTGATCATACTAGGCTTTAGTGATTATATATGAAACTGTGTTAATGTAACCTGTGCTTTAAAGTTAATTTGAAACTGGGATTTGAAGCCTGATTTTACAACTGGGCGGACATTTTCCATTTTACTGCCCCATTGTTATCGTCTTGACTGTTGGAGCCACTGGGGGGCAGTGTGTTAGAAGGGAGGTTTTGAGAAGACGTCAGGAGTCTAGGTGGAGTCAGATTGTGCAGAGGAAGTGACGACGAGAACATTCCGAGAGCGCTGATGATTGATTTTAAATCGATCGAACCTCCGTCTTCTGTTCCATATAGTAAAGAATACGCCGACAACAGCATTAAAGGAAGTGATTGTTTCAGCTCAAATAAATGATTCCCCCACCATTTCCCCTCATTTTTTTCTCTTCTTTTATTACTAATATTTCCCCTATTTTTTCCCCCATTTTCCCCCCAATTTATTCCCCATTTGTTCCAAACATTTTTCACACAATTTTTCCTTATGTTTGCAACAATTTCACACAATTTCCCTACATTTTTATACATTCCTTGACATTGGAGATGTACCCGATATTGTACATTTACAGATCTTCCACACATTACTGTTCTGTTTTCTGGTTCTAGATGACAAATACTTCGGTATAAGTGCCGGAAAAAGTATCGTTCACGTGTCGGTATCGAAAACCAAGTATCGTTAAAGTACTGGTATCGGGAAAAAATGAAAGGGTACCCAGTCGTAAGCATACAGTAAGCATCTTTTAAACCAGTAAAAATGCTGTGTTAGTGCAAATTCTTCAGCCTCACACTTTCATTGACCCCCTGGCTTGTACTATAAATATCCAGTCCCTAGTCTTTCCCCAGTCTGCAAATTAGCACAGTGCTTCGCCCGGTAGCCTGGACACATCGGGGCCACCGTGTCACTGAGCATGGGGCCCATGCAGATCCGCCGCAGCCCCTGCAGTCAGAGAGTCAAGTGCGGTTCAAACTGTCAAAAGTGCAGCCCTCGCAGCCGAGCAATCTCTTCCACTCCGACGGGCCTCGATAAGCGCTTCCCCGGTTGGTCGTGTTTGAGAGCGTGGGGGCATTCAAAGACACCGCTCCCATCAGAGAACTGGGTTATCGTGAACGGAGAACGGTTACACCTTGAGGGCACCTATGAGTTAAAAAAAAAAAAAAAAGAATAGGCGGACGCGGCTTCATTCGCTGTCTGGTAGGTGCGGCAAAGTGGAAGGACTGAAAAAGTGGACGAAAGAAAGTTCCTATAGAGTTCGGGAATGTGATGTCATATCGCTATGCGTTATGGGATGAGCAGCAATTGTAAACTAATGGAGATTTTAAAAGTTAAAATACTGGAATTATTGTTCACATTAAAACACTTGGACACCTCAGCAGCAAACGCAGTTGTTCCACGTCTTTTTTCTCCACTTTTTATACTGTTTTTAGCTCATGTTAGTCAATGGAAATGTATGCTAACAGCTGCAAAGATGGCCGATCTCCATGGTAACTGGGGAATTTCCCGAACTCTATACTGAGGAGGCTGGATCTTTTCAGAAATATGAGAAAAATGTCTTGCAAGTTTTCGGTCATTGTACGTTGTGTGCATATTCAACTAAGTGCATAAAAACGGCCCATTTATCCATATATCTTGTTTGTTTTTTGAATAAGCCATTTATAAGTGAGAATATCTGTCTGCTGTATTTTGTGGTTCAAAGCTCAATAAATCAGGCGAGGGAATTAGATATAAAACAATCCAAAGCTTCATAATATTGCTATCTACAAGACTGGAAGGTTTGGAGTCGGTAGGAGGTACCAAAGTGGAGAAGTTAGCCCGCAGTTAGCTTTGCCCGTTAGCCTGTTAGCTTCTTCTTCGTGATTCCATTAGTGTGTATTGCTGCTCTGACCCGGTGGCAGGCAAGTTGCAATTGTGTTATTTTTTTTGGCCAGAGACACCAGGGGGAGATGAAAGACCCCCCAATCATCCCATTGACACTTGTGTTACCCCCAGAGGGACTACGAAAATGATTTATTAGGGTAAACAAGTTACTTAGTACTGCTTTAAAACTAACTTAACAAAACTAAAACTCTCAACATTGACCACCCTGTGAAAAATCTATGTTTTCACCTGCCGCGTCTCTTCTTAAAGCCACATTGCAGAACATTCTGTGTTAAATGTCGCTAAGTCACAAGAGCACTCATACCGAGCACACTCCTAATGCTCAGCTACACACACTCGCTATGTGTGTTCCTAAGAGTTCCTATGACGCATTTCATTTTCATGTTTGGCTAGCTATAGCGCAAAGCAGCAACGTCTCCATGGAAACGACCAGGCGATGTCCCGCTCCCGGCACAGTCAGATCTGAGGAGCGGCGGGCCAACTCAAATTAAAGACATATTGTTGTTTTTTTTAGATGATTTTCAACCAACAGAGTCGAAATCAATGCTTTTCTTTTATTCAAGTCATTGGGTGAAATGTTACACCGTATGACTTTAAACTGTTTTCACAATTATACTGACGCCGGCGGCATATAGCGGTGCATTCTGGTCCTCCAGGCGTGGCAGACCTATAAAGCCCAGCTGTGTGCAGCGTCGGTGGTGCTCGTGTGTCTCTGTGAATGGAAGGGGGGGCTGTCATCTCCAGTCTGTGTCTGCAGGCAGGGGCTGAGGGGGCTGTCAGGGGCTGTCAGGGGAGGGGGAGGGACAGCGGTGACAGCCACAAAACAAGAGCATAACAACAACAACAGCAGCAGCACGACGCACGCGAGGGCACTTCATCTGCAGTCTATTGTCCACGTACTGTACTTTTTAACCCCTTAGCCCTCACCTGAACCTGTTTTTGAACGCCCCGCGGAAACCCAGCTTGAACCAAACATGAATCAATAAATAAAACACATGCCTTTAAATCTCCTGGAACTACAGTGAGGAAAATAAGTATTTGAACACCCTGCTATTTTGCAAGTTCTCCCACTTAGAAATCATGGAGGGGTCTGAAATTGTCATCGTAGGTGCATGTCCACTGTGAGAGACATAATCTAAAAAAAAAAATCCAGAAATCGCAATGTATGATTTTTTAACTATTTATTTGTATGATACAGCTGCAAATAAGTATTTGAACACCTGTCTATCAGCTAGAATTCTGACCCTCAAAGACCTGTTAGTCTGCCTTTAAAATGTCCACCTCCACTCCATTTATTATCCTACATTTAGATGCACCTGTTTGAGGTCTTTAGCTGCATAAAGACACCTGTCCACCCCATACAATCAGTAAGAATCCAACTACTAACATGGCCAAGACCAAAGAGCTGTCCAAAGACACTAGAGACAAAATTGTACACCTCCACAAGGTTGGAAAGGGCTACGGGGAAATTGCCAAGCAGCTTGGTGAAAAAAGGTCCACTGTTGGAGCAATCATTAGAAAATGGAAGAAGCTAAACATGACTGTCAATCTCCCTCGGACTGGGGCTCCATGCAAGATCTCACCTCGTGGGTAATCGAATGATCCTAAGAAAGGTGAGAAATCAGCCCAGAACTACACGGGGGGAGCTGGTCAATGACCTGAAAAGAGCTGGGACCACCGTTTCCAAGGTTACTGTTGGTAATACACTAAGACGTCATGGTTTGAAATCATGCATGGCACGGAAGGTTCCCCTGCTTAAACCAGCACATGTCACCATCCCTACTGTGAAGCATGGGGGTGGTAGCATCATGCTTTGGGGGTGTTTTTCTGCACATGGGGCAGGGCGACTGCACTATATTAAGGAGAGGATGACCGGGGCCATGTATTGCGAGATTTTGGGGAACAACCTCCTTCCCTCAGTTAGAGCATTGAAGATGGGTCGAGGCTGGGTCTTCCAACATGACAATGACCCGAAGCACACAGCCAGGATAACCAAGGAGTGGCTCTGTAAGAAGCATATCAAGGTTCTGGCGTGGCCTAGCCAGTCTCCAGACCTAAACCCAATAGAGAATCTTTGGAGGGAGCTCCAACTCCGTGTTTCTCAGCGACAGCCCAGAAACCTGACTGATCTAGAGAAGATCTGTGTGGAGGAGTGGGCCAAAATCCCTCCTGCAGTGTGTGCAAACCTGGTGAAAAACTACAGGAAACGTTTGACCTCTGTAATTGCAAACAAAGGCTACTGTACCAAATATTAACATTGATTTTCTCAGGTGTTCAAATACTTATTTGCAGCTGTATCATACAAATAAATGGTTAAAAAAATCATACATTGTGATTTCTGGATTTTTTTTTTAGATTATGTCTCTCACAGTGGACATGCACCTACGATGACAATTTCAGACCCCTCCATGATTTCTAAGTGGGAGAACTTGCAAAATAGCAGGGTGTTCAAATACTTATTTTCCTCACTGTACTTGCAAACCTCTTACCGCAATAACTGTCTGTGTGTAAAAAAAAGAAAAGAAAAGTTAATTAGGTATTTTTCCCACAATTCCCACGCCGCATGAGCAAACAGAATGTGCATAAAAACCACCGCGGGGTCTACGGCAAACATCCTGCTCATTCGTCCACGTGGCCCTATACACACTCGCAGTAATCCTTAGGAACATAAAAGGCAATCTAAATATGAGTATATCAGAGGGGATTCATTCTGAGCACTTCATAAGCCGCTGCATATGTTTTTGCGTGATATCACATACAATGCACATGCACGGCCCATATGGTCCGCGTTCTCGCACAGCGCGCCCTCGGCTCATGGGAAACTGGATTGAACAACTTGTATGTCAGTTGTCAAGATTGACACTTCATGCAGTGGTCAGTGATTATATTTTTTTCATCTGCTTTTCTCCCTTAACATCTTAGTTTTTAATGTCAGGGTAAACAAATAGAGCAAGCTCACCCTTTGCGATGCTTCTTTTGTGACGTTTTGTCGAGTAGCGCTTTAGAGTTTTCCAGGAAGTAACTCCTCCCTCGCACATTCATTCACTAATATTGACCCCGTTCGGTATCCACGTGTAGCACGAAAGGCGACCAAGATGACGCTGTAATCCAAATACGGTAAATTTCCTTTCTGGTCAAAGACGGGAGAAACATACAGGCACAACTTTAGGACCCGCTCAGACACTCTTGCAGCAATATCTCCACTTTAGTAGCTCCAAACCTCCACTCTTGTACTCAACAATATTGTTTTTTTTATTTGTTAACATCCAAATTCCTACCCTGATTTAAAACAAGGCGATATTTGAATTTTCACTTTATTTATTTTTAACTAGCTTACATGTGTCAGTATGTTAGTAATCTACAGCACAAGTTTCAAATTGATGTCTCTAAATTATTACTTTGGCTTCTCTTAAAGGGATATTTCAGGATTTTTGACATAGGGCCTCATTTCCTAGTTAATAACAGTCTGACCCACTCCACAGTGCACCTGAGGTAAATCACTTGTAACGCCAGACTAATGATATAAATGTCTGTGTCGATAGAATAATTTTAACCATTTTGCATTTAAAATAACTTATATTTGAGCAGCATCAGCTTCGTGGCTGTAAGCTAACGCAGCGGAGGAGTTATCTGCGAGAAAATAGTCCCTCAAAATGCGGTAATTCATGTGATGCAAGGTCAGTTATATTTCTAAAATTATTCTATCGACACAGACATTTATATCATTAGTCTGGTGTTATAAGTGATTTGCCTCAGGTGCACTGTGGAGTGGGTCAGACTGTATTTAATGCAGGCTAACTGATACCATAGAAATGGTTTAGCTTTGCACTAGCCTAGCGCCACTAGACTCTTCAAATATAAGAACTGAATGAATTTAAGATATATATATCTCCAGAAATCAACAACACTCTGGATAACTAGGAAATGAGGCCCTATGTCAAAAATCCTGAAATATCCCTTTAAGATGAGACACGGCAGGTGAAAGTATTGATTTTTCACGCAGTGGTCGATGTGGAGATTTTGAGCTAGTTTCCTCACTTAAAATCTTAGTTTTCATGTCAGAGTATAAAATGACAATACTTACTCCGTACGATGCTAGCGACGTTTTGCCACTAGCGAGGCGGAGACAGCTGCGTAGTAGCTTGGAAACCCAGCTTTCCCACGTCTACAGTATGCAACTGTGAAGCACTTTGAACTGCCTTATGTATGAATTGTGCTCTACAAATAAACTTGCCTTGCCTTACTCATTCACAAATATTGACATATTTTTACATCCTTGTGTCCTGAAGGGTCCCCGAGATGACGCTATAACCCAAGTAGGGTATGTTTCCATCTTTGAGACGCCCGGTACGGAAGAGCAGAGAAATGTGTTGCACATGTGCACTCGTTACAAAACTTTTGAGCTCCAAACGCTCCAGTCTTAGGCTTAACAAGATTTAGACTTTTATTTTTTATTTTTTTAATTTTTTTTATTTTTTTGGGGGAGGATTTTTTTATATCTAATTCAGCCTGATTTATTGAGCATTGAACCCAAAACAAGGCAAAATTTGAGTTTTTGTTATGATTTTTTTTTTTTCATGATTAGCTTATTCAAAAACTAAACAAGATCCAAAATCCCTCTGAAAAAAATCTTTGTTTTAATATGTCAATGAAATAAAACCATACGTTTAAATCTGGCTCTATCCATTATTTGGATTTCGTCGCTGAAAATACAGAAAATGTTGGCCATTTTTCTGCACAATATGCCTTATTTTCATATGAAAACATAAAATGATAGGAAAACTTACAATACATTTTTTTCCTCATATTGATACCAGTAATGTTCAGCAAAAGTTGATATCTATAAATAAGCCCCCTATGAGATTAGCCCAAATCTGTAAACAAACAGCAGCAGTACATCTGTTGGGGGACTACTTGTAAATACATGTATCTGAAAAGCTTAATGTAAACGCTGAAAATCTCTCGGTTAAGTGTAAAGACTGTGCCGTCCGGCTGATAACATTACTGACTCAGCATGAGAGACCTGTCCAACATGGCCGACAGATGGGCAGATGGGAGCAGGGCCTGGCTCTCGCTGAGCTGGCCCGGAGCTGTCCGTGGTGCTGAAGTCTCGACAAACCAGAATCCCAACAGCCCCTTTTTAATTAAGATCGGATATCCAGGGTGTGGTTTGCGTCACACTTTGAGTATTCCACTTCCTTTGACATGTTGGGGGGAAAAAATAGAAATGTATATAAAACATAATAATGCCAGGTGACAATGTCTAGACCATACTGATAAAAAGAGCATGTGAGAAAAGTGTGAACTGTCCGTGGGCCTGAAGGCAATACGCTCGTTTCATTAGCATATTCTTTCCTCTGTGTTTTTCTTTTCCTTTCTTTTGATATGAGTACGATTACAGTATTGAAGTTTGTGTCTTAGCCAGTTTTTCCTGTATTTGATAAAGATATGTCATGTTATTAAAAAGCCCTTTAGAAGGCTCATACACTTGCAAATTTCTGATTTCACGTCATAACCATACAGTACATTCAGCACATTCTAGAGTTCCCTTGAGTTCTAAAGTTTAGCCACTAACCCCATATGAAAAAAACGCAGCTTGACCACAGCTAGCATAGGTTGAGTGTGAGCTGTCCGTGGTGCTGAAGCGAGTCAGTGGGTAATGAAAGCTAAAACGCTAAAGCTAAAGTATCAAGACTCGCGATCCGTATAATCACGTGCATTTCAGAACACGATTGCACAGGTGGAAAGCTTTCACATAATAAGGCGATTTTTTTTCTTTTCTTTTTTACAAAGGAGTGCATGGTGTGAATATTGTTCAACATAAAGCGCTTTGTGACCATGTCTGTGAAAGGCGCTGTACAAATAAATGCCTTTGTTCCCACCGACTGAGACCAATGTCATTTGCCTAACACAAAAACTAAATATCAAGCATGGATTTAAATGAATTGATTTGAGAATATGAATCATATTTGAGCGGTTTTCACTCATTTAGACTTTTTTTCCAGATCCCAACTTTGCTTGTTTGATGACTTTTCAGACTAAGGTTCTAAAGTAAACCTTGTTTGAAATTAGAAAGTAAAACTGCCAATAGGACAAGAGCAATTTTTCCTAACCCCATTGGCAAATAAATCAACCTGAAATAAGCACAAAATGTATTTATCGAGTCAGAAGTAATCTAAGTAATCTAGGTCAAAATGCCCAACTGAATCTTAACTAGTCAAAACAACTCAAATTTAAAATATTACGCTCAATTTGAGACATTTAAACTTCATTGCTATATTTGAAATAACTTCTCCAACACCATGACTGGCCACACTAAGGCCGGGGTATCGTTACATCTGTTTTCAATACAGGTTTTGCTTAAACGATACTTGGTTTTCGCTACCGATGCCTGAACAATACTTCCTTTGATACCTATATTAAAATATTTGTCATGTAGAACCAGAAAACAGAACAATAACGTTGGGAAGATCTGCTAATGTACGGGGTTCATCTCCAATGTCAAGAAATGTGTGGGAATAATTTGGGCAAAAATGGGGGGAAATTGTGGCAAAAATAAGGGAAAATATAAGCAAAATGGGGTAATTGGGGAAACAATGGAGAGAAAATATATTATAAATAAGGAAAAAAAGTTGTAAAAAGGAATACATCAGCTGCTTTGGATTAGGGCTGGGCGATATATCGATATTTAAGATATATCAATATATTTTTAAATGAGATATGGAATTAGACCATATCGTGCATATCGGGATATTTCAAATTCAGATAAGATATTAAGTTGACAAAAGAAACTAATCTCAAGCGGATCTTAAACTGAGCACTTTATTTTGTTATCTCTTCATAGATAAATGCTGCTCAATTTTATTTTGTAGGCTATTTTATTCAAGATGTTTTTTGTTTTTTTTAAATGTGCACCTTATGGAGCTTTGTTATACAGTGTTTATGTTTACATTCTATAGTGAGTTTTCAATCAAACTACTCGTATTTGGCTTTGACTTTGACTCAACATTTCATTTCACTGCTCTCACTTTGCGGAAAAAATATCGGGATATATATCGTATATCGATATTCAACCAAAATATATCGGAATATGACTTTTGTTCTATATCGCCCAGCCCTACTTTTTTTTTGTTGGATACCAGTAGTACCTAAAACTTGTTTTCCCAATACCATACCGGTACCTAGCC
The DNA here is from genome assembly GCA_007210695.1 of Neogobius melanostomus. Classification (NCBI taxonomy): domain Eukaryota; kingdom Metazoa; phylum Chordata; class Actinopteri; order Gobiiformes; family Gobiidae; genus Neogobius; species Neogobius melanostomus. The sequence goes on from VHKM01000678.1 coordinate 829,768, forward strand.
CCACTTCCACACTGAAGCTCATAAAGGCAATCCACAACGCACCTGCACCGCTGACCACCGCCACCGCGCGGGCCATGTCTCTGCGAACCGGCGCTAATTGCGTCAAGCACAGCAGATGGGGTGCAGTGAGTGGTACCTAGGGTGGGTGGGGGAGATGGAAGGAATGGTGGGTGGGTGGTTGTGGGGGAGATGGAAAGACAGACAGACTAGGTGTTGATTAGCCCGCCCAGATCCAGCCTGACACACTCTCTCCCCACAAAGTGTATATTTAGCGCGGTGGTTCCTAAGCAGCGTTTGGCACATGTATAGGCAGAGAATGGGGAGTGCGAGCGAGCGAGTGAGGGAGGGAGCGAGGGAGGAGGGGTTGGGGGGTGAGAAGTGAGTGTGAGTGAGAGAGAGGGGGGAGGTTGAATTGGATTAAGTCTTGCCTCACTGACTTAATTCATTGGGTTGGCACCAGGCTGCTGCCACATGCTCCCCCAGGTTCACATTCTGACATTTGTGTACATGTATATAGCACAGTATGGCACACTATGGAACTTCCACAATGATCCTACTGTGCTTCTCAGTGCACTACGTAAACAAAGCCCAATACATCGATAAAATACAGATGGATGTTTTCACACATTCACCAAATCACTCCTTGCAGCAACAGTGACAAGAAGTGATCTGGGTAGTCGAGCAGTATGGAGCCATTAAGCTTTGTTTATGTATTATACGTTATTTTCATCATTGGACTTGGAAAATTCCATCCCAGGTACGTTTTTTCGTGGTATGCAAGTATATTAGCTCTGTAATAATAAGTACATTCTTTGTGCTGAAATTTTGTTCTACCAGATTATGAATACAAGATGTGTGTACACAGTCGCAGAGTGGATTTTAAAAGTACTGATTTTTCACGCAGTGGTCGAAGTGGAGATTTTTATCTAGTTTCTTCCCTTTACATCTTAGTTTTCATGTCAGAGTATAAAAATGACAAAACTTACCCTGTATGATGTTTATTTTATGATGTTTTTGCCGCGAGTGTGGCAAGTCTGAGGCGCTATGAAAAGCCGTCTTTCACACGGGTTCATAAATATTGACAGATTTTACATCCACGTGTCCTGCGAAGGGTCCCCGTGATGACGCTATAATCCAAATATGGTATTTTTCCTTCTGGGAGCCGCAGAATTCGGAAGAGTGGCGTAAGGGGCCGCACATGCGCACTCGGTACAAGATGTTCAGGGCTTGTTTTCTCTGAATGAGGATAAGGCTCCACTCGGGCAGCGCCTGAGCCCTTATAGTCGCTCCTACAGACTTCAAACTTTCCAGTATGGGGCGACGGTGGCGCAGATGGTAGAGCGGGTCGTCTCATGAATCCCGCCTCCTGAAGGTGCACACTGTCGTTGTGTCCTTGGGCAAGACACTTCACTTTTATACATTTTTTCACTTATGATTAGTTTATGGAAAAACGAAACAGTATATCTAAAATCCCCTCTGAAAAAATCTGAGTTACTAATATGTCAATAAAATAAAACCATACATTTTAATTTGGCTCAATCCATTATTTACATTTCGTTGCCCAAAATATCGGCGATTTTGGCCATTTTCATGCACAAAATGCCTTATTTTTATACGAAAACATAACATGACAGAAAAAATTGCAATGCATTTTTTCTCATATTTATATCAGTGATGTTCAGCAAAAGTTTCAAATCGATATCTCTACATTTATTTTTTTCCCCTATTCACCTGCAGTGTCTCGCCTTAAAGGGGACATAAACAAAAATCGACTGCTTTGAGCTTTAATCATGTTATTAAGTTGTTCCCTTGTCACAAACCAACCTGGGGTGGTATTTCATTTCACCTCAATCACAAAGGTTCGGGTAATTCTATTTTTTTCACCCACTACAGAAAGCGCTTCAATTTGAATTGTGTGGATTTTGTTGTTTTATAGACTGAATCTAGAGCTATCAAAAGGAGCCTTTCTCAAACTGCATCATGGCACCGTCTATTTGTCAGCATGCCATTGGCTAAAAAAAAAAGCCACAGTTTTGCATGATATGGCCACTTTAAGAGCTCAACTCAAGAAAGTAGCATTTGTAAAAAGCCGGCGCTAAACAACAGTAAAGAGTGTTGTTAATTTGAGCAGCTAAACCGTTAACTTTGCAAGATGTGGGAGAGTTGTACGCACAGACTCCCCACTGTTTGTTTTTTTTTTTTTTTTTTTTTGTGGAGTCCAACAGCGCTACATTCATTCAGTGTTTTTTCCTGAAAACCTTTATACACAGTAGCATAATCATGTTCCGCTTCCTGTGTTCCCACGCACACGGCCCCGCCATCTGTCTGCTACAAGCCCTTCAGTTACAGCTTCTTTGTGGATCGTTATATGAAAGCTAACAGAATAGGCACATCCATCGATCCAGTACCGAGCAACAATCCACAGAAATAAAGACAGCACTAAAGGAGAGTGAAAAGATGCCGGGGCCCAGAGCACATGGCTAATTACGTATAACAAACAAGTCCTTAACGTCAGTCCCACGGCGCAAAACACTTCCACTCTGGAGATTAAAAATGAAGGCATAAAGGAGGTGTTTTCTGTGTGACTATCAGTTTACAGTGTCTGCAGAGCCTCCACCGTTAGCGGTAGCGATAGCCACAACAAAAAGCTACCCCACACACCTCGACCACTTTGATCTGTGTCAGCGCATTCTTAATTTGATTCCGCAACGCGCGCCTCCTCCACTCCGTCTTCAAAACCCCTCGGCGCGACTGCTGTATATTGAGATCGTCAGGTTAGCATATGGCCTCATTGAATCATTGATGTGGCTAGTTGTGTGGAATACAGTAAGGGGCTAGCGTTGGTGCGGCTACAATAGCGCGCGATGGGGACGGTAATGCTAACAGACAGGCTTCATGCTAATGGTGTTCCGCATTGTCATCTCAAACAGCAAGCGTGCATTGGTACAGGTAGAGTATGGGACATGGTGTATTGAAGCTAGAGCTCCAAACGTTATCGTGTTGTGGATATACATTGCTTATAGGGTGGTATTATGCAAAATCCATAATTTTTTTTCACAAAGCTTTTTGCAATGTTACAAGATCATTATCTCATCGAAAACATACCTGGAGTTGAGTTTTGACCCACTCACGCATTTTTGAGCAATAAAAAAAAAAAAAAAGTCTTGCCAAGCGGCTGTTGTTAGCATCGCTGCGGCAGCTCCCAAACCGCTCCTAATTAGGTCTTGCTGAGCTTAATGCTCTCATCGCGAAGTAAAAACACTCCCCGTAGCTTCCCTACAGCCACACATGCCGCACGGTCTATTCCTTTCCTGTTTTTTCCTGTTTACTGTTTGCTTAAAACTGCTGCACAGCGAAGGGGAGCTGGAGGAGCTGAAGTGAAAATCAGGAAGTTAAATTAAACTACTGGATATTTAGTTCGATCAATATTGCATTTCCTAACCAACAATGTGTGAGATAGAGATAAAGACGTGTCCTCTCTTTAGTTAAAACATGGCGGAGCATGTTTGCGTAAGTTTTCAGTCATGCAGGAGGTTTCCAGGAGTTGATTACTCATATTTGTTGTTTCAGCCATAAAATGGAACAGAATGGAACCGTAAAAGAGTGTTCACTAACCCCTGGGGGTACATGAAAGTATTTCACATTTAAAAAAAAAAAAAGTCATAGTCATATTTCAATATTAATTTCAAAGGAAAGCCATAATTTTAATTATGCTTTTCAGTAAAATCTTTTAATATTAGTGTATTTTAGCTTCATTTTGAAAACAATACTCCTTTAATTACTGAATAATCTGAATTCAAGGTTGGGAACCGCTGTCGTAAAAGACGCTCAATCCAAAACCATATGGCTCATCATGCATGATTGACACCTGTCTGTAAGCCAGTGGTTCTCAACTGGTGGGCCGCGGAACCATTTTTATGGACAGAAACAGTAGTCATGAGTCTGTTAAAATAACTATTATCGGGTAGTTTTGATCATAATTTCAGATGTGTGGTTTATTTAAAGCAGTACTTAGTAACTCTTGCCCCTAGAGGCCATAAGCGCAACTGCAGGTGTCGTAGCAAGTTACGATTTTTTTACTTATTAAATGTCTTGGAGAGTAAATACTACGCTGACCGAAAAGGTGAAGGGAGAGAGGGGTGTTGTACATCCAGTTATACAATGGGAATATTTTTTTTCACTCAAACTTGGCTGTAAATACTGTTTAAAGTGGCGCTAGCCCGAAGTTAGCTTTGCCCATTAGCCTGTTAGCTTCTTCTTCGTGGTTCCATTAGTGTGTATTGGTTGCTCCGCCCCGGTGGCAGGCAAGTTGCAAGCATGGTTTTCTGGCCAGAGACACCAGGGGGAGATGAAAGACCCCCCAATCATCCCATTAACACTTGTGTTACCCCCAGAGGGACTACGAAAAGGATGTATTAAGGTAAACATGTTACTTAGTACTGCTTTAATGCTTATCAAACAACAATTTGATGGAAAAGACAATATTTGACATAATATTTTTATAAGTCTAAGTCGTATTTGGGTCGTGGCTTCACCCCAGGGTGATTGTGGGTCCTGACGCCATGACAGAACCTCTATGTTAAGCCCCTCCACTGCTCCATTCTGCCAAAGTTATGCTTCCACTCTAAAAACTAGGCGAATGTATCAAAGATATCACATGAATCCTAAGTACTTACGGAAGTTTTTGGATTCTGCTGAGCCTCCCACTGCCTGTATTTAAAGCAGTACTAAGTAACTCTTGCCCCTAGAGGCCATAAGCGCAACTGCAGGTGTCGTAGCAAGTTACGATTTTTTAACTTTTTAAATGTCTTGGAGAGTAAATAAAACACTGACCGAAAAGGCGAAGGGAGAGAGGGGTGGAAATATTTTTTTTTCACTCAAACTTGGCTGTAAATACTGTTTAAAGTGGCGCTAGCCTGCAGTTAGCTTTGCCCGTTAGCCTGTTAGCTTCTTCTTCGTGATTCTATTAGTGTGTATTGGTTGCTCCGCCCCGGTGGCAGTCAAGTTGCAAGCATGGTTTTCTGGCCAGAGACACCAGGGGGAGATGAAAGACCCCCCAATCATCCCATTAATACTTGTATTACCCCCAGAGGGACTACGGAAAGGATTTATTTAGGTAAACACGTCGCTTAGTACTGCTTTAAGCTGTTATGGACATTACAGAGGCTACGGTGTTGTTTGAACATGAAAAGACACAACACACGGACCACAGTGAGCCGTAATACTCCATCCAACATCTTCTACAGGAGGCCTCTACCGCTAAAACGAAGCCCTCGCGCGCACGCCTCCGTTCGCCCCAGCTGCATCTCTGTAGTGACTGACAGGAGATGAGCTGTCCACTCCACCCGCACACCCCAATGATTGACCCTGCTGCTGCCGTCTGCCTCCAGGCGCCTCGGTGATGGACAGCACAGCGCCTGAGATGATTAATACTCAAATCCTACACGGCAAAAGCTCATTGTTTTACAGCAGAGTGGCACGGAAATGTCAAAGGCAGAGAAGGCCGGAAAGTGCTTAACCGCAAAATAAGGAAGCAGGAAGTCAAGTCCGACATTGCTATTGGCAACAAAAGTTTAATTTCAGCATTTGACAGTTAATACTAGAATGTGTAGGCAGTAAAAGACAACAAGAAGCCCCACGGATAAAGAATGGGTGCTGTAAAGTGATGTAACTGGGCTGAAAACAAAACAATATTGAAGTTTCGGAAAATCAAACCCACTTCTTTATTGGTACTTTGTTAATAACTCAAGACATTTAAGCTAAAAAGCCATGCATTGTGCTTTGACGGTAGCTATCACTGCTTTTTATTCCACTTTGGACATTAACACCCTCTGCTGGTGTTTTGTATAACTACATATTACAGCTAAACTTAAAGGAACAGGCCACCGTTATTCCATACTGAGATTATGTTCATACCTGAGCTTAGACGAGTTGACGCGTACCTGTCTGGTCTTTGTGCGTGCGCTCAGTCACGCAAAACGACCAAAGATGTTGTTAGCATTTAGCCTCTCCCGGCATTATTCCTATGGCTCCAAACGGGGGTGAAATTAGAAGCGACCAAACTATTCCACGGCCACGCACAAAGACCAGACAGTTACGTATCAACTCGTCTAAGCTCAGGTAAGAACAAATCTCAGTACTAGGGCTGGACGATATATCGATACTTAAGATATATCGATATATAAATAAGATATGGAATTAGACCATATCGCGTATATCGGGATATTTCAAATTCAGATAAGCTATTAAGTTAACAAAATAACCAGGTAATCTCAAGCTGATTTTTTAAAAAGTTTATCTTAAACTGAGCACTTTATTTTGTTATCTCTTAATATATAAATGCTGCCCTCAGAAAATGACTGACCTATTTTATTTTATAGGCTATTTTTATCCAAGATATTTGTTTTATTTACGGAGCTTTGTTATACAGTGTTTATGTTTACATTTTATAGCGAGTTTTCAATAAAACTACATCAACATTTCATTTCACAGCTCTCACTTTGCAGAAAAAATATCGGGATATATATCGTATATCGATTATTCAACCTAAATATATCGGGCTATGACTTTTGGTCCATATCGCCCAGCCCTACTCAGTATGGAAAAACGGTGGCCTGTTCCTTTAACCTGAAGGAGTGGTTGAAAGACGGTCAGATTTGTGATCATTAGCACAAACCTGGTAATCATAATCATCATAATAAATAAATACATCTAAACAAATACACAGTTTTGGCAACAAATAATATACAGTTTTACAATGCTGACCAAAGAATTTGAACTAGTAAAGTGTGCAGGCTTTGGCCATTTATCGATCCCTAGCGCATGTATCTAAGAATAAAGGAAAGCAAAAACCGGCCAGGATGATCTCGTGTGACACACATCTTGGAGCACAGTGTATCTTAACATTCCAAGTCCTCCCGGTGGAAGGCTATTAATAATAATTGGACTATTTCAGCGCCGGTGCAGGTTTCCCTTCCGCTGAAGCTGCTGACATCCCGAGTGTAGAAAAATGACGGCTTCCCCCACTGCATCACCTATACGCAGTGCGCCCGTGTCAGACAATGGCCCCGCGTTAATATTTAATGTCAGCGTATCATTTCACACGCGGGCTCGGGAATGATTGCTTTGGCTCGGAGGGATGGTCCACGTGGACAGGAGTGGGGAATGGGATGACCGGGAATCCCAGCGGAGGTTCTGAAAACGGACCGCGGCTTTTAATCGTGTTATATTTTGCTCCCTCGTCCAAATCACACCTGGAGTTGAGATTTGTTCCATTCATTCATGTGCGTGTGTGAGTAATGCTGTGTTTAGTTTGGGGGGAAACGTGCAAACTACACAGAGGATTCCAACCCGAGAGCTAACCATTACTCCACCATCTCACACAGTAGTCCAGTGTTTCCCAACTAGGGGTACAGGGACCTGGGAGTACTCAAGCACTTAGTAGGGGTACTCGGAATTAGCTTAGATTATAAAAGAAAGTGAAACTGAGCAGAATGTCAATGTTATTGTCAAAGGACAGTTAGTTTTAATTACGTTTATCAGTAAAAGGTTTGATTTTTAACACAATACACTATTAAATACTGAATAATCTTAGTTTAGTTTAGTTTGTAAGGGGGTACTCGGAGCATAAATTAACGACTAGGCAAAAAAGTTTGGTGGGTCGCAGAACCATTTTCTATAGTTCTCTATATAAATGAAAACACTTCCTGAGTCTGATAAACATGACGAGTGCTAGTTGTTCTGATCATGATTTCAGCTTCACGAGTTTATTCAATGGGACAAGATGCAAGTTGGCCATTTTTATACTCACTACTGCCACCTCAGGTCTTGCGCATAACTGCAGTCTCTATATTAAAGGGATACTTCGGGATTTTTGACATAGGGCCTCATTTCCTAGTTATCCAGAGTGTTGTTGATGTCTGGAGATATTTTTTTCTTAAATTCATGCAGTTCTTATATTTGAAGAGTCTAGTTGCGCTAGGCTAGGGCAAGGCTAAAGCAGTTCTATGGTAAACGCTAGCCTGCATTAAAAACAGTCTGACTCACTCCACAGTGCACCTGAGGTAAATCACTTATAACACCAGACTAACCATATAAATGTCTGTGTTAATAGAATAATTTTTTTAATAAAACTGACCTTGTATCACATGAATTACCGCATTTTCTCGCAGATCACTCCGCCGCTGCCTTAGCTTACAGCCACGAAGCTGATGCCGCTCAAATATAAGTTATTTTAAATGCAAAATGGTTAAAATTAACCTATCGACACAGACATTTACATGGTTAGTCTGGCGTTATAAGTGATTTACCTCAGGTGCACTGTGGAGTGCGCCAGAGTGTTTTTTAATGCGGGCTAGCGGTTACCATAGAAATGCTTTAGCCTTGCTCTAGCCTAGCGCAACTAGACTCTTCAAATATAAGAACTGCATGAATTTAAGAAAAAAATATCTCCAGACATCAACAACGCTCTGGATAACTAGGAAATGAGGCCCAATGTCAAAAATCCCGAAGTATCCCTTTAAGCTCGTGCATGCAGTTGTGGTGAATAGTTCTGGGCTCATTCTACACATTGGGACATGGCTGGAACATGTAGGGGGAGGAAAATACTTAATTTTAACATTTTTCAAACTCTGTATAGTCTCTTTAACAATAGCTTATAGGGAAACTCTTTTCTTTTAACATTGGACATAGCGAATGTAATTTTTGTTAAGTAATTCTTATGTTGGTCATCGTACAGTGATGTAAGGTCCCGACTCCAGTTGAGAACCACTGGTCTAGGCCTTTCGTATATGCTTCAGAAAGGGATGCTTATCTTTAAAGCAGTACTAAGTAACTCTTGCCCCTAGAGGCCATAAGCGCAACTGCAGGTGTCGTAGCAAGTTACGATTTTTTAACTTATTAAATGTCTTGGAGAGTAAATACTACGCTGACAGAAAAGGCAAAGGGAGAGAGGGATATTGTACATCCAATTACACAATGGAATTTTTTTTTCACTCAAACTTGGCTGTAAATACTGTTTAAAGTGACGCTATCTCACAGTTAGCTTTGCCGGTTAGCCTGTTAGCTTCTTCTTCGTGATTCCATTAGTGTGTATTGGTTGCTCCGCCCCGGTGGCAGTCAAGTTGCAAGCATGGTTTTCTGGCCAGAGACACCAAGGGAGATGAAAGACCCTCCAATCATCCCATTAACACTTGTATTACCCCCAGAGGGACTACGGAAAGGATTTATTAAGGTAAACATGTTACTTAGTACTGCTTTAACAAGTCCTCCATAAATCATGTAATTTCATAATACAAAGCCATTGCTAAAATAAATGTGACCCATCATGAGAACGGGGAACACAAGTATTTTTTGTGGGCATTTTGAGCGCTTCTCTACCTACATTGGAACCACTCACCCATTCACACACCAGTGCCAGACTTTCGAGGCAAGGACCTACTCCCTTGTGAGCCGCCGATTTAATTCACCCAACTGCTGCTCTTTCTCTTAAGAGCTTGCATTTAACACAAAAGAAAAACATCACAGGGAGAGCAGTGCAAAACAACCCAATGCGCCATTGTGCTAGCACGGATTGTTTTGTGCTCACAGCGAGAGACCGCAGCCAGTGTGTGTTTAACAGTGTGCAAAGATAAAACGCTTCTTTCGGTGCACTCTGATAACTAGAAAGAAAAATTCATTGGCACCGTGCTGGAAGAAACAATTACATTTTAATTTTGTTTTTTACATCATCACATGTCACATTATATAAGCCCTATACCTGATTTTCTATCTAGTAGTGGAATATGGAAAAAAAAGAATCTTGTAAAAGCAGACTGGCTGTGAAGTTGCTGTTGCTTATACAGTACGCCCAGCCACCGTGACATTTAATATCATGTTGTAAAAACGCGGATATCACTTGCTACAAATCTGGCGGCATCTCTTCCCCAAACCGTGATTCAGCTGAAACGCGGCGCATATGCTGAGCTGGCAGCGGTACTGAGACAAACGGGTGCGTGTTGAATACTTTGACGGCTAATCCGCTCTGGGCTGTGGGAGAGGAGGAATGGTTCTGATGTGCAGCTAATTCGCGAGAGACGGTTGTAAATAAGTTTGAGCGTGTTGCTGCCGCCGCCGCCTAGAAGCCAAATGAGCTGATCTGATGTACTGTACGTCGCCACGGACTGAGGCAACGCGCGGGTTTGCTTGATAATATTACGTCGTTATTAGGAGGGATAGGGAGGGGAAGGGAGAGTCGTCCACAGGAGTTCAAGAGTTGACTGTTTGTCTGAAGCATTGGGATGAAAACTAGTGGTGACCGAGCTTTTGCCGGAGCGGCGCCCACGCTTTGGAACAGTTTTCCCTAGAGCGTCAAAACAGCTCAGTCTATGGATGTTTCCAAATCCTTTTTGAAGAACCCGTTTGTTTGCACGGGCCTTAAACACAAGCTGAGCAGGACGGTGGAGGTTCTTGTTGTTACTATTGTTTACAGTCTTGATTGTAATTTCATTGTGTATTTTTTATTTGTTGCACTTTGTATCGCCTGTGTACAGCACTTTGGGCAGCGATGGTTGTTTATAATGTGCTTTAGGGATGTCACAGTATCGATATATCAATACCAAACGGCTACTTTTTAAGTATCGATATTGGGCAAAAAGTATCGATACTAATTTGCAAATGTAAAAGGAAGGCGTGGCAGCAATTTTAAAGACAAAAGGATGATTTATATCTTTGTTCTGAGCCAAAACGGCCCACAGCAGCAGAGGATTGAACTGAGCCAGCCATATCATTCTTTGTTTAGGTTCCATTTGTTTATGTATTTAATTTCACATTAACATTGTTTAATTAACCAGTTAAAGTAATATCATTTTAATTGACCAATTAATTATATAAAATAACCAGTCTTAGAAATGTATATTGATTGAAATACATTCACCCATATAAAATTACCAGTATAGGTATCGGTATCAACAAAAATGACCCCAAAAGTATCAGTATCTTATCGATTCCAAAATATTTAGTATCGCCCATCTCTAATGTGCTTTATAAATAAACTTGACCTTGACCTTTAAGGCCCTGCTGGAAGTTTAGCTATGTGTACACGTCATGAGGCCTGTGTATACATCACTGGGCAGCACTTGAAATGACTCAATATAATTGAGTCATTTAATCAGAAATTATTATGATTTTGAAAGTGAGGACCTGTCACTTTCAAACTGTTGGGGTTAAAAGTACCCCAACTTTGAACCCCAACAGTGAAAGCATGTCAGTCTGAACACTTGGAGAGGTTTTGGACGTTATGAAGACGGTCACTGAGTGCGATCTAAAGTCGCTGCTCCTCCACGTCGAGAGGAAGTGATCGGAGTTGGCGTGAGCATCTACTCCGTCTACTCCATCGGATCCAATGTGGAATTGAATGGATTTCTAGAAGTGTTTGTGTAGATGGAGATGTGTGCATATTCGCTTGGACCGCTGCCCACGTCCTGCCTGAATGGAGAACAAACTAGCCATCTTTGTAAACTAAATTGTGTGTTGTGCATGCTGATGGCAAAAGAAATAGCATTGCTGGTTTTAGGCGCAGCTGCTCGGGAAACTGAACCCCTTATTTGTCCAAGTTGTTTTACGAGAGCACGCTGCTTGAATTGAACTGGTCAAGCTAATCCTCTGAAAAATATATTAATCTCCAGCAACTCCATGGTGATGTCCCACTCTCAGTAAAGTGTTTTTTGTAAAGGTATTTCTCCAATACAACACTCACACTGAAAATATTTGCTCAGTTTGATCCTATTATGGAGTGAAATGCTACGCGGCTATGGCCTTAATGGAGTTCCTCATGGATTCCCCAGGCCTCGCAGCGGCGGGGTTAGGGTCGTCATGGTTAGCATTCTGCGTGGGGACCATTCCACCACCTCGCCCGCCTATCCCTCTCTCCGCTCCCACACCTGAATTTAATTATGTCGGCCGCGTGAAATTACCCACAATTCCCCTAAGTGCTCCGGGGAGAGCCACGCGCCGCAACGGAACAATAGCAGAGATGGAGACGCACTGCATTACGGGTTGTATGGCTTGTTTAAACACGTTTGGATGTATTTGCAGAGGTCCACTACAACCACATGGTTCGCAGTGTTATGCATGGTAAATCCTACATTACATCATCTAAATAACTGCTAATTCTGGCCATTAAAAAGGTCATTTTGGTCATTTTATTGCCAATGGGAACTCATTAGAATGTGGTTTTGTGCTTGACTATCCATTTAAAAGGCACATTAGCTGACTGATGCCCCCTGATGGCAACAGTAAGGAAGGGAGTAAGATGAAATGGCAAATTAGCAGCACCACACCGGCGATTTCCAACCTTTGTTGTGTCTCGCATACCCCTTGGGCCTTTATTTATACTCGGGAGTAACCACTACCGTAAGGATGATTATTCTGTAAGTGATCAACAAACTCGTTTTTATTCGCAAAAAGACAATGTGTTATGCGAAAAATACACTCAAAGCCACATTCTGATAGCACTCTTTTAACATAACATAGGAATACAAATCCTTTTTTTATCTTTGCTGGTCTACTGCACTCAATAACGAGTCTTTCAAACTGGCTGTTCAGAAAGAGACGACTTCGCACACAGGATTATAGTGGTAAAAGTGAATACTACTTCTGAAAAATTCAGGTACAAAAACCTCATAATCAATTGAAATGGAGCACAAAAGGGGGGGAAAAAAAGCATTTCTCTCCTGACATATCCAAGAGTCAGAGACTTTTAGTTCATATCGCATTCCGCTGGGGTGGAGATAGTGATCCAAGAGCAGAGATATAGCGTTGTTAAAAAAGTCATGAGACAGGAAGAGAAATGCACTCCAGATGCAGTAACAAAACACCAAGCAAAAGTATGAGCGCTTTTGACATTCATTTTTGAGGCAGTACATAGGTTTTTTCTTTTCTTTTTTTTAAAAGAAGAAGCAGACGAAGAGCTGTGGCCTGGGTATAGTTCAAAGCTCATCACAAGCTTCTCTGCAATGCAAAACTTTTACCGGATTAAAGAACTCAGAAACTAGATGTGCAACTTTTTCTGCCCCCAGTTTATTGTGTCATAACTATCATTGAGAGCAAGAACGACCGAGCTGACCCCATAAGCACAGGACCTACAAGGGAGTCTTCAGATACTGTATTCATGTAGCAAACATACGTACACGAATGCCCAATACTGGTTCAACAAGAGAGTTTTAGATAAATATTGCAACTAAGTGCAAGTTTTGTGGTCAGGATTTACCACCAGGGCTGCGCCATAAATATCGTGCACGGTTATAGCGGTGTCATGTTTGAACACCGGGGGAAACATTTTGAATAGTGCTGTAGCGGCGATATTGTATTTCATTTGCATGCGCACTACAGCAGACAACAAATCAGGACAAGGGGCAGATGGAGATCATAACTAATGCTACGCTGATTGTGGAGGCTTCAGGGGGCAGTCTCTTGAAAAGTCAAATCAAATGAATCAGGCTTCTCTATAGCTTGCATAGGTCGCCTTTGCCAGGAAAGGGCTCGGGCATGAACTCCGACAAGTTGTAGCATAGCCTGCTAGCCTTCCTTAGCATGGCCCTAATAACAATACAGCAAAGAAAACCACCATGCAAAAGTGGTTAAAAGCTAATAATATCCCATTCGTATGTTGCGTCTTCATCCTGACCTCACGTATGGCTCAAGACTAGCTCCTCTATTTATCTCTCTCTCTCTTGTGCGTCTGTAACCGTGCGCTCTAGATTAAATGAATGAGAAATCTACTTCATGGAGAACCCAATTTCCTTGCTGTCCTGTTTCACTCAGAAGACAAAATTTGCTGAAAGTATAACACACACTGCAATCTTTGTCAAATAAGCCGCGCCCACATTTCGAGAGCCTCTTTTCCTTTGTAATAGCTGTATCTTGTCTCCATTGCGCCATCATTCCAATAACATGTACACAGAAGCGTCTCTGCCAAAAGCTGCACCTCAGCACTTCAGCTCAGCCCATAATAAGACGGAGCTAGCTTTAGCGTGTACGGCGCGGCGAACACTCCCGCAGGAACAGCATATGTGTGTGCGTATGCGCGGATATGCTTCCTCTATAATGGAATATTCATCCCACCCCCGGGCACGCTCTGCACACCTGAGATCCAGCGATGAAAGCTGCTCACAATCCCATGGAGTTTAGAGCTAAGACAATACCGGGCTCCGCTGAGGGCTCGGATTCAATAAATGCAGGCTATTATGCTCGAACACAAAAATACTTACAGAAAATGGTCTTTGTCCACATATATAGTGGCTGTACTTTATCACAGTAGTTATGAAGAAATAGTCTGCCCCATGTGCTCTGGACATTCTGGCTGTAGTGGACACCGAAAGAGCCGCCGCAGAAATGAATTTCTGCCCTGTTAAAGCTGCCTTAAGCTTTTCTCCAGGAATTATTTTAATCAGTATCAGCCAGAGGTCTGGCCACAAGAACATATTGTCACAGTGCCATTTAGAACTAAATTTAAGGTGCAGCAGTTTGATTTTCCCCAACCCTTGAATGCCCCATAGACTTATTGATGGTGCGTGCTTAAATTATCTCACGGTTCCCTGTTAATACTGTATTATTAAACAAACAGCATGGACATTAATGAGGATTTCATTATGCAACATCTATGGTTTTTCTTTTTTCTTTTTACCATGTTACAATTAGGGATGTCACGGTTACCGGTGTAGCGGTAAACCCCGGTAAAAAATGTTGACGGTAATAATTACCGTCTTGTTTTTGAAAAACTATATTATCTCAGTGGATTACTGTGCCCGCGGTGTAGGCAAAGTGAGCCTCACCGGCCGCCGTCTCATCTGCTGAAGACGCACTCTGTAGCTCCAAAACAAAACTTTCTCCAAGCTGGAATCGTGTCCGAGACAGCAGCGCAGCAGGATGTCTATCAGCCTTCAAACAGGACCAAGTCTAAAGTCTGGGCATATTTTGGGTATTTTAAGAAAGCCGAGGGACAGTTGATAGAAGACAGTTATCCTGTTTGTGGAACGTGCAGGAAAAAAGTGTCTCTAAAGGCAGCGATACTTCGAACCTCATGACTCACCTGTGTGACTGTCACCACAACTCTATAGACAATGCAAGTAAGTTAACGTTAGAGTTTTAGCAGAAATGTAGGATGTGGAGACTTTGGGTTGAGGGAGAAGGTAACGAGTCGCCCCATGTGTAGCCGCACCGGCGCCACCACCAGCATATGGTTTATATGCTGGTGGTGTCGCGGATACCTCTGGCACAATGCGTTACAGGGCTCCTGGAGGGCAGATTAAAGTCGCTATTGCAATAGAGTCACTCTCGCCGCATTATTATGAATTTAACAATGATTACTGTCTGATGGCATTTTCCCAAATCTGCAAAGCGAAAGCAAACTGGAAGGACACAAACTGAGAACAATATTCCTGATATAGAGAGTTTATCTCATTAAAAATATTCTAACACGGTTCTGGCGTGTAATAACCTCCAAACGATCACCAATTCATAGTTATAGTTCATTTACTTTGATGTGAAAACGTTTGATATGGCTTTGTCTGTATTTTTTAAATACAACAAACACTGTTACTTTTTTGAAACTATTTCAGTTTGTGTAGGACTATCAATGCTTTCTGAACTTATTAACACACATTAAAAAAAATACCCCGATAATACCGAAAACCGTGATAATTTTGGTCACAATAACCGTGAGGTAAAATTTTCATACCGTGACATCCCTAGTTACAATGCTGTTCTCTCATCAAAAACATACCCAGAGCTGTGTTTCAACCCACTCACGCATCTTTGAGTAATCTTTCAATATTACCCAGCGGCTATTCTTAGCGGCGCCGCGACAGCTCCCAAAAAGCTAAACCCTGAGGTCCTACGTATCCAGGCAATAATCTCTTGCTAAACTTAATCTTTTCATCACCGAGTAAAAAACACTCGCCTTAGCTTGACAGCCGCCACACGAGCTGCACTGACAATTTTTTCCCTCTTCTTTGAAGCAGCCGCGCAGAAAATGAAAATACTGGATATTTAATTTCAGCTGTTCTAGATCGATATTGCCTTTTCCAACCAACAAAGTATGAGACGGTGATAAAGATGTGTTTGGGAATATTACCAAACACCTGCCAAAAGCATAATACCCACTCTTTAAGATGATTACCTTGTGTTTGTCAATAAAATCCTACTCCGTTCTCCTGGCAATTATCTAAGAGTTTCAACTGCTGGGGCTATACAACATTTCATACGCGCTCTTTAGGAAGCATTATGTCACTTAAGCCCTTAATAGCCCTGTCTCCTTGTACTCGGTGCTGGTATATTCCACTAATGCACGCTGTAATGCTTTTTAATGTGAAGTCACCTTTTCCCTGGAGATCGGGGCATCTCATCAACGATAGAACGTCCACGATATGCCGGAATGGAAGACTATAGCCATGACTCCCAGCTGGTTTAGGCCTCGGTCAAAGCCCTTAAGTCCTCCAGAGTGCGGGGCGGCGGGACAGACCGAGAGAAAAGAACCCAACGCAGTACCATCACTATTACATGAACTTGCCGCAACCTCTACCGCCCACGAGCTCGTTGACCTTTTCAGATCTCTCCTCCCAAAACGGAGAATGTGGGTGTGAGGAGCAACGGGTCCAGAGGTAAGGTCACGGGTTTTATATGGAGACAGGATACGGTCGTATTGAAAACAGAGGAGAGGCTGAGACCAGGGTTGAATGCATGATTCGGACAGTGAGTTGGCAGGGCAGAGCAGCCTGCGGGGCCAGTGAGCGGCAGAACAGAAGGCAGGGTTAATGCGTGAGCTACTGTACAGGGCATTGTGGGTAAGAGAATGTAAAAAAAGGTAGACTTGTAGCTTGTGATCAGGATTCATTTCGTGGTATTTGGACGGCTTTTTGAAAAGAAGAGGAAAGAAACTGTACAAACTAGACTAAACTAGCCATCCGACTGTTTCGTATGAATTCAAAGAGGATTTGTATCAGTTCGATGGCAATCCACACTCAAACCCTATTTGACTAAGAATGGTTATAAATGGCTATCCGTGGGTTTCAAGTGATGTAAAGTTAGGATTGTTGCCATTTCCACTTTCCCAAACATCACCGTTCCAGCTTTCAGTGAAAAGTGGTCAAAGTGGTCAAAAGTCTTCAAACTGCATCGATAACCAGAACACAAAATTATGAAAGTTAAACCTGTCAACAATCCAGAAAGTACATTTCCTTTAAATTACTGTTGTTCAATTGAGTAGACCTAAACCTGTGAACCACTCAAGGTTGCCAGTTCAATCTCCTCTACCAGCATACTGTTGCCTCACACGCGACTCATACTGAGTTGTAGTCAAGGCTGGTCTCATTCAATCTATGGGCAATCTTGGGTTACCAAACTACAAAACACTACTAATGAACACAATACAAATTCACAGAGGATTATTACTGAATGATTCATGTTCAGTCTTTATTAAACTTCATAGGGATCATTTCAATTAGTTCATATGCAGGTTTTTCAACTTTTCAGGGTCACCGTCACAATCATACGAACAACAACTTGGCTGTTTCCCAAATCCTAGGTACCTTGCCTTGCCTTGGTCTGAAGTGGGCGTGGTCAGGCATCCACATCATCACTCGCCGCCCAAGTGCTGTTCCAATGTTCAATCCGTCTGGAGGCATGTGTCCTCCCCTTGCTTAGCATGTGGCTAATATACCAAGGATACATCAGTGTAGTCTTCACTGCCTTGCTCAAGCCAAAATTACCCATAATGCACCACAGCTCCCAAGAAAGAAAGAAGGAAAGACAGGTGGTGATGGCTTGTGTGACTTATTAAACCATTTAAATTCCCCTTTTTAACAGAAACAAATTAATTATTTGACTAGTTTAATGGCTCGGCAGCCAGTGTTCATGTTACTTGAACCGGTAGTCTTTACAAAAAAGGCAATGTTTTTTGTAAAGATTTGGTCAAATAATTAATGTAATATTAGTTTTTTGCCACTTTAGTAAATAATCGAATAAAAAAAAATTTCTTAACTTGAAATTTATAGAATTTGATTCAAACATTAAAGCAAATGTCACTGCTTCATGGAGCAACAAAGGGCATGATTTGTTTCGTTTTTAATGTAATTGATATAAGGAACTTTCAAATGTTTCAAAAGTTTTTATTTTGTATTTTCAGATCAGTTTCATCATCTCTGACTGCTTTTTAATTATTTATTTTTAGTTTTTAACTTTTTAATTACTTTAACCCCCCAGCCCTTCAGAACCCCCCTCTTAAAGCAGACCCTCCCCTTTCCCCTGGATGAAACATAACTTCCTTTTTATTGTGTGATGTCACTTCCTTTACCTCTGAAGTGTGCCATTAGCAGCTCTTTTGGATCAAGGCAGGACACTTGCCTTGGCCTGGAAGGAAGTGAGTTTGGAGGCACTGCCTTCAACACCAAGGCAAGGCAAGGTACCTAGGCTTTGGGAAACAGCCCTTGTCTGCTAGTTCTTGAGCAAAAATAGCTTTAGGATTACATGTACTGAGGCTTTTAACAACTGTCTAGGAGGAAACAAACAAAAGCATTCCACGACCAGGAACTGTATCAGGCTCAGGGCCCTTAACCCTCAGTCGCTTTTACATGGTTTGTAGCGACAGAAAGACAGCTAGCATAAAAGACAAAGAGCAAACAGCGTGGTTCGAGGTTGCCTGAAATAATAGGGAGCAGCCGGATGACCAAAAAAAGAGATCCAAAATCCCAAATCTTCCTTTTTATTCGGTCTTTAGTTCACTCACCACCCTCCCTGCGGCGTGGGCACTTTCGGCTGCGAGCCCCCTCCCCGCGTCTCGGCAGCACTTCCCTCCACTAACTGCCAGCCATATCTGCGGGACGGCGCTTACATCGCGGTCATTAACTGCGCCGCGGACATCACACGCGGCCACTGACCCGTCCCCGCCGCACTTCTTGGGGCTTTTTTTTTTTTTCTCATCTTCCGCGGGACTTCGGGGACTCGGCTTAATCACTAGTACTACCCCGGCCAGCTATAAACAGAGTGGTCTTGGGAGGTTGGACGAGGTTCGCGAGCTTTCTGCTGATCGTGTGCGTTTTTCTTAATGAGTCGGAGGCGAGCTGCGCAGTGGGAGGACGCATTGAAGAGGCCATTGTTAGCCGGGGTCTGGCTGAAAGCGGGCTAATTGCTCTGGTTAGCGGTTAGCAAATGTTAGGCATTGTGTTGGGATGGCTTTTCTTATCTGAGACGATCAAGGGATGAACAGTTTCTTTGAGCTTTAGAGACATTAGATACCTGACTAATTGTTTTATTATTCCTTTTCTTACTATGCCCTATACAAGGGCTGGGCGATATGGCCAAAAAATAAAATCTGATTTTTGTACTCAGTTTGGACGATTACGATTTTAATCATAATCGTTTATTCCCAATTTTATTGGGAATAAACTTAGGTAAAAAATAATACATACACTGCTAACCTCAGTTTATTAGGGTTAGGTCAATGTTTCAGTCCTGAGACCTTCATCAGGCAAATTGGAAATAAACTGAAAAAGGTATCCTGATATTTCATATGAAAAAAAAAAATAAATGCCTCCACATTAATATTTAGATTTCAAATATATTAAAAATTGTTATTTCTGTTTTAAATATTCCTTGTCTGCTCTCAAAAGTAAAACTTCTTAATAAGCCACGGAGTTTTCAAAAGTGCTTTAGTTTTATTCTTATGCCTCTGCTGTGATTGACATCAGTCTCCAGGAGACTCGAGGGGAAAGGAGCGGAGCTACATGGTGCCACTGCTGCTGTGTCTCCGCCATGTCTCCGCTCTGAGTGGGAGCAGGGCAGAGGATCAGACCGGGGGAAAACTGTGTTTTAGCGAAGAAAACTCCGTCGCGCACAACGAAAACACAACACACAACACGGCCTGTGTGAAGCAGCAGAGATCGTCAGAAAGTCACTGGGTTCTCCACTGGCGTCATTTCTGAAAACAGTCGCGTCTGAAACACTGCTAAATTGGCAGCGCGGTGCCGATTTTACGATTTTTCAATTTTTCACATCGTCTGCTTTTAAAAGCATGAATTAATCGAATTAATTCAATTTATCGCCCAGCCCTACCCTATACAAAAGCTTTAATCCGTTGCCATAATTAGCTGTGCTGCTATTTTCCTTTTTAAAATGCTTAATTCCCCATTGTTACCAGCAGAGGGCATCGGACACTAAATAAGATTTGTTTGTTAGGTCAGATAGGGCGATAAATCGATGCTTTCGATGTGGAAAATCACTAAATCGTAAAATCACATCCGTCACTCCATGTCCACCTCACATGCGCCGTGCAGCCAATTTAGCAGCGTTTTAGAGCGCTCTGTAGCGACTGTTTTCAGAAATAACACCAGAGGAGAACTCAGCAACTTTCTGACGATCTCTGGTGTTATGTTAAGAGTACGCGATGGAATTTGCTTCCGCTATAACAGAGTTTGGTTGTCCTGCCCCCTTGATTTTTCTTTTTTTGGCCAAATCGCCCAGCTCTAAGGTCAGAAGAGCGAATGTTAAGTTTCTGGTATTTGGCGATCATTTTAAACACAGCTACCTTACATTTTGTGAGTCAGAAAAGTTCATATTAAAAGCTGAACTCGCCTTCCTTACAAACTGCCTGTCCCTTTAAGACCCTGCATCCGCCGCTTCTCATCAAAATGAGGCGTTGAGAAGCAACACTCTTTGTCTACATAGTTTAAGTATAGAAACAATAGCACAGGTGTCCAAAATTACGTGTCAAGCCTGTGCGTGTGTGTACTGCTCGGAATGTGTAGTAAGCACTGTAATAGATGGAGTGAAAGCAAATTGGTTTATTGATCACGTCATCGGTGGAGATGAGGCTACGTAATGCAAAATGACACCCCATTAGTCACCAGAACAAAAAATAATGCACTCACAACGTTTTAGCTTGAGTATCATAGCCTAGCCTACCATATAAATACGAAATGTCAGGATAAAATCATTCAAATCATGTTGTTTCGTAAAATAGGTCACTTGTTGCATTACAAATTACGTCAGACTATGCTAGTTTATGCTATTAGTATATCATTGGGATCCTAGCAAGCGGATAGCGACCATGAAAACAATAAATTAGGATGCTAAGATAAGCTAATAAAGATGCTACCGTGAGAATATTGATGTCGACGTCCCTGTCATAATGCGCCTTTCATGTGTTCAACTATACATCAGTGAATTGTGAGTTATATGGGCCATATTTCTTGCCCCGACTCGTACCGTTGTATTTGTTATCTCCTCTCCCGTCAGATGGCTGGGATTGATGCGACGAGTGCTTCTTTCTTTATTTTATTTTTTTATGAAGAGGCAGCCCGGGAGCAGAGAGAGGAGTAAGACATTCTGACATGTCATCACTCACGGCCATAGGAGTACCGCGGGTCCCATCTCAGCCCTATACAACACGTATACCAACCTTATCGCCTTCAAGTGCCTGTTAGAGAGGAGACTAGATAGCGTGTATGGTTTCACTCTCCACCGCTCTTGAGAATTTAGTCATGTTACTGGGGCAAGAAACAAAATCTATCGTGTGAGTTACTAAGATAACCCAATTTGTTACAGAACATTTGTATTATGTTTGACTGTTACATACTAAACTTGACTCGTTTTGTTTTTTGTTTTTCAAATCCAATATGATACTGAAACTTGGGCTCAGAGTAGTAAAGTAGCCGATACAGAGTATTATTAGTTCGATACCATGACTTGAATAAAAATAGTGAAACGAAAGTCTATAGGCTTTGAGTTGCGCTGCTTCCACTCTAAAGATTGAATGAAGACAGCAAAAAGGTAACACAAACATACACTGCGATTATTAGCCTGAGCTTACTGTATGTCAGCAGTAACCACAGCGTTGTATACAGCTGTGTCTTGGGTCCATTTTCAAATAAAAATGGTACCTGAACCAGAAACCATCCAATATGGTATTGGATGGTTTCTGGTTCAGGTACTTGGTAATGCCAACACCTGAACACGCTGTGGTATTGGAATAAAATCAGGTACCGATATCGGTAAGGACCCTAAACTTGACATGGCTGACGATACCAAACAAAACAGACCAACGATATGCCCCGAATTTTGTAAAACGTCAAACTATGTAAACTAGTTCTGACAACTCATAAACCAACTGAACTGGGGCATTTTGTTTAAGCGGAGAATCAAGTAGATCTGACTTACTTCACTTATTTCTTTCAAGGAATTAGCAAACTATAAAATGGGTCCCAACAGACGTATTTTGGCTGCGACAATAGGCTTTTTCTGGCTACAGTACGATATATTGCAATATAGTTAGTAAGTACTACGATTCATTGTTATTAAATATTGCATGACGAAAATGAAAAATGCACATCTTGTTTTTCCAGAAGTTGTGAATCAAATGCTAATCTGACATTTGTTGAAATACTTTGACAAGAGCTTCGATTTAGGCTACTGCCCTCGTCTGTCCATGCAGAATTCTAGGTCACTTTTGACCCACTATTGATACCATAAAGCAGTGGAGATCTGCAGCGTCAATATTGTCTCCAAACTGCATACCGTCCCAGACAGCAGAGCGATTTTTAGACTTTATATAACCCACAAAGCTGGTGTCCTAGCAGTTGAACGTTCTTTCCCCATTGTGCCTGACTTCATGACTATAACCTCCCCTCCACTGAAATAGAAATGCTGTATAGGTCCTTTCTCATCCTCTGGCGAGCTGACAAACCCCAGCACTGTCTGACAGCCCTGACTCGTGAACCATGCTGCTGTTCGGTAACCATATCATGACTCTGTACAGCTGAAAGGGGTAATGCCCGGCCCGGGGAGACTTGGCGCGGTCTAAGCCGATTTAGTGGCGCTGTTTGGCTCTCGCTTTTTCACCTCCTCTGACTGCTTCATTCAGGGGCCAAGGCAAAAGTCAATGTCTCACTTTGAGGAAGGAAGGAGACGGCGTGAGAGGATTTACATTGCGATCTATGATACTGAAATGCTGAATGGACGATGTTTTAATCAGTGAAGTTCAACAACAGTCAACCTCAAAATCAGCTTGGGTTCTGGAAGTAAAAAGAACCCCAAGAGGTGAAAAGAATGATGCAAGACAATCAGCTATGCAGAAACCCATTATGTACACAGTTTTGAGGCTTATTAGCTAAAATGTTGACTTGGTTAGGGACGAGTGCGCGCAAGTATGTTGCTAATGCTAATAAATTAATCAATCACTGGCGAGCGTCTATAGAAAGTGCTAAGGGAGGTCTGTTTTCTTGGGCATTCACTATGTGATTTATTTATGTTAGGCTTACCACTTTGACTTGCATCTGAGCACTATTTAGGTAGTTTTACATTGGGCTTTAAAGCCATAACAAAAGCTTATTTTCGCACATGCATAGCCAGAAAATGTTTTCTTGTTCAATCAGAAACGTAAAGTTCAGACGCATCCGAATTGGAAGAAGAGACCAGATTGCTTCAAAACGGGCCCGGCAAAACAGGTTTGTGTAAGAAAAAAACAAAAAACTTTCGTATTAATTAGACAGGCTTCCGTCTGAAAATCCCTCATTATCCTAATTACAATATGTTGGAACAGGTGTGCTGTCATCATGTTTTGTTGTATCACATTTATGATGCTAAGGAAATGAATAAGCACGTAATGTCAGTTCATACGTTTGGGAAGTGGACTACTGTTTGTGGTTTTAACTAGAAGGTAAATGGAAAAGGTATATTTGTTGTGTCCCTTGCGAAAGACACTTCCGCCATCTTACCTCACTGCATTTTTTTCTCTTTACATGAAGTTAAAAAAGAAGACCATCTTGACATAAACAAGTTCAAAAAAAATAAAAAAAAGACGAATCAATGTGGGAATTGTGTCTTTGTTAAATCTTTAAAGGTTTAAGAACTATGCAAAACCTGCATTAACTATTTCATTTAAAGGCGACGTAATATGCAAAACTGACTTTTTTTGAGTTTTGACCATGGTATAATATTGGTTCATCAAAAAAGTTGGACATCTCTTCCTCTACTGTTGAATTTCTTGGATTTTGTTTGGCACCGCCTTCTTGTCTTCATGGCCACACTGCAGGTTTAACTAAAGCCGAATTTGGCTTTGATTTCTGATTTTGATGTAGCTTTTTGGGCAAACTTATTTTCCGTTGAGCTTTTTCGTGAGTATTCAGTTTATTCCCATTTTATTTTCATCGCTGTCTTCCATTGGCATCAATGGGTTTTCCCACTCACAGGAAGTGCTTACACAAAGAGGAAATACTTTAACTTTAAAGTGGGCGGGGCTGAATAAGGTGAATAGAAATGTCCCTGGCTTGGATGTTGTTTTTACAATGGGCCAATGTATGGTACGCAAGATACAGAATACTCATTACGTGTCTTTAAAGCAGTACTAAGTAACTTGTTTACCGTAATAAATCCTTTTCGTAGTCCCTCTGGGGGTAATACAACTGTTAATGGGATGATTGGAGGGTCTTTCATCTCCCCCGGTGTCTCTGGCCAGAAAACCACAATTTCAGCTTTCCCTGCTCCGACCTGGAGCCCCAACACACTAATGGAATCACAAAGAAGAAGCTAACAGGCTAACGGGCAAAGCTAACTGTGGGCTAGACCCACTTAAACAGTATTTATAGCCAAGTTTGGGTGAAAAAAATGATCTCCATTGTGTAATTGGATGTACAATATCCATCTCTCCCTTTGTCTTTTCTGTCAGCAAGTATTTACTCTCACGGACGATTAATGAGTAAAAAAACGCAACATGCTACGACACCTGCAGTGGCGCTTATGGCCTCTAGGGGCATTTTGAAGTACTGCATTACTTCAAAATGCAGTATGAAGTAACTGCATTTTAAAGCAGTTACGTCATACTGCTTTAAAATGCTGTGGCGTGAAAGAGCTTACTCAAATCGAAAGCAGAAATGTGTTTTGTTGCTGCTAACCTTGCTCTTGTAAGTACACAATCACATCCTCCGCCTGTTAGCCAATTGTTTAACTCACTCCAGACACCCCACACTTACCAATCCCTGGCTGTCATGTTTTCTTGTTGCCATTAGCTCCTCTCGAAGCGCCGAACAAATTACAACTATCAAGTAGGCGGGGTCGGCTGGCTCGTGACATTTTGTTTAACGGCACGGCAATAAATGATGAAGTGGAACAGGCTTTTTTTTTTTTTCCCTCTTGTGGTGATGTCAAGAAAGGCCACGCTGAGCAAATCAAACTCGAGTAAAAACACGTCTCGATAATGTCTATGGAGAACAATGTTTTTTTTGTCCCCTCTCTCTCTGTCAATATGTCTGGGGCGCGGAGTAGAACCTTTTATTTTTCTGGTCATTGGCGCGGCGAGGAATGTCACAGCGGCACGCTATGGGGAGATGCAGCAAAGCGTGGAATGGGAAAGGAGGGGGGAGGTATAGGGTGCAGATGTAGAAGCTGGTTGTCAGTGAGATACGCCGATGCTCAGCGGGGAAGCGCAGGGACGGGAGATACAGGCACTGGAGGTTGACAGGGCTTACAGTAGTACACCTGTGAGGCTCCTTGTGCTATAGGGCGCATAGCAAAGTCAGCTATATGGTTGCAGGACGCTTTGGTCCAAGTAAAAGTTTACTCCAGTCATTAAATTCCAGCAAAGTTTCGATAGGACACAGTTCAAGACGTGGACTTTGTTGTCAAAACCCCCGCACACGCAGCAGATAGAGCACTAACAGCAAAACGCGTGTTCTTCTATCGATGTGCGAAACGGCAATGGCAAATTAACGATGTGTTAGCTTCTTGTATTGCGCTGTAACTGACAATTAAGTTCAAAGAGCAAAGATGTGCCCAGTGTTCTTCTGGGAATACTGTAGTGGTCAATAGTTTTGACAAAAGAGTCGTGCTTTTGAGAAGTGAGTTGAAGCAGTTGGTGGCTTGATGCATCAGAGAGAAAAGCTGGATGTTAGAAGAGGAAGAAAACAAACATTTTTGGACAAATTTGATGCTCCAAGTTATACTGTAGGTACTTCTAACCCGGATTCAGACTTTGAAAAAAAGGCTGGCTATTTTCATGGTGCCGTAACTTGCCTTATTCAGATCGACACTGAAGATATACATGTAAAGTAGTTTTGCCAGTGAATCGTATAATCCTGAATACAAAATGGCTTTCGTGTATGAGGAGGAGTGAAATTGCTATACAGAAAATCTCGCCTTGCAGAGATGATTTGTGCTTAGCTGTGCTAAAAATAGTGCTTTTCTGTAACTGTACAAAGAAGCACTTTGATACCGGCTGGCTTTAGTGGTTTTCTAATGTAAAAGTTAAAGAGCACTGTATTGTCCCCACAGGTAAGTTCTCTGCCTATGACCAGGGGGCAATTTGTCAAGAACAGAGCATCCGGATTTGTGCAAAAATAGCTTGTTTAATGCTGATGTGAATTGTGAGGATGTGAGAAATGTAAGATGCTTGTATTGATGCCCATGAGGTCCAAAAATAATTACTCCTGTCTGGAGACAATAAAGGCTTGTCTTATCTTATCTCTTATATTTAGCGGTAATCCTAAGGTCCTGGCTGGTTGGCTGGTTGGTTGGTTGGTTGGTTTGTTGGTTGGTTGGTTGGTCGGTCAAAAGAAGTAGGCTGAAGCAATAGAGCGCCTACCCCACATTAGACATAATAAACATTTGCATTTTACAGTGATACAATATGAGGACTGTATCCGCAACAAATAAGAATTTAGCACAAGTCTATTCCTTGATTAGATACAAGAGTGTCCTAAACTGCTGGAAAAGACCGAGTTGTGTTGTAGTCTGTGTGCTCACGTCTCCCTTCACCTTCAACAGCCTGCAAAAGCTGATGCAACCCCATTTATACCAAAAACGTAGATGAAAGAGTTTAGGAAGGCAGCAAGAAAAGCATCTTTAAAATCTAGCTTTTGTCACATACTTACTCCCCATGTTTTAATCAAAAATCAAGATTATAATACTTCTTTGTCGACTTCACTTTCCGCCATTGGTAAATGTATCCTCTGAATCTGACCCGATCATTCAAGTCCAGTGCCTCTGCGCCGCAACCTGCTACTGCTAAACAACATTTTCTCCAAATATGACTTCTTCACTACGATACTTCAGAAAGTCCCGAGTTCAGAAGTTCAGCTGACCAATTTAAATGCCTCTCCCAGTGAGGTCAGAGCGGGGCAGAGATGCTTGTTAGGAAAGGCACAGGTGCATGTAATAACTCCAGCTAAATCCTCTTACAGCGCTCTCCCAACTTCAGCAACATCCATTCATTAGAACTTCTCCAGAGTTTGGGTATTAGTGTGCTGGGCAAGAATATATTAAAAATTAAATATATGCATGCTATCACAGCTTTTTTGGGGGGGTGGGGACTTTCTTAAAATAGAGCATGTTGTTTATTAATGTTTGCAAAAAGCCCCTTTACTCCAATGTTATTAATAATTGAGGATTATACAACAATGGAGATGTAACGCAGAGTGGGTCACTGTTAAGAGTGGTCCAACTGCAAAAGGGTTAAAGCGAGTCGATTTGAAATGGATTAGGGAGAGAGGTAATGTTGTGTTGGATTTATGAAAACTCTCTCTCTAAGGAATGATCTTGTTCATCCACATTATATGTATTTGGAAAGATGTGCAGGCTCAGTATGAAGTGGCTCCAGCAGACAAACTAAAGCCTGCGACACCAGGAGTATTAAGATCTTTTTTGTGGATGTGTTTCCTGATGGACTGTCGCTGAAGTTGAATCTCAGCAATCGTGAGAATTGTTTGATAGTTAGGATTTAAGGTTCAGGAGGCTGCCATCTGACAAATAGTCGTAGCACAATCGCACTGACACTGCACACGAGGAGTGCAATGACAAATCATCGCTAGAGAAAAGCGCTATACGCAAGCCACGTCTCTTCAAACTTGGTGAGAGGCAAATCAGCCTCAAACTCGGTCTAAAACCCTTATGTCCCCCGGCTTCAAAACTTCATCTAATAATACAATCAATTAATGTGTTTTTTCCCCCAAAATCTGTTGTTATAGGCTCCCAGAAGTCAGATTTTTAGAGTAAAAAAAGTATTTTTGAAATACACTGCCCGACAAAAAAAGTCTGATCTGGGGTTGCTGCTCTAGGTCAGGTCTAGGTTCAGCAAAACTAAGGATGCACCGATCCGATACTGGTATCAGATATTGTAGCCGATACTGATACTGAACCGATACCCGTTTTGGCTCTCACCGCTTTAAAAACACAACTTTCATCAACTGAATCTCAGTGAATATGGGCATGCTGTACCTCATTTTGAAGGGCAGAACGCAAACGTATTTTTGAATGTCGCGCATATTGCCACGGCTAGCATGCCGATGCTAACGTATATCCAAGTATAATTAGTAGAAAAGTCCAGTGATCCTTGTATAATGTTTTTCCATTTGTTTATTAATAGAAATAATTAATCATTGATCTGTAACATCTTATTTGCAAGAAAAGATAAGACTTTACAGATCTCACACTGGAGAAAAGAGGGACATTCTCCAATGTGAGACTTTCTTAAAGGCAGCCGCTTTTAAGAAAGTCTTTTGGTATCGGTTAATATCAGATATCAGCAGATACTCAAACTTGGAACAAAAAAAAAGCTGGATCGGTGCATCTCTAAGCAAAACTGTGCCCAAAGACTGAGATCAGCTGATGACCTGAGCATCCTGAATGACCAGGTTATTCCATCCATGGATATCTTCTTCCTGATGGCACAGGCACATTTCAAGATGACAATGCCAGGATTCATCTGGCTCGCATTATGAAAGAGTAGCTCAGGGAGCATGAGATGGATCAGAACCCTACTGAGAATCTTTGGGATTGTGCTAGAGAAGGGTTTGCGCAGTGGTCACACTCTCCCATCATCGATACAAGATGAAAAATGGAGAATATGGGGATTAAAAATAAGGGGATTGAAAATCATAAAGTGAGATCATTCTGTATAATGCCGTTTCTACTTTCTTTCTTTCTTCTTTCCTTTTTTAGGCAGAAAATGTGCAGAAATTACAAGAAAAACAGATCAAATCAATCAATAAAACATCAACATAAAGTTAATCAATTACAGTAAAAGGCAAGAGTGCAGATAAAATACTTTCAGTTTTCATATGCACGGGTAAAAAGAGCTGTTTTCAGCCTGGATTTGAATCGATCAATCCAGTGCACTCACGGACATTCATGAGTGCACTGCATTAAGTTGCAGTGTGTATAAGTCCCATCCTGCCCCGCGGTGCTTTTACGCCAGCGCTGTTTTGGCAGGAGAACACAGGTCCCCGCTAGTGTACGGAGTATATTTAGAAGTCATTTTGGAGCGTCGCCATTTTCCGCTCCTTAAAACCCCATCGATTTGTTTGTCTCCGCGCAAACCTGTATGGGAAATTGAATCGCGCTCGCATCAAGGGCTTTTGCAAAAACAAGCTCTGAGTGGAGACTTGTAGATGTGTCCCCCGAGAGGAATTAAAAACTATAAACAGCTTGGCCGGTGCGAATCAATAGAAGGACAACTGCGAAGAGAGTGTAATTGCGCTGTTGCTGGACCATTTTGGAAGACTGTAACAGTATATTGGATTTAAACGGCTTGGACAAATGAGTGAGGTGTGATGAGTAGATAATTGAATGTTGGTATTTAAACGTTGGTGGTGTTGAAGGGAGAAAATGTAGTGGAGCAGATAAAGCCCTTTTTGGGGGGGTGAAATTGTCCACTTTGTCTGGTAAATGTTGCATAGTTTTGGAAAAGATAAGCCACACAAACAATGAAATATAGGCACCATTATCCAAAAGGTTTCCGTTTTTACCTGCACTGAAACTAGGTTAGTTGTCTCTCTTCTTTTCTGATAATATTTGGAATCACTTTTAACAACTTGCCTTCCAACTTGGTCCCATTTCCCAGGAATCGAGATTATGCATTGGTACAAATGGGCCAAGAGGTGATTGGTTCGAGTGGCAGACGTAGCAGGCCGTGATTGGCTGACAGTAACGGACGAGTGACAGGAAGTAAGATCGAGAACAGATTGTCTATTAATAAGTAAGTAAGTGCGTGCTTTATTTGTCATTGTACAACCGTGCAGCACCTCTTGGGTTTGTCCCTGTTTCAGAGCGTGGTGTCCTGCACTGGTCATACATGATATTATTGCAAAGATTTTCAAAAGGTTGTCACCGGGACCAGTTCAATTGAATTTCACCTCTCATCCAAGCTTCCTTAAACACACACACGACATGATTGTATTAAAGATAAACTGTGAAAACGTAGTTGCTCAACTCAATTTCTCCCGATCTCAAACGGTGACATACAAAGTTGAAATCAAACAATTCAGTTTAACAGCACCAGCTCTCACAAGCCCTTTCGCATGTCATGTGAAATGATATGCATGTTGACAACAGCTGGTTCTTTAGGGTTTTAAGAATTTCCATCGCAAATACCTGCTTTCAGAATATACTTGACATACAGAAACGTACAGGAGCTTTGAGATCTTTCATGATTCTATTACTGTCAAGTTTTACTATCTAACCACCACCTATCTTTTCTCTATGACAGTCGTCCTGAAGTGATTATCGTTGGCCGACTTCCACACTACGCAGAACGGATAATGCGTGGCCCGCCCGTCCCGGTGGCTCGTGGGTAATGGTGCGCCGGAGACGGAATGAGTACCCTGGGGGAGAACGGCTCAGTGGCTGCGCAAAGTATAACGAATTGACCCCCTTCCCTATTCTGTAACTCGCTTCCGCGCCACGAATAAAAGGAAAATACTAACAACCGCCACTTTCTTCAAACTTTCTACTGCTAGCATCGCTTTTAAGAGCCACAAAGGCAGGTTAACTCATCCACTATTGAAGAAATATAGAAAGTGTTTTTACTCCAAGTCCATTCTGCACATTCTAGGTCATGGATTCATTTGGGTCAGACCACTCCTAGCAAAGCTCTACTACGGGCAAAAAATAGAACAAAGCAAGTTAATCGATTGGCGTGCCATAAGAAAAGAAAAAAACAACTTTGCGGTATGATCTGATTTCTTGGAGACATATGAGATTTGGCTAGAGGAGTAACTAACGATGCACTAAAATCACTGTCCAGTTCGGTTTTGGGGCGAGTTCGGCTGAAAGAAGAAGAGTTTCATCAAATGCTTTTTTCCCATATTGCAATGCCGCTTCACCACCCAAAATATTCAGAAAACAAACTAAAGTCAAGTTTCAATAAAGGCGAAATAAGCCCTGCTAGATATGCTTTGTAGTAAGGGTCATTTGAGTGCTGAAATGCTCTTTTTTGAGGAGAGGAAATGAATAATTATACTGTACTGAAATAACAACATATTTCTCATTGTCGTCCATCACTTTAAATTACCAAGGCATCATAATCATATAATGTATACAATGGCTAGTAAGCACGACACGTTACATGTCACGTCCAACGTGGACGCAACAATTAACCCTTGTCATCACCCACTATTCCTGTTTCACACATGTATCATCATTCATAATGCATATGCGTTAGCAACATTACTGACACTGAAGCGCAGATGCAACGTACATACGAAATGAAGTATGTTCCCTGCAGCAAAACTTACTTGAAAGTGCAAAGACTTTTTATAAGACCTATGCGAACAAAACTCATCGCACATACTTCTCTGAACATTGCACACTACTTTATTAGGATCCGATTCGCAAAACACTGCAGTGTGCAAACGCTCACTTCGTTGTTTGTATGACAAAGATAATTTTTTCCGGCATGCTAACTAGTTACGCGGCCCCGTGCAGCGTTCTTATTATGTTGTAGCCAAATAAAGAACTATGTGTGTATCTCTGTCTGGATTTATGAATCACATCGATGTGCTACACATTTTTTCTAAAGATAATTAAGTGTCTTAGTATTTGGCCATACTTGCGCAAAATGGAGAATCAAGAAATGTTAGGGTGTGTAGTTTTATGGATGATAACTTTTAAGATATACATTTCCCAAAAAAGATGTAACAATACACGAGATTGAGTTCATGAGACCGATGAGAGATGAAATTATAAAAATATAGAAATATTTCCTTTTACTGACCATTGTAACTACAATGGAAACAATGATCTTGTACTGTACACATTGGTTGGTTACTGTTAACTAAATATTCCTGTAAGCACCTTTAAGCAGCTTACAGTAAGTATATCGGATGCATCCTGGTAAAAGAAAAGAAATCCACACGATTACTCTCCGTAAAGACAAAAGATCTTGTATCATTTTGATCTCACGAGATCTTGTAGCACGAGATTTCGGCCCGTTCCTACTGCCCAATTTCATCCCTTCATCACCAGTCTAGTCCTCATTGGCAAATCTATTTTACACTCTCTTCATATATACTTTTTTATACCTTGCAGGCACCAAAGTTAATAATTCAATCAACAATTACATAACAAATGTACCACAGTTAGCCCTGTGGGAGATTCATTGTTGTGTTCAAACATGTTGGCTGTTCATGTGGCGATAATGGACTTTTCCTACAACACGTACTCCCTTTGAAGTCATCTGCTTGGTAAATATATCATCATTTAGCTACTGTCAAGTTAACTTTTCTTTTTATGCACACATCAGCGTAAAAAGCCTCATTAAAGTTATAATGCCCTTTCACACCCGGTTTCTTTAAATGTCAGTCTAACCTGTCTTGTAGCTGTGACGGCTGACAGCTTGTCGTGATGCAGCGCCCGTGTGCCGCACATTCATTAATATCACTGTGACTTGAAATACTTTTCCAAATGACCTGTAGCAAATTAACCATCAATCATTTTCCACACACCTCGGCTCGTACTGCCAGGTATATTTCACACCATGCTACTTGCCAGGGCAATAGGTAACGTTAGCTCCGCCTGGTTGATACAGCTAGAAGCCCGGTTCCCTTAATGGTATCTTATTTTCTCATTTACGCACACTGTACTGATGTGACACGTTGCGATAAGAAGGATATTTGGAGCGAAAAACCTGCCAAATCACAGTAGGCTCTGTGCACGGAATGTTTTGGCTAACTTCCTGTCGGCCAGTGCAGGGTAAAAACTACTTCCTGTCCACATTTGTAACATAAATAAAGAATAAAATAAGATTTATGATACACAACAAAACCTAAACAGACATCAAGTTGAGTGTGTTTGAAAGATTTAAAGATTGTTTCAGATAATGGTGCTATTTTAACATTTGTTAGCGTCAAATTAATGTTAGCTTTTAGCTTCATTGCTCTAACAGCTACAGTTACAAACACAGATGTTTCCTCTTGTGAAGTATTTACTTCCTACATCCTGCGGTTAACTCTCCATAGGAATAAAAGACAGACAGGAAATAGCCGTTACCCTAGGAAGTTAGCATCAAATTGAGATGCAACACTGCAGAACATTCAAGGTCATAGACGGTATTGCTGTAAAACCCTGAACAGCAAGAATATTTCAGCAAACGGTTATCAAAATCTCTGTAAGAGGTTCTAATGAACTGTATTTATACCTAATATTTGGCTAGCTGTCAATGCAAAGCAGCAGTATTTCCATGGAGACGAGCTGGTCATTTCCTGATCCTTTAAAATTACAAGTGAGGTCTGTGAAGCGAGCTAGCTCACTGTAAAGATGAATGTTTTTGTATGACATTTATCATAGAATGATAACAGTAAACTTTGACAATATAACATTCCTTGTAGGTCCATGAACGCCAAAACCAAATGCCAATCGACAAAGTGCAGTTCATTTCTAGCATACGGAAGCGAAATTTGTCAGCAGTTACCGTTGGGAGTAAGCAAGATCCGTGAATGATTATCTATAATGGAAGTGTCCGTCAATGTCCGAGGTGTCTTCTAATGGGAGCGGAATGGTTTGTCTTTAGCCCCGTGTCGTCCCCCTTATGGCGGCCGTATCAGTAATTGAATCTACACCGTTTGCGAATTACGAGTCGATAAACCAAGGTCGCAGCATTGGTGCCGTTAAAAAGTTGACGATGGAAGTCCCTGACCGCTCTGACCACCGGGTTCACACTGTCGACTATAATATATACTACCCAGATATGCTCCGCACACAGGCCAGGCTACCACAGAAAAATAGAACAAGATTGTAGACAATGACATGCATGTGCAGTAAACCTTCTAGCGTGTGAATATGAAACTGCTCCATGGTTCGTGATCTACACAAGGGACGAGGAGGTGAAATTATGCTTCAGACCTAAAGCCGTGATGCTCTCAGTGACCAGACTTTTACTGTCAGTCCAAAAAGATGGACTGAATGGAGGCTAACTCTGCTGTTCTGTTTTTAGTAGATTATGGATAACATACACAACTGCTGGAGCTATGTTGTCATTGATGAATGCTGTTTTGAGATCTTTCCACTAGATTGGAAAATGATCGTTTACAGACCCCCAAAACTTTGGTTTCAGATGGATAATACATGGGATTGATAATCTAGTTCTGTGTTGAGTCCTGAGCTTGACTTCGTGCGAAAAAATGTTTCAATACATTTTTGTTTTGCCTCGCATTTGCCCTTTCATTCATGCGGCAAACAGTCCGAGCCTTTCCCCCCTCCTCTTCTAAACACTTATTAAAGGGGAAGTGTGCCGAGTTCTCATAGCGAGAGTGTGGTCTTGTTTTGACTCCAGCGCTCCTCCTAAGGGCCTCATTAGGAAGCGAGCGCACACAAGATCTCTGGTTGGTGACTTCCAGCCTGTCTCCAGCGCTGATGAATAATACAGTGATGAATGCGGTTAAGTGCGGGCTATTTAAGGAAGTTTTCATGCTGTTTGCCAGCAGTGGGGCAGAACAGTGCACATCCGCCATTTCGTATTTATGCCTGCAGTCTGTCAGTCGGAGTCGCGGGGTAGAAAGGAGAAGACAGCCGCCAGGAGATTGGATAAACAAGTAGATAGTGAGAGCTGCAGTGCTGTTAAAAGTAGGAACAGGTGTGTCATACTGCTGTATGCAAGGCATCTGGCGGATTTAAAGCCGCATTTCTCGATTTACGCTGGTTCCAAATCATGAAAGGAGCAGGCAGAGGAATTTGTCAGCCGTGGACCTAAATCTTTTCTCGCCCAAAAACTTAAAAGTTAAATATGGTACTGTAGAGTAGGACTGCACAGTATATTGCAGGTCAGGTACTGCATTATCAGTATCACAAGAAACCACATTGTGACAATATATCGCAATATCGCCAATCTAATTCAACCAGAAACAAAATGGCGCTTATAAAAGTGCAATTTTAATCATAACTTTCCTCATTTAGTTCTTTTTGAGCCTTGTTTTGGTGCTGATTAAGTGTTTTTGAAGTCATTTTCCACTAAATTTGCTGAAAAACAAAATACTTCTGATTTGTGTTTAAATTGACAAGAACATACTAGTAAGTAAAATATTGCAATAATATCATTATCACAATATTTCACACCTGTATTGCATATTGAAGTTTTGTTTCAATATTGTACAGCCCTACTGTGGGGTTGCGTGACGGAAAGTTCGGACCAATTATATCATGAAGCTTAGCCTGAGTAGATTTTAACCAGTCGCACAAACGGAATAAGACCCAAACTAGGGGCAAGGGTTTTGAAGAATTTGGAGAGAGCCGAGTGAAAAACAGTGTCATAAATAATCAAATTTGAGTGTGCCTACACCAGTGTGCAGTGACCTGGTTGTTTCCGGTTCATCCACAGTTCATTGAGTGGTTTAGCTTTGGGGAGAAACTGAGCCAATCAGAAGCCTCACAGAGTAGGCTGTCACTTGTCTCCGGGCAAAGATGTCTTGAAAGTTTTTGTCGTCTATGCTGATGGGATATGACTGTTACTGATCTTTTCTTTTTTTCTTTTTTTTTAGGACTGCATAATATATCCCCAAATGATTATTTTAGCAATATTTGTTGGTGCACATATTCATATCGCAAGAATCACCGAGGTCTTCCATCTGAGAATTGCAAGACTTTTGCTAACGGTAACATACAAATTTGCAAAAGTTAAGTTTTCATAATTTTATCATTATTTTTTTGTCCTGGTCTAGAATTTCTAGTTTGGTTTCAAGTCTTGGTTTTAAACATAACACTTGGTCTTATTTTTTGGTGAAATTTTATGGAACACTTGAATTGTTTTTATTTTTTTTCATATTGTGCAGCCTTATTATGTGCTGTGAAACAATCTTTGAACATAATTTACAATTTGGTACCAATAGGTAAAAGTGTTAATAAGCAGCGACATTATTAGCAGTAGAATACTGCAGCATTAGTAAAGGCAGTGCATGCAGTGTATATGGTATTAGGTACAGGCAGCAGAAGTAGTAGGAAGCTGTAGTAGCAGTTGTAGTATTACCAGCAGCAGCAGAATAAATACTCGACAATGGGGCAAAGTGCTTCACAAGTCACGCTGCGTGCAAATTTTAAAAAGCTCATAATATTCTAAAAACGGAAAACACACATACAAGCAGCTCAGTTGAAGTTCAAGCTTGATGATACAATGTCTATTACTGTTTCCTTGGGCACTTCACAAGTCTTGCTTAATACCGTATTACTCGTTAAAACGTAATATAAACAAGCACTACAGCTAATTATTTGACCTCACATTTACTATGCCCTATAAAGCCCCTCTGTAAGTCAGTGGGGCATCCATCTTATTACTTCTTAAGTCATTTGTAGGTGAGCGCTAATCAAGAGTAGCGTGGGAAAGTCACGGCAGGTTCAGGCAAATCTCTATAGGCTTAGCTCATGGCCCAATCCGCGGCACGTTTCCTCCGGGCTAATCGCTAACCGCAAGCTAGCCCCGGTCCGCCAGCAGGGAAAGCCAGGAGTTTATCTAGGAAAAAGGAAGACTCGGCTAATCTCTGTAATGGGTTTAGCTGGCTCGCCGTATTGTTCTGGACCACACATTGCTTCTTGTTTGTACCTTGGCAGTGGGTCGCCGTTCGCTTTTGGCCAAGGCTAACCGCAGATGCTACGCTTTTATCTTCCCTTTCTTAGCATAATGAGGCCCGCCGTTAGTTTGGGGGCGCCTGTTGTAGCGGGACCAACGGTGTTTTGATGAATTTGGAGCAGGGGGGAAAGGCAGTAATGGGAGGAAAATTGGGTCTCAGAAGTGGGAAAGTGTGAAGAGAGGCAGTATTTAGCACGGTCTAAATAGAGCAGTTAGGAATATGTTAGTGCAGTGAGCAAAGGATTTCACTACATATGAGAAGGTAGTCAGTTCGCCTACAGCTGCTCTTTTACCTGCTCCAGTTACAATTTGCAGCTGGTGTTAATAAAACAATAAGATGGTTAGCTGTGGCAAGCCGGAATGATTAAAGGCAGAACACATGAAGGGAAAAGTGCCTTTTTCTCCATTAAAAACAAACAGTACCTGGTTTTAGCTTGAGAGCTCTATATTTGCAATTTACATAAAATCAAGATTCAGATCCCTGTGCACATTTTAAACATGTCCAGGAGCTTCAACTTTTGAAAAAGACTTACATATATTTTAGCATATCTGCTTTACTAAGGTCTGCCGTGGTCTAACTACAGGTTATGAAAGTTTTATACATAACAAACACCAAGGAGGCTAGCTATTTTGTTATTTACAAAAGGTATTTTGTAGTCTTCATTTACTTATTTCAGTCTTTGTGGTTAGCTAGTTGCAAACATTCAAATTGCAATCTCAATTTGACTGTGAGAACTATTAAATATACCTCCCTATCTCATTCCAGCCTTGGTAAGAATTTCTAAGAATGTTTATCTGAGCTCCCAGTGACCAACCGTCCACTGCTGCTAGCTGTGCCCAGGGCTGGCTAAGTACCTCCATCTGTCCAGCTTTACCACGGGTCAGCGCATCACCTCTACACTGTAATGTCCAGGCGAGCTACAGGAGGCCATACATCACCATTTCGAAAACGTCTTATTTAGTAAAGACGTAAATAACTGTATTTACTTGATTGCACTTGACAAGTACATTACGGCTCATAACAAATGTTGCTAGTGGTGGCTGCTGTACTTGGGCACACACTGGCCCTCATTTATCAACACTGCGTAAAAAAATGGTGTATGCGTAGGTGTATTTGCGATATACGCCAAAGGGCGCGTGACATTTATGAACCTGTGCTTTCCGCTCAGATCTTATCGTACGCAAGCACAGCTGATGGTAAATGCCACGGAGAAATCCCAGCGTCATTTGAATGAAACGCCCAAAAATATTCATGTATGAGGAGGCCTCACCCATGGGTTTTACGGCACGCACGCACGAAACACGGCAAAAAAGAACATTTCTCCAACAACAAATGATAAATAGTTGTTTTTAACATAACAAATATGATATTTTTGTGCATGAGGAAGATTAAAAAATCTGTTAGTAACCCACGTTAACCTTATAGCCAATTCAAGATCACATTTACTAAATAAAAAAAAGAGGAGGAATAAAAGAAATAGGCTAATAATAAAAAGTGACCTTTATTAAATAAGCTGTATGCCTAAATAGCCTATAAAAAAGGGTATAAAATTAGACCACATTAAAAAAAAAAAAAAAAGCGTGGATATAACGCTGCAGACTGGACCATGATCTGAACCAGCGAAAAGCAGCTGTCAGCTTCGCGCTGGAGCCGGACAGGACTACGCGTCTTTCGGCCTGTGCAGAGCCTTTCTCCGGGAGGAAACAGGTGCGCGGAGAGCTGACAGCCGACCGGAACCTAACCTACCCGTCCGGACCAAAGACAGCCCTACGAGACGTGCTTTATTCCCCTGACGAGAGGAGAGCGCGCGGTCACCAGACCTTGTGCACGCCGTTCACACCCGGACCTTATGAACCCGTCCGGACCGACGAAAGCTGTGGAGCTGTCGGAGGATTTGTTTGACGCCCGGGCTACTCGCGAGCACGGAATACGGTCCACAGACTCAGCGCTCAAACCAGCCAGAACACGGAGCATGGCCTCGCCCAGACCCAGGTGAGTCCCGGTGTTCCGGTACACGGCAGCGACCGCGGGTGTGAGGCGGGGATTCCACACAAAGTTTGCGCAGCAGCAGCAAAAAACGAAACATAAATACAAAAAACACCATAAGCGCCTCTGTGGCTGCAGTCCATGTTGTAGTGTCTCTGGTCCGGGCTCATGAGCCTCTGCGCTCAGACCCGTGTCGATGCAGCGCAACATTGAATCAAGTCTGCCCATAAACATTAACGCTGTAGCCTTGTTTCATGTTTAAATCACTAATGAGGATAATATGCGATGTGGCAATGCAATTCATGCTGTTAAAAACTGTTTTCCAGCGCTGTTTAGTGTTTAGTTAAAATGGGTGTATCATGTACACCACCTCCTGACTTGGTGTAGGATTTGAGCGCACCGTACGCCAGGTGTACGGTGCGCTCAAATTGATAAATGCCAAAACAGGCGGTGATTTTTCGTACACCCCACATACGCTCTGATTTCACCATACGCAAGTTTGATAAATGAGGGCCACTGTGTGAACAAGAAATTCCTGTGATGAAACAAGTTTACCCAGAAAACTGCATGTATAGAAAACTCACCATATCACCATATCACATATTATGAATAATTGAGCCTTAAAAAAAAACATTATTTTGAGTGCCTCAGCCATCATATTTAGCATTTTAAAGGTCCATTATGCAACTTTTTATGAGAAAAAAAGTGTGTATTTGTGAGTATTTGACATTGTAATGATCCAGCGGCTGTATGAGTTGTCAGCAAGACCTTTATTTTCCATCACAGAGGTCTTTATGATGCTTCAGGATCAATTGTTTGGAAGGTTTTCACTGCTGACGGACCCTCTCACCTACAAAACTATTGATCCTGGAGAGTTGTAGAGACCACCATGATCAAAATTATAGGTCAAACACGCACAAATATAAAAAACTAATTCTCACATAAAAAGTTGCATAATTCACCTTTAAAAACATTGAAATATATGTAAAGAAAAGGTGCGACAAGGCTGGTCAGGGTATCAATTTTGCCTGGGGCACCCTCAGGAGGAATTTGCAGGCATGACACATTTAAAACAAGCTGTCAGGTCCGGCTAACTGCAGCAAGCAAATCGATAGCACTGTGATAAACGCTTTCTTTAGTGCAGAACTGCTCAGAAGGGGTACAGAGATGGATTATGGGCTTTAAAAACAATTTTGTATTCCCTCAACCATGAAATAAAATCCGTGAAATACACAACCATAGAAGAAGAGATGCGTGAATCAAGCAAAAACCTCTGTTACACGAATGTTTTCTGACGACTTAACTAATGTTATTACATGGTTAAAAGTTCAACCTTTCATCACTTTTGCTAACATTCCCTGTACCCCTAAGCCACTTGTACAAACACTGCACTACCTCTGCTTATCAGTGACTGGACAAGGCGGCCTCTCGCAGTGGACTCTCCTTTTGGATCGAACTGTCCCCACTCCGGCGTAATTACTCAGGCCGTGTCAGCAGCCTGGAAGGTGGGGTGTTGACGCTCCCCTCGGGCACACTCTTCCCCCGGGTGCAGCGAGCCTCTGAATGGGTGGTTCTGTCGCCTGAGTGCCGAATAAAAGAAACAGCGGAGAGGCGTCTGCGCGACAAATTGCAATGTCATCCAGCTTTTGTTAGGACTCTGAACGGGATCATTATGCATTCCTGTCAAGTGCCGGAGTAATAT
The DNA here is from genome assembly GCA_007210695.1 of Neogobius melanostomus. Lineage (NCBI taxonomy): Eukaryota > Metazoa > Chordata > Actinopteri > Gobiiformes > Gobiidae > Neogobius > Neogobius melanostomus. The sequence goes on from VHKM01000678.1 coordinate 870,307, forward strand.
GGCGGATAATGGGACCGAGGGAGTGCGAGTTGTTTGGCAGATTTTTGAACCCGATCCAAAACTGCTTTATAGTTTGTGATTCTAGAGATAGTTCAGCAATGTTTTAGCCATTTGTGCCTTTCAGGGAGGGTATAAATAAACTTTTGCTGGTTTTAAAGAAGCATTGCAACCACAACTCAACCTGTTCCGTAGCGTCTACTGTATATGCTTAGATCCACCCAGTAACCAAGGATACCCATTAACTGCTAGCCTGACAAGCAGCTAGCAGACATCGACTTTAGTCCAGGTCGCTAATTAGTTAATGACAATCTCAGCTGTTAAAGTGGAAAGCCCTTGACATGGACAATAGGCCACTGATCATTATTTTTACGACAATAGGTAGTAAAAGCAAACGAGAAAACCTAGGAGAAGCAGATGCGAAAGTCAATTCTGGGTAATTTGCTAAAACACGGACACCATTTCTATTGGTGATTTTTGACAAAACAATTTTGCAAAGTGCTTTGTAATGTCAAGATTTGGTCTGTCTTCCGAGGACGACTGGAACTCAGCGATGAGTTCGAGATTGAGTGTTGTAAATTGAACGTTAGCAGAAAAATCCCACATTTTCCAGGGGGATTAGCAAACATTAGCTAAAAACAATAACACAACTATGTTACTATATCGACTAGTAAGGATGCATCGATCCGATACTGATATTGGGTATTGATCTCGGGTATCGGCTACAAATATCCGATACTGAACCACTTACTGTTTTGACTCTCACTGCTTTAAATCTAAGTGAATATGGGCATGCTCTCATTTTGAAGCCTAGAACTTGGAGAATTCATTCATATAATGATCTGATCACTTTATGTGAGTTATTGTAACCTAATGGCCTGTCAAATCCCCAAGGATAATTAGAAGAAAAGTCCAGTGATCTTTGTGTAATGTTTTTCCATGAGTTTATTAATAGATAATTAATCATTGATCTGTAACATTTCATTTGCAAGAAAAGATACGACTTTATTGATCTGATGCTGGAGAAAACACTATCCCCAAGTATTTTACATTGGTCCAATGCACCAGGAATTCCATCTTCTTATTGCTTTCACTAACACAATCACAAGCTCTGTTGACTTCTAAACTAATACATGAAAAATTTGGCAAACAACACATTTCTCCGTCACTTGTGGGATAAAGAAATTAAAATCCTTGTTTTGATTTTGCGTTATAAAAGGAGCCAATAATGAGCGAACAGACCGTTTGTGTTTATTTAGTTGCTCGTGTGCTTCACCTGGGGCGTCCTGCGAGGCACAGAACGACTGAACAGCTGCAAGTGCCTCCTTCAAATCCTCCGCCAGCAACAACAAAAGTGGAAATGCCGTGGTGCCACTTGTGTTGCACAGGCCGGTCTTTTTAAACTTTGCCTTCGAGGCGTTGTGAGCAGTGGAAAGGAGTCTATTTTAGGCTATTATACTATTCTATTCATTTATTCTATTCTATTATACTATTCATTTATTTTTGTTTTTGCGCACGTGTGATGAAGCGCCAGTTTGGCAGTCGATACAGCAGACTATTTGGGGAAGCACCATCTCTGAAAAGTCAGTAGGTCGAGATGATTGATTCACGGTAGTATGAGTCATCGCATTGTCAGGCGAAGCATCATACTGAGATCACCAGAACACAAAACGGGAATGGATACACCGTACATACTCAGGTAGTAACTCAAAGACAACCACAATGTGGATAATGAAATGTTTAGGTGTAAAGCATTTTATTTTATTGAATTAAAGCATTGTATTGCCTCTCAGCAAACACAGTCCCGGGTCAAGAGAGGTCTTTCTTTATGTAAACTTCTTAAAATGCACTTGTACCTTAAATCTCCACTAATATGGTCTAAACTGCATTGTATGCTGGTATTAGTTCTGGAGGTCATCTTTCAGCCCTCTCTCAAAGGTAAAGTGGAAGTCCAGACCAACATTTTGGGATATGTTTTTGTTTAGGTGCACCAGAACATCATTTAGCACATCTCTTTAGAAGTGTATTTTGATGAAAGCTTTTTTTAATTTGAAATATTAAACAGCTCAAGGAAAGTAAAAATCTTCAAACACCCGGAAATTGTTTTTTTTGTGTGACTAATCCGCCTGAGCTGTGTGCGTCAGAAGGCATGCTGAGCGCGCTGGCACTGAACCCGGAGCGTTTTCTTGATGTAGAGATCTTAAAAGGTTCATTTAAGTGAATTACGCATTGTGCTGCTGCCGTGCACCTCCCCTATCGGTTCTTCAGTGACAAGAGGTGAAGAGGTGACTCGCGAGGAGGATGCGACGTGGCAGGTGCCCAAGAAAAAATGTGTGCGTGTGAATATAGCTAGAGCCTTGTTAACACAACTGGACCTGATCAAAAATGTAATTGCAATACTTGGCAGAAAATGGCAGCTTTATAGACAGTATTTTAGCAACGACTAGGTCATCACTAAATAATTTTAATCTCCCCAACGTTAGCAACTAACAGCCGGTAAGCTTCTTAAATCTAACCGTGTAAACGGGTTGAATTAAGCCTTTGACACTTGATCTGGAGAATCTGCCACCACTCCCCCCCCACACACACACACACACACCCTCCACCCGTCACTGCATTTACTGCTGACACCCCTCCAGACCCCACTCAGCTTTGGGGGTCAAAGGCCATCCCCCGAGAGCGGCTGATGGTGCGCCTGCTGGGGGAGTCATGGTGGCCGGGAGGAGAAGGTGGGGGGGTTATTCTTTGGGGACTCCGGAGAGGAACAAAGAGGTCGGCCATGTGGCTCAGGCTGAGGCTTCTCCAGTCTTTTGTGCGGCGCATGGGCACATCTGCACCGGCGAGCGAGCTTTCACAATGCACCCGCCGCTGCTATTGTTGTTGTTTTGCTTCGGACGTGTGCGGGTTAACAGGCGCTAAACCGCCCCCCATTTCAGAATCAGAATCAGAATAGGTTTTACTGCCATTGTTTGAGAACAGGTTCACAAACTAGGATTTTTTCTTGATGCGGACGTGCAACATAGAACAAATAACACTCGGGCCACACGGGGAGAGGGGAGAGGGACTGCCCCGCTCATTAACTTGGGAACTTTTTATGGGCTATTGTCACTCTCTGACTGTTGCTCACAGGAAATGCCCAGCCCACATGGGGCATGTTAAAGGATACAGATAGAACAAGACGTGTGCGTCAAGGGGAGCGCAGGGTGCACAGCGGGGCTTGCCATAATGTATAGGTCATCCAACTACCAGCATTATTTCTCCTGGGAAAAATGTCATCTGTAATATCATTGATGTCGCACACAAGGTTAGTTGTGAACAATAGTAAAGAACCAAACAGTATATAAGGAAACATGCATTTATCTCAAGCAGCAACTTCCCTCTCTCGGTACAGCAGTTTTTTTTTCCTTTTTCTGCGTTTTCCACATTGTTTTATTGGATACTTTTGTGCACCGTGCTTTTTGTGAGGTTCAGTGGATTTTTTTTTTACTGCAGTGAGTCCGTATTAGCCATGAAGGACTCAGCTAGCTAATGAGCTAAAGACATTTGAGACCTAGAAATTTCTCCTTCTGAAACACTGAAGAGGCACCAAGAGCCCCCCACCCCTGCAGCACGGTGGAGGTGTCACAAAAAGAAAAAGGGGACAAACGAGGAGGTATCCGGGCAAGACTCACAACTAAGCCACAAGCCTCTATCCTATTATTGTTCTGACTAATGTTCATTCACTGGAGAATAACATGGATTATATTCGTCTGCTACGCTCTTCCCAGAAGATGGTGAAAGACTCTTGCGGGGCGGAGGGAGCTGCGCAGGAGGAAGAGGAAGGAGCAGGTGGAGGAGCTGACCAGTGCAGGACACCACGCTCTGAAACAAAGACAAACCCAGAAGGCGCTGCACATTCGTTGTACAAATGAACAATTACTAATAAAGCACTTACTTACTTTCTCATCTCTGATATGACTGAACATTTCAACCAAGTCTCATGGAAAAATAGATACAGTAATGCTCAATATCTTTTCAGGCATGTAATCGCTTTCAAAGGAATAAACCCGGGACACAAAGGTGTGTATAGTAAAGTCACCGCGCAGCATGATTCCATCCAAATCAACTACTTTCTCTACGATTACACAGGTTTTCAGACCATGCACTGCAGCTAGCTTTAAGAAAATTACAGCATTGTATTGTGTGGAAAATCCTTGGTACTGTCACACACCATAGCGCCAAACAAATGTGAAATTAAAGAAAGATAAAAATGACATAAAACCTAAAAGTCTATATGGTGCTATATGGTGAAGTGTTGTCTTTTACCACTACCAGATGTCTCAAACGTTTCTGAAGGGACTTTACCTGGAAGGAGCGGAACTTATCCACCTCTTTCTTCACTTCAAAATATCCAGCTGAGCGCATTTCGACCTGAACCGCCGTTTCCTCAAGCAGACGGTCAGAAGCAAAGCGTATTCTTTCCAAAAGCATGTCGACATAAAAGGCCTGCTCTGAACTTTGAAGTACGTAGCTCGCACAGATCATGAGTCATCCCGATACGCGCTAGATCTCTGCTCCCAATGGCAACAACAAAGGGGGAAAGTTAGTCACCCTGTCAGGGCCTCACGCTACCGCCAGGTAACGCAAAACAAATCAAGGAAAATTTCATCAGAGGCACATCCTTAGTACTTCATCTTAATTCGAATGAACCTGGCAAACATACGAAAGTACTCTGTATTCTGGGTTTGCAAGTTAAGGCAAAGCAAGGCAACTTTATTTATACCGCGCATTTCGTTACACAAGGCAACTCAATATTGTGTGAGCAGGAAGCAAAGATTTCTCCCCAAAACAAACATCAGTACACCAGTATTCCTTTTAAAGCTAAAAGTCATAACATTTCTACAAAACTGCATCTCAGACCTTCAAAGTTCACTGTGTAGTAATCAAGTTTGGCAAAAAAAAAAAATGTATGAAAGTTTGTAAACTGCTGTATAGTTTCAATGAATGCGAAAGAGTATTCACCAATTATGAGTAATGGCTACTCACTTAAGTCTTGTTAAAACTGCTCCTAAATGCCCTTACAGACGATATTAGTGTAAATGGATTCACTGTCCGTTGCTTGAGTTGCAGTGAATTGGAGTTTGTAGTTATATTTCTAGAAATGCGGCAAAGGTACGAGGTTTGACAAATTCCTTGATATGAAAGTTTGTCAACAAGGTATGAATATGATTGTACGAATATGTATGTGTAATGGGCTTCACTAGCTTGACACGTTTCTCACTAATATTATCAAATCTCCTCACATACTCGGTGGTGGTAAGCTATACTTTAAGCCACAGCTGCCCTGGGGTTGACAAACAGAAGTGAGGCTGCCAATCTGTGCCAGCAGACGCACCATTCCAGTGTTTCTATAGGCAGCAGCAAGTGAATTCTATTGCTTTTAATGCCATTTTAATGCCCAAATACCTCCTAAAGATTTTTAACCAATTTGGATTCATATATACAACAGGCAGCTTTGATTAAAAAAAAGTATGTAAAGCTGAAAGAAAATTTCAGCAAGATCTGCAAATAGACAATACATTTTGTTTCACTGAGAATTATGGTTTTTGTGAGTATTAGCAAATAATCTCAAACACATCTTTATCACTATGTTACACTTGGTTGGTTAGAAAATGCCATATTGATCCAAACATGTAGTAGTTTCACTTCCTGAGTCCCAATCGCAAAGCCCTTAACACCTTATCAACCCTCCGCTTGCTTTTCTTCACTGAGCAGCTATTTTAATAAAGAGGGGAGGGGAAAAAAAGAAAACAAAAAAATAGTCCATGTGGCTGTTGTGAAGCTATGCCAACGGGTTTTACTCTGCAATGAAAGGATTAAGCTTAGCAAGAGGTGAGAAAAGCATTCCTTGGATATGCAGGACCTCGAGGAGCTTTTTGGGAGCTGCCGCCGCGATGCTATTGGGGAAGATTCAAATATTATCCAAAGATGAGCAAAAGGGTCAAAACACAGCTCCTGGTCTGTTTTTGATGAGAGAACAACATTGTAACATGGTAAAATTGCTCTAATAAAGTTGATTTTGCACAATACATCGGCTTCAACAATACCTGCCAGTCAGCACTGACTTTCAAGACTTACAATTTATATTAAATTTTGAATGAGAATGACAAAAAATGCACATTGGGCGTTGCTTTATCCTGCTCTCGGGTGGCAGGAGGAACGATGTCGCAGAGTCATCATGTGTCACAGCGCCTTTCGGTACCTGCCTGTGATGGCTCTGTCACTTCGAGGAAGCTGGCATCCCGCTAATGTCTGCTGGCACACACTCAGAGCGCGTGTTTGTCTCATGGCTTACAAACGAGCACAGACAGAGAGCTGCAGATCCCAGTTAGATCACGTTACCGTCTGCTAATTGAGAAGGGAAACAAAGCCGCTTTTGGCAAAGAATGGCTGGGTTTTGTCAAGACACTGAGCGACTGCGGCACGTGCCGCAGAGCGGGGGATTCGGAAGTGGCGGCATGCGTGTGATGTCAGTGACTGGGTAGATATACTGTATCATTAGCAGCGATCCATGTCGTTTCTTTTTGCTGAACTTAAACTACTAAACCAGCACTGTTTCTGAAAGGGCGTCTGAAGAAAAGCATCTATGGATAAAACATGGATCTAGCATCTTTGTTAGTTGCGTGAAATCTAATAACAAAGATTGGGGGCAGGCTCCGGAAGTTTCCATTTCCATTCCTCTACCTGTTTGTCTTTGTCGCAACATCGTCCTAATTCCTTCCTGTCACTCTTTTGCCTTATTATAGATATAGGAACTGGCTCCAAAAACCCAGCCAAATTGCTAGCATGCATGAGCTTCAGTTAGCCTGCGATGAATGGGGGATGCCACCCTTACTTAGTCCATCACTATTCTACAGTATATGATGATTAACACTAGATTTACAGTTTTTTATATATATATATATATATATATATATATATATATATAATAATAATAATTCAACCAATATTTTTTTATCTGGTGGAAGTAAGCTGTGTCAAAATAGCCTTGCACATTAATATTCCAATAATATGATTACCGCAACATTCAAGACAATATCACATTTATTTCTTACAATGTGAAGCCCTGGGGTTACCATGGTTATTTTCGGGGTCATGGCCTTAAAAGTTTGGGAACCAAACCAATGGCCCATCACAGGGGCATCAGTGGCACATGTGCCCCCCCCCCCCGCTCCCCGCAATGGGTGGGCTGGTCCAAACCAAAAAATGCCAGGGCCAAATTATTGTTCGATAATATTATGGCCTGTTTGCGATATAAAATTGCATCACCTAATGTTGCGATAATTTGGCAGCCCCGGTTTTATGCATGATTTTCTTCAGCCTGGCCATGTTGGTGCTAACGAAGTTTCCGTTTCTCCGCAACTAAAAAAAACGGCCCTCCCTCACATCTTGAACGTGAGGGCCTCTGGGATTGCCTCCGACACGCAAAAAAAACAAAACACAAGCCTCATCAAAGACAAGACACCCCGAAATGCCCCATTCAAGGCAACATCTGTGCTTCGGCAAAACCTGTCACCGTGCCAAGTCTATGCTGACACACTTAAAGCCCGCGCATACGGACACAAGTCTACGGCGGTATCTAGGTTAACTTTGTCTGGCCAATCTGGTGGCTTTCCTTCTAACCCTTAATCCCCTCCCCTGTCCCTACACGGCAGGAGGCACGGCGTATAATACCCGCGGATTCGCATTGCTCTGCGCGGGGCGTGTAGACAACATTTTGGTAAACAACAACAACAAGCAGGCGCGGGGGAGGCATTAGTCGGCAAACACAAAGCCCCCGCCGTGTACGAACCCGGAGCTGGGAGGCAAGAAGGCCAAGTTTTTTGGGGATTTTTTTTGCTTCTGCGCCCAAATTTATGGTTAAACTTTCAAGCTTTACATTGCGAGGCTGACAAGCGTTTGGCATTGCCTGTTTTTTCCTTGGCAGACAGGTAGAAAATATGCAACCACAGGATTTTTCTTTTTTGCTAATTTACATGAGCTTGGCAAAAGTCGGTGCAAGTGCATGACTGTTGCCAGGCAGAGTCGACGGGAAAATTAACAATGGGAAGTGTTAACTCAGCATTAAAATTTTAGCCAGAGCGGAGTATAGGCGGTTTAACTGAACGTTACGTCTGGTGTGCTTGAGGTTGAGATGTTTTTGGATAGGCAAGTGAAGCATGAAAACGTAACGGTGTAATTGCCCGGTTGTTGTTGCAGTCAGAGAAGGGCACGCCTTGGAATATTGCTGTAAGAGCGCTTGCAGCGTTTGCATAATGGGAGTAGTAGTACAGTTGAAGAAGAAGTTGTAGTAGTCAGGGGTTGTCCAATGCTGCGTTTCCCAGCTAGGCGTACAAGAATCCCTGGGAATACTTGGAACTAGTTCAGATTGAAAAAGAAGGTGAAACTTAACAATATTAGGAGGTTATTCGAAAAAGAAAAGCTATATTTTGTGGTTACATGTATGGTTTTAGGTTTATTTTGAACACACATTTTTTCAAGTGATCCCTTCCCAAATAAACTGCTACCCCTTTGAGATAGGGGGTGCGAGGGGTACCGAAAGGTCCAAGAGGCTTGCAAGACAAAATGGCAATGTACTTGGAGCTAAAACGTTTTTTTGTGTTCTGTTGTGAACTTTAAACACCTTTTTGGATGTACGAATGGTTTACTTTTCAGCTCGTTAGACAATGGGGAGTCCCCAATAGCTCAACTACTAATGGGAAACATCGACTCACATCCAAAGAGTTAAACAGTTTTGTTATGTACTTTATTACTAATGGAAATATAGACATATTTTGAGTAAAACATGTTTCCCCCATTACAGAACACTTTTGCTAAATTTAGCCTACTGGGGCGTGCGAGAAGGGGAGCAAGAAAAGCACGAGCCCCCGCATAATCTCAACTTCATATGAATTATTATTTGGAATCTGTAGCCAAACCTGAACAGATTGTTTTAAAGAAAGTTGGTAGAAAATATTCTATTTTCCAGGAATTTTAAAGACTGGGACACAGCAGCTTGCATTTAACCACCAGCCAGTTCTGACCTTGCAAAGTGTACTGTTGTTGTGTATGCGTCAACTTTAACAAAATAATCCATCTTTTGAATAGGAAAAGGGCCTGAAACCATGAATACATTCTATCAAAGAAGTCTCAATCTATCCTTCCTCAGGCATTGCACAAACATCCTGCTGACCATTCCTTTTGCCTGATTAAGTTAAATTTCTCATGGACGACCAAAGCCTATTTCCCACTGCATGCTTTCACCAACTGCAGCATGTGCTAAGCTTTGCCTCGAGTCCGACATTGATCTGTACCGGCTGTGCTGCACCCATTGATCGGGCAGTACTGGAAGAGGGGGTGGCTTTCCCAGTCAAACCAGTGCAATTGATTCGCAGGCACATAGTGAGATTAGACAGCAGCTCTGTGGAGAACGTCATTGATCCAATGCAGTCAAATGGTATCCACACAACCCCGAGAACTGCAACTCCCATCATTGGTTGAAGGATGGGTCTAGAGGAAGATGACAAACTTCTGATGTTTATATTTGTACTTAACGCTATCTACAACAAGACAACTCAACAAGGTTCTATCAAGGAAAGTCTCAAGCTTAAGTTCGAACTGCATTTTTCACAATCAAAGGATCTCAAATAGCAGTAGGAGTTGAACCACTGGCTTCTTGAACCTGAAGTCAAGAAAAAAATACATATTGTGCTCTCTCGAGTGCTGTGTTTCTACGGATACAAACAGTGCTTTTAATTACTTTCATTACAGAGAATGAAGACGACAACTTGTATGGCAAAAGTATGAAATCTTACTTCAGATTTATCTCGAAGCTGAACTGCAGAGGATTCCAGGGATCACACACGCCAATTTGGATGTAGGGCCTTTAGCTTTGATTACAGCAGACTCCTGGCATTGTCATCTTGGCGTATACCCATGCCATCAATGAAGAAGAAGCCCATTGGTGGAATAACCTGGTGATTCTGGATGTTTTCATTCTTTGGGCACATAGCGTTGCTGAACTCAGACCAACTGCAGCCACTCCAGATCATAAGACTTAGTTAACTCCAGGTGGCTACTGTTGCTAACATTGCTTTGCTAGACACCAAATATGTTACACAATAAAACACTTAGAAGGCAACCTTATGTTTCTGAACCTCACGTTCATCCAATATTTCATAATCAAGGGCGTCCCCAAAACATACAGTACTAAGACATCCATTTCTGTTCTAAAACCTCCTCGGAAAACAGTCTTGGCTTCGATTCGCAGAGGTTTACGTGTGACCCCATGCCTGTGCGCCGTAGGTTTCTCCTCGTACTATATAGCAATTCAAGGCACCTCCCCAAACAGCAGCAGCATGGCGCCTTGTACTCCACTCCATCAAACTGCCTCTCTCTCTCTTTCTCTCCACTAGTCGGCTTTTTACCCACGCTCTGGGAAAGCGCGGCGGAGCTCCCAACACACACGCTACTCCTCATCAATTCTACGCATGTCAGGGAGAAATGATGAATGAATGGGGCAGGCAGAAGTAGGCACGGGCCAGTGAGAAGTGCCCATCTGCTCGGGCCGTATATATAGGAACTCCCCGGTAAACCCCCTCCCTCCCAAAAGACAAAAGGCAGTAACAGTCCGAGTAAGCCAATTCAAGGGTCTGGATGCGCACACTTCTGGGATTGCAGCAACTATACGAGCAAGACAAGATGGCTCCATTGCATCGCCATGAAAAAAAACGAGAGTGCGCTATAGGCAAAGTTAAAGGTCCCATATGTCGTCATGGAATTTTAAGTTGTGGTAGAGACTTTTTTAATCATCATGATTACTTTCTAAATTAACCTAGTCCAGTTGACGATATTTGGAAACCTCTCCTACGATATAAAAGTTACACATCTTTCAGCCAGGCTTTGTAGTAAACTGTTCTTTCCCAGAACACTATCCACTATTTTCTTCACCTCCTGGACCATAATTCACAAAGCCCCGCACCGATTGGGTTTTTCCCACATGAAACTGCAATGGCAAGTAAAGATGAGTTCACTTTTTTGCTTCTAGTAAGATGTGAATGAGAAAATTGTTCAAAAGAGTGAGCAAGTGCTCTGATAAAAGGAGAGCAATGTTTCGACAAAAGCCATGGAAACTTCCCACTGTTTTCTGAGCACACAATGCAACTAGACCTCAACATGCATGAATGAAACAAAAAGGCAATTCTGTATTGGTGTTTCATGAAGGAATCAATATTATAGCTAAGTTACAAGCAAATCAAAAAGCTAGTTTTGCAGAACATCATCCCTTTAAAGAGAAACTGTACTGAATGACTATTTGGAATTGCAATAACACCACATGGTTCCATCCATTCATGCAGCAAAGCACTTTCCACTATACGTTTTATAAGCCTTTTGTAAAGCATACCATTTTGCCATAAATTCCACAGCTTTCTCAATAAACTCTTTTCAAATCTTAATATGTTCCTTCTTTCTTAAAAGTCACATAATGCGAGTAGCTCCAGGCAGTTCTTCTCCAACACCATGCTTCCCCATTGCTACTCCAGCGTCGCCATCAATGTAGGTCAGATTTGTTTTGATGCAGTGTGGAGTGTTGACATCCAATGAATGAACGTACCCATGCGCCAAATCCTAACTGGTAGTAGTGGAGCGATCGGTTCTTTGTTAAAAAAAAAAAAATCCAGATCAATACAAGCGTGAAATGCCTCCTGATGCAATTACTAATGATTAGCCGGAGTACCGATACTGCAAGTAACAACTAATATTGGTTTTGATACTGTGTGAGAGGCACGGCTAATAAGGGTGAGGTCTGAGGACTTTGCATAACATCCATGTAATGTTATAGAACCGTTTGTTTTTCTTCAATTATAGCACAGCCAAGTCCACAAGTAAAAAAACATGAAGGCATTAAGATTTAAGAAACATGTTGGTGAATTTAAATTGCACTTTGAATAGTAGTTGAAGTATGGTAGGATTGGTAGAAGCAGTATTTATTTTTAATAGGTATCGAGATGCAGAAGTGGGTGAGGTCTGACCTTGCTTTGCCTTATCCAAAACTCCCTGCTATGCACAGCCTTATTATGCACAACATTATTGTGTCGACTTTCTATGAGAAAATATAAAAGTTCAACAAACTCCATAACCAAGCGCATGTTAAAACATTTTCTGCATTTCACAAACAGCTCTCGAGTAAGGGCATCAGATGGGACATCCCTTTCACCAGCACGTGTGCAGAAAGAAATCTCATTGAAATCCTGCCTTACCCGTCTGCCAGATGTACGTGGTCCTAGTTTCCGTTACAGTTTGACCGTCCAGTCCCGCGCAAACAGCCAGCAGCAGAACCAGCGTAGTAGCCCTCCACACTGGGGACCCCTCCATATGGAAGACCCCAGAAAGTGCCCCTGGCGCCGGGGGTCCGGCACTACCCACCCTCCCCATGGTGGCGTGGATGATCTACTCCTGGTATACTTCCCCAATGCGGCGCGTGGAAGGAGGAGAAAAAGAAGCAAAGCGGGCGAGCAAAGGTTTTTCCTGAGCCACGCGGTGCAGGCTCAAGTCAAGAAGCTCTTATTGTGTGTATGTGTTCGTCCAGCCCCCCCCAGAAGAAGTAATCCTAGTGCACGAGAAGAGGAAGGCTGGGGTTGTCCTGCGCTGTGGAAGAAGAAGAAGAAGCTGCTGAAGAGGATGGGAGGGTATCAAAACGAATGGGAACAATAGATCCGTGGAAGGCAGTCAGTCCGCTCTGCTGTGGTATTGTGATGGTGTGTGCCGGTTCATCGCTGCGCCAAGGATCCCCTCCCCTTCTCTCTCTCTCTCTCTCTCCCCTCTCCCTCTCCAGTCTCTCGCTCGCCCTCTCACTCGAGTACACACAAACACATGCTCGCACGCCCACTAACCCCCCTCCCCTTCTCATATAAGCACCCGTCACATCGACAAACTGCATGGGATTCGCAGAGGAGAGAGGAGAGGACAGAGGCAGGTGCATGTGTGCTTGGTCAGAGATTACTCCCCGTACCCCTGGTTGGGCATCACTGGGTTTTTGTCTATGAAGTGGCGTCTACTGAACTCGTACATTTTAAGCGGGAATCGCCACAGAAGAAAGTGTAATGAGTCTGCTGAACTTTGAAGTTATAGGTTGAAATGGACAGGAAAAAATGTAATGTAACGAGTGTGCTGAACTTTAAATTTTAGGTTAAAATTGTCATGAAATGGGTATTGTAATGAGTGTGCTGAACTCTAAAATGTTAAGTTTCCCTCGATAAAAAAACAAAAGTTAAATGTGAAAAGTCTACTAAACTTAAAATACCTCGGTCGGGTGAGTCTACTGAACCTGTAACTTGTTGGATATGACATAAACATTTTAAAACATGAACTCAAACTTTCTGTCATAATTTAGTTACCCAAAAGTTTTGAGTGTGTTGAACATGTTCGGGTTTACAGTGTGGGGAAAAAAAACTATTATTGTAAGCTATATGTACAAGGAAAATAGTATGAATTTAATGACACTATAACTAATTTTTTTCTATTTGTGGAAAAAAGCAGACATTTGTGAAATGTGCTCAGAAACTCGCCCCGTTTAGGATTTGATAATACAACTTTCCATGATAATCACTGCAGAGGCTCAACTTAACAAAAGCAAACGAATAAATTAGCTAAGCAGAAGGATGGCCTTCATTCTCAATCGTACAAGTTGCCGTCGTTGTTGTAGTGTTGCAAAGTGTATTTGCGTCTTACCTGGTTGAAATGTGCAGCGTTCAGTTGTGGTTCCTTCTACAGAGAGAGGCTTGTGGTCAGCCACACCATTTACCTGTCATCAGGGGCTCGTTGTCGCTGTGGAAGAGTCCAGAAGGTGTAGAGAGTATATCATTTTGTCCCAGTTTTCCTTAAGAGACCTCTGTCATTTAACCCTTCAAGACTTTTTACGATTATACAAATGTTAAGGACAATTGTGTCATGATAATAGCCTTTCATCTGATGCTCTCAGGTTAGCTTATATGCAATGTTTTCAGCACCCATAATACTAATGTGTAACAACCTTTTTTTTTTTTTTATCTATTTTAGGATTCATTATTAGTAATTTCGGCTTTGAGCACATTTATCATATCATATTACAATGAAATTATTTTTATGACATTGACTGATGCGCTTTCATGTTGCGTCGCTTTTGATAAATAATACTTGAAAGCTGAAAATAACTCATGAATCCCTCATCTGCCTAGACAAGACTACCTTTGAGAATAACACATAGGAAAAAGAGCAGGAAAGAATTAAAATGCCCTGTATTTCAGCAAACAATACAATTTTAATGTTATCATTCCCACTTAGCCTCCTTAAAATGCCATTAAGGATGTTTTTAACCCAGCTAAGCAGATATTAGCAGCTGGTCAGTTCTGTGGGTAATTTACTCCCTTGGATTTACTTGTTTACTTTGTCTGCCAGTGTGAGTTTGACGTGTTTCATTTCTCTACGACTAAAAACATTTAAATACATATCTTTCCCACAGCACATGCAGACACTATTATCATAACACCACAGTAGCTAGCGCTAGCGTTAGCACATATGGCTCTTTCTTATAATTGTTAATAATGTGCAAGACTACAGAACGCACCAAAGCAGATAAAGCAAGACAGACGTAGTGTCCTCTGGCCAACAGTATATAAATATTATGTATTGTCATCATGATATTAATTTTTAGGCTTACATTACAACATTAGCTACAAATGAACATGTGTACACTTACCAGGACAGATAAGTCACTTTAGTCTGATTTAATGTACATCATTAGCTTCAAATCAAGTCATTTCGTGTTTGATATTATTTTTTTTCGTCATTACTGGCTATGGTCAGTTCACACACCTCAGGTGAATGCTTCAAGGTGAGATGGTAATGCTCAAGAAGCGCTACAGCACCCTCTACAGGACAATTAATATACTCTTTATTTATTACTCCCACGGGGAAATCTGTCCTCTGCATTTGACCCATCTTTCGACGCCTCTGGGGCAACAGCAGTGGAGGCAAGGTGGGTGAAGTGTCTTGCCCAAGGACACAACGACAGCGTGCACCTTCAGGAGGCAGGATTCGAACCCCTGACCTTCTGATCATGAGACGTCGCTCTACCATCTGCGCACCTGCATCATTAGGCTTATAGCATACAGTCTTGATTGCCAACTGTTTCATGTGGGTTACTCTGACTGAATTAAAGGACAGTGATGGTCCACTGGTTTGAGTATTTCCACTGAGTTGCATCCCAACCTGTCAGCATGGTGATGTTGTGTCCATGTGTGAGTGGTGTGTGGGTGGCAGCACTCAGAAACTCAGAGGGGCAGATTACAACCAGGCTTCTCTCTGTCTATCCCAGTCAGCTGTAGTAGCTTGGCAGCCTTTCTAAGCTTTATATACTGTACATTATTTGACTTTGATCACCATGCTATGAAATAGCCTGGCTAACGCCAGACTAAAATCACAACTGATATTTAGTCTGGGAACCGCCAATTCATTTTCTCGTAGGAGAGGTGTGGTTTACGATTGTCCATAGCCGTTTATTGTGCTGAATGTCTCTCATGCGTCTGCACGTAACCATAGCCAATCGTATCATCGTATCAGATGACGTATGACGTACCCGCTGTAAACTTTTGAGCTAAACTATTTAGAACACGTTCTAAAGCTTGATCGAAAGATGGCATTGCGTCTGCTGCTGTCATGTTGGATCTGTAAATAAAGTTCTTTTTTTATCCGTAAACAAACTACAAGCTTCCGTATGTCAAATAGTGCGTCATCGTCGTCTTCCCTCCTCGTTCTGTGATTGGTCCCCAAATCCATGTGAAGATTTCAGCCATGGTCCCCAGGCTGCTGTGAAGTTCGAAAGGATTCGAGCGCACACAGCAGTCTGGCGTTAGCCAGGCTAGCTATGAAAGGTCACCATTTATAAATACAGTAAGTGTTCGTCTTCAAAATACAGACTGACCAAGTTGTGCTCCTCCATCACCCATTTTATATTTTATCGTAAGAATAAATGTGTATTTCAAGAGTACCCCGTGGTAAATCTCTGCAGCTGCATTTTTAAAGATTTTCTCAAATCTCTTCAGCTGTAATCCATACTCCGGGATTACTCCCGCACTCAGTAATCCTCCTGATATCAGGAGATCTACAGTTCCCTGTGCATTCAGAATGATAGGTATTACATTTCTCACTGTCTGAATATGACTAACTAGCAACATTTCCTGCACCATATAATTTGCTACAATCATTTGCTGTGAATAAGAATAGCAGGTTATGGAATCCAAATAGAACAGATTTGACTGCACTTCAAGAAGGCTCACTGAACAATTTCTGAGGATATGGTGCTCGTTTCATTTTTGGGAAAGGATTCGGAAATAGAATTCAGGATTGTCTTGAATTATTAGTAACATCTTTTTTCTTTTTAATCTTAGCGGCGGCGTGAAGCCTTTCCTTTGCCAAACTGGTACCACATCAGGTTACATGCAGAAACAGCATATTCTACTTGACCTTGGCCGATCCCTGACTTATTATTCACAAGCGCACAGGACCCAATGAAGAGCCTCATAAATTTGATCAGTGGCAGGTGACGCACTCCATGAAATAGACAGTGTCAGTCAGTCTGCACACTCCAACCAATCCAATTATTCTACCCAATGCGCACTGCAGCGTGTCGCAGATTCCCTGCTACTCCCCTACACGCCAAAGGGGGATAAAATGAGCTAAAACTCAACTTACAGGAGCTTTTAATTATGAGTAGTCTTGTTTGCATCATTGTTGGTTTCTTCGTGCATGTTAGAGTAATCCCGCACATTTAAGTCATTGCTCTTTCTTGTGATGAGATCCTGGAAGGGCTAGCAGCGCTATATTCTTCATTAAAGGGATACGCACCGATGAGATTGCTACACTTATGAAAAATGGTATTTGTTTTAGCCCTAATGCATAGGAAGTGTCCCTCTGCAGGGAGCCTCTGTACATAACCCATGGGGATGTCTGTGTTTGCTCGCTATTCCCACAAGAGCCCTGTTCGATTATAGGCCCGCGATGTATGCACCTTTGTAATATTCATCCAATTTATTCTCGCAACTAGCCGCTACTTTTTTCCGGATATCTGCTTTTAAAACATGACATGAAATAGGTGCATACCAGTTAGCTAAACATACTTGATTTAAACATGGTCTTTCCTTAAATTATCGAGGAGGCTGATGGTTTTGCTGCTGCTGTGGAGATGAGGCAAAGGAAAAATGCGAGCCTAGGTGTTTTTAAAAATTATTTAATCTAGAAAAAAATCTAGAAAATACAGGACATACAATGCTGTAAATGTAGTTGTACAAAATGCCAGTAGATGGTACAAACCTTCTATGCTTTTGGTGAGGATATAATGTTATTACATGGTTAAAAGATCAGAAAAAGTTGATTAATGGAGACAAATCGTGCAAAGTCAACTTTTGAAATACATTTTTTAAATTATTTTAATCCGTAATACAGTTTGCGTAATATTACTCACTTTGACAGCTTCTTCTTCTGCTGCTGAAGCTCTCCGATCTGTATTCCCTGGATTTTGTTGCATCACAGAGGGAACACAGAACCGCTCCGAGCACTCAAAGTACGTTCAACATTTTGGGCTAACTTCCTGTTGGCTAGGGTAGGGTAAAGACGACTTCCTATCAAACTTTTACATACATTAAAAATAAAATAAGATTTCAAACACCGAGGAAACCTTATATAAACTTCTAACCGAGTGTGTTTCATAAAATCAGTTTAGATAGTGGTGCTATTAGCGTCAGATTAAGGTTAGCCTTTAGCTTTGATGCTAAACCAGCTCCAGTTATAAACACAAAAGTATCCTCTGGTTAAGTAACTCTGGTCATTAACTTGTTTCCTACCATGTACTGGTTAAATGTTTATATATTTCAACAAGACATGGCTAACTCTCTTTAGGAATGAAACACACACAGGAAAAAGTCGTCTCCAAAGGAAGTTAGCATCATCTTGCTGTGCAACATTTCGTGCACATGCTTATTAATCGAAAGTGAAAGTCTGTTTTCATTGTTCTCCATCCATCCATCCATCCATCCATTTTCTTCCAGTTTATCTGGGGCCGGGTCGTGGAGGCAGCAGTCTCAGCAGAGATGCCCAGACTTCCCGATCCACGCACACCTCCTCCAGCTGTTCTGGGGGACCCCGAGGCGACACAAGGCCAGCTCGGAGACATAGTCCCACCAGCATGTCCTGGGCCTTCCACGAGGCCTCCTTCCTGGAGCACCTCCCGAGGGAGGCGACCATTGTTCGATCATTGTTCTATGACAAATAATTCTGCTGCCTGCAGAAAGTGATCCCGGTGAATTTGAAATCCTTACCAGCCCAGTCTCTCACTCCTTGCTGTCTTTTCCATCCAGACATTATCTCAAATTTTAAAATGGTTTGAACTAATCACATTCAACAGACCTGCTTCTTTAGATTTGAAAGCCATTGCCTTGTTTATATTTTTTTCATCCATCATCCATGTCTAATTGTATTCCTTCCCCAGCACATTTTGAGCTGGGCCCTGCCTATTCCTTGTTTCCCTCTCTCTCATTTCACAGTCATTAGCCCGATAACAGACACCCTACCTGCTGTTCGTGTGGACGCCAGCTCAGAGGGAGCCGAGCTGGGGCTGGAATAATGACCCAGCTGGGGTGAGAAAATCCCCACTGCAAAATCAATGGTCCACAAAGACCTCAAGAACATCTCTGACATTTATATCACGGCCCGCGATGATATTGAATAACTGCCATGTTTCAAATGAATACGCATTAGCCGCCATAATTCATCATTTGTGCATCAACAACACTATTACAGTTTGATGTCTGGGAAGGGCAGCGGGCCCCGTCCATTTTACTCGTGACATTTTTCCACGGACATAGCTTTTATTTTCTTTTTGTTGATTTATATTAACCTATTATTCATTACAGCTATACTCTCAATCACATTGACACATTTCTCTGAATCAAATCGGCATCTGCATAACAGCTTCATCTTCTCAAAGCCAGATTTGTTCCTAGCAAGTGTCATTTTTGTAGTTACAAGAAAAAATGCTTAAATCAATTTTCAAAGTTATTGTAAAGTTATTGTGTTCATTCATTCTTTTGACACAGCAGGTCAAACATGGATCTGAACTGCAGAGAGGATCATTTACTGAGCGTTTGTTCATGTGCAAAACGGGCAGCACGAGCAAAAGTGGATCATCAGCAGTGTCTTTTGCGCATTATTCACTCACAAAAGCATTTTCTCATTTACATTTCAGAGTTTGGGCCCTAATACAGTAACACAAACACACACGCAATCTCGAATGGTAAATTTGGTGCAACGTGCCCACAAATCTCTACATACGATTTTCCAGCGTGCACTCGATATGTGTCTGTCTTGATAAATGACCCCCAGATCCAGAGAGTCAGATCCACAGAGCATTTGTTTCACAAGTCAACATTTTGCAGGCTTTTTTTTGTTTTTTGTTTTTTTGATTAATGGCTGGTGTACACTGTGCAATCTTTTTTGTCTTATAAGATCTTTAGCTGTCACATTGCACTACATGGTGATTGTAACATCACTGTGAGGGAGGCAATCAGCTTCAAATCATTTAAAAGTCACTTAAAGGAATGGCTCAGATCAACACAAACCTGTCAACATAATCGATAACATTTTATGTAAAACGTACCTTAGGGCACCACAGCACTTTAGATAGGTATTTTAAAGAGAAAAAAAAACTTAATGAAATTTTAGATTTTTATAAATCCGTAGCAATTAATGAATTAAGTCTTCCCCTGGGTTTGTGGAAGTGAACCGCCTTCGCTCCCATTTTCTGCCTCACCCTTCCCTGTCCTCCCTGTCCTCTGTCCTGTCCAGTCTTTTGTCATTGTATTTGCCTGAGATCCCTAATGTTCTTTGTACAGTATATTTGAATGTGTATCTTGTGGTCCCATTGTTCCTTGTCCTGCAGTCGTTCTGTTCCTGTACTGTCTTGTGACTTTGTTGTGTGTCATTGTTAAATTTTCAATGTGAAGTTTCACATCAGCCTGTCTAGGGACAACAGATGGAAATTAGCCTATGGCTAAAATCTGACATATTTACATATTTTATATGTTCATTAATATGTACTGTCCCTACTTAAATAAATAAATAAATAAAAAATAAATGAGCTGCACTCGTCTCCACAGTGGGATTGTTCAAAGAGACAATCCACCAAAGTTTTGTCATAGCAGTGTCAGGCTTCAGAAGGCGTGTGTTTACAGTAGCTGAGGCGAGCGGGGTTTATTTCCAGGGAAAAGTGCAGGGAAAGTCCTGTAAAATGCCGAGTCGGACCCGCTCATGCCTGGCCTCTGTTGCTTGTGACTGACTCTGGCGGCGTGCGATGTTGACGGGACACTGACAGAGATTCTATTTACAGCGAGAGGATGGCTCACTCTGAGACTAGCGTTCCATAATATCACACTGCCTGAGGTCAGAGCTCGTCTTTGGCCGTAAATCTCCCTGTCGCACTGTACGACCGATACGCCCTGCGATTTCGGGCTACGACCTAAGATTATCCCCACAAAGAGTGTGCTGTTTATAAGGACATGTGTGCTTCATGAATGTCCGCTGTCTCCTGTGACGGCATCTCTTCATTAGCGCTGCGTTGCCAGTTGCAGAGGGATTACGCTGTCTGTGGTAATAACATGGATGGTCTGGCGTATAGTCCGGTTAATCCCAGCCCCAGACTGCAGGTGACTGGGTGACGAGGGTCAAACCTCTGGGCAGACGAGGGCGTGGATGTTCTGTTAATGTGGATCCGATTATGTCTGGACAGTGGAGATGAGATGTCAGCGACCTCACAAGTCCCCATTACACTATAAACTATGAGTAGATGTTTTTCATTTTGTCCCTTGAGCCAAAAGCCGGCATCCCAGACAAAACATTTCATGAACATCAGGTACGTCTGACAAGGCAGTGACTGGGGGTGGTCAGAAAAGGCATTAGAGGCAATGGTGTAAACTGGGTCACCCCACTGTTCCCCAGGAGCATCAGGGAGCATCGGGGAACAGCCTCACCTCGAGATGCCTGAGGTTGTGCCCCAGCTGCAGAGCTGCATGTGACAGTAATCTCCACGGGCTTTGGATAGGAGTGGAGTGAGGGTTAGGATTTAGGATTTGGCAAGATGTGGGACCCGTCAGTGGAGTAAGGTAGGTAGATCGATTCATTAGAGTATGGATACCAATGAGCATGAATAAAAGGCGTGGCAGCAGTTACAGTATAGACACAAAAGGAAAATTTACTTCATTGGTCTATGTCAAAACACCCCCACAGACTATCATGTGACAGGAAGTGTATGTTCAGTTCCTCTTTAGTTCAGTTTATTAGTATTCATTTCATACTATGATTAATTTAACATTGACAATATTAAATAACCAGTGAAATTCACATTCTAAAGTGGCCTACACATTAAAAAGAAGAAATGTATTGTTTGAAATACGTTCATCCATATGAAATGACCAGTATCGATATTGAAAATGACCACCAATAGTATAGTATTATATCTTTTTTCTTTTTTTTTAAGTGGTATCAGCCATCATTACATCTCACACTTCCCGTCCTCATGCGCTTCATTAACCTCTTAACCGAGCGCATTTTCTCTAGTTCGGCTTTACCCAAATCTAAAAGCTTTGCGCCTCATTTGAAAGCTAAGACCTGCAAAACTGATCGTACCTTTTTTGTTGCGCTGTCGCTGCGTTTGCGTCACGTTTTTGGGAGCTGTCGCCACGATGCTTAGAATAGCCACCGGAGAAGATCCAAAGATTACTCAAGGTGATGAAAAGGTGACAAAAATGCGTGAAGAGCCACAAACGAGCAACAGAAATGCGACGAAAATGAAATGAAACGGAACCAGCCCTAATGTTTTGGTCTTAAAAAAGATATGCTGGCACAGACACCATTTGAGGCAATTTAAATGAAAGTTAAGAATATATAGATATGTTGAAAGTAATGATTTTTAGTAAGATTAAACTACTGAGAAGCACGAGCTATAATCACTTGGAGCTCTGGAGCAGGGTATGCGCTCAGTTCGCGGGATAATATACTGAAATGTCTCTTTTACAGAATAGAACAGAGACATAGACTCCTTTAACACACTGGGACGTTCCAAATGTAAATATTTAGAGTTGTCTAAAGTGGAAAGGATGGTGTCACGCCACTCCGCTCAGCATCTGCTTCACTCCTGCCTGGGGCCCGCTGTCGTCTTCTGAAACCACCACCACAGCTCGTATAGCGCCTCTATTCATGGTCCACTTCCCATGTACAAGCCCCAGTTTAGCTTTATGGGGAGAAAAAAAAAAAATATGCCCGGAGTTATTTCGCATAAAAATGATCCAGCTGGGATGGTTCCACTCTCCCCAGTCCGAGATGAGGAAAGCCGGGTAAAATCGTCGTGGGCTAAGTGGACATCTGCTGCATTGTTCTCGCGACTGTAATAAAAACAAGTGTATAATGGTCATAATCGTTTGAGTCACTGGGTTGCGCAGAGGACCAGAGAGAGAACGTGGAGTTTATGGAGCGAAAAGGAAACATGCCACAAAGCCAAAAGGTTTCAGGTTCACATGTTCTTCCTGTTTCTGGGTGTAAAGTGTTACGTATGACAAGGAATCTCACGAAGAAGAGTTAAAGCAAGACCGAAGAAGTACTGCCATAAACCAGACTGTGATGTGGATGGTTTTGTGTTTGGGATGCGACGATTAACAGGTTCTGCATCGATACGCGGATTTGCCCATGAGAGATGCGGGTGCAGAGGTGGAGAAGTCACCAGTTGATACAGTTAAAACATGAGATGCATGGGTAATGACATCCTCCTGACATACGTACTCGTGCTCCTCTGTGTTTACATGAAAAGTGTCAACACAAAAGCACTAAAACATTATGAATAATATATGAATGGACAATAACTTGGAAGATGGAGACTGAGGTGCTTGTTGTCAGTTGTTCCTTGTGTTGCGTATGGAGTACAGTACAGTACAGTATTCTGGATATGATGTTTACATGCGTCTGAGGAACCAGGACACTCTTATCCCTGTTTACATGAGCAACTACAGTAACCTGGATATTTAAGCTCCAGAGAGGGGCGGAGCTAATGTTAAATAATGAGAAAAGAGAGTAAAGAGCTAAATACAATGTTGTTAACACATGGCTTTTTCGGACATTTCCCTAGCATAGGGATAAGATCTATCCAAAGAAGCACTTCAAACAGTAGAGTTCTTTCCCAGCTTCAGAGACAGACATGAAATTAAAAATAAATAAATAAATAGAATAAAAATGGGCTTGATTCAAGAACAGAGCTGACTTTCACTGAGATACCATGGAGCAAAAACGTGTATTTTTTATTTATTTTATTTTTTTAAGGTTACTTCAATGTTTTGTTGAAGATACAAAGATTTAAAAGCCCAGGTACCAGATAAAATGGCTGTTGGAACGTTTTTTTCCCTGCCACATCTGTTTCAAAAGTTCGCACATGCTCGGTACGTCAGCATTGGTGAAAAATCAGGATACTTGGAAACTGTGGGAATATCCTGGTTTCTAATAACCTGGATATTGGCCTATCCAGGAAACTGAAACCAGGATTCTGTGTTTACATGAACCAAACAAAACCAGGAAACTTAAAATACCCATTAATAACCTGGATACTTGAGTGCATGTAAACACACTCAGTTGTCTGGTTTACATGAACTACTAGACAAAACCAGGAAACTTAAAACCCGAGTTAGTTACCTGGATACTTGAGTGTAAACGCACTAGATGGGAGGGGACGACCATAAACCAAGCTTAATTTCAGACTGACACCAGCCGAAGCAGCAACGGGTCCGGAAACATGTAAAGCAGCAGCAAAAAAGCCAAATATTGATGATTTATCAAACTTTTGCGATAATCAGCTATCTTTGTTTGTCCAAATTATTATTTCCAATTAAAAACATAAGTCGTCTAGAAAGAGACCAAAAATTGTATCGGACAGAAACCTGAAATTCCCATCCCTAATT
Source organism: Neogobius melanostomus (assembly GCA_007210695.1). Classification (NCBI taxonomy): domain Eukaryota; kingdom Metazoa; phylum Chordata; class Actinopteri; order Gobiiformes; family Gobiidae; genus Neogobius; species Neogobius melanostomus. The sequence goes on from VHKM01000678.1 coordinate 894,351, forward strand.
TGTGGATGCTAAAACGGTTTACTTTTCTGGAAAGGGTTTTGTCGCTTTTGTATTCTATATTTCATTTGATTATTTTTTAGTAGAGTTTTAAGTATAGAAATAAACTTCATACTCTACAGCGCCCACAGCCATTCTAATTCCGTTTTCTCGTAACGCTTCTTTGCTGTCGGCTCCAGGGGCGTCTCGAGGACTGCCCCGCTCCACAGCACAGCACAGCCCAGTGGTCACGGGGGTCAGTGGGGCAGTTGTGTAGTGACCAGGAGCAGAGTGCTTGGAGGGGAGGAGGAGGAGGAAGGGGGTCTTATCGGAGCTGTAAGGAGCTTGTTCCTGACCCTGATTAGTCGGATCTGCCGTCGGGATTACACTGGAGGCAGCATCAGATGGAGCGAGGGAGAGAGAGTGAAGGAAGAGCTCAAATGGACGACATGCGATTAAGGAGATTAATATTATAAGATTAAAAGTCACCGCTCGGCTAAACTGCCTTCCCGTGTGCAAGCATTTCCTCATTTCTGGAGTCGCAATTCATGCACGACGCGCAGCTTTAATGAGGAGTGTCGCTGCATAAGTAAACGGAAAGGGCAGGAGGGGCTCAAAAACAAATGCATTCGCGACTAACTAATAAAAGTCAGAGGCTTCTTTTACTTAAGTAAGGCCTGGTAACGTTTTTTTCCCCACGAGTAGAGGAAAAAGGGGCAAATGAGAGAATTCTGTGGGAGAATTGGCCTTTTCACTTTAAAAATGCATACGTTCTGATGTTTACGCTGAATCGCTCTGCTGTGACATGGAACAAAAACTGGCAAAAGGTACAATATCTTCTGTCAGCACAAAATACTAGTGACATTATTCAAGTTGAGAAACATTTATAAACCATGTATTTGTGTTTATTTGTGTATTATGCAAAATCGACCTTTTTAGAGCCTGTGCAATGTTGTTCTCCCATCAAAAACATACCTGGAGTCGGTTTTCGAGCCGCTGGCGCATCTTTGACTTATCTTTGGATCATCACTGGTGGCAACTGAACAGCTCCTCCTGTATACAAACAGCTCCTCTTAAGCGTAATCCTTTCATCGCAAAGTAAAAACACAGGTGGAGGAGGTGAATATTTTGTTTGTCATTGTTCTGAACTAATTGGTCATATTTAACCCCGAGTTTAGTCTTGGTTTTAGACCTGCATCAGTCTAAGTTTAGAACTACTTTACTTCTTTATGCCTTTCATCACCACTCAGCACGGCCCGGCTCCACTCAGCACGCATCTGCCTAGCCTTCTTAGAATTGTCATTACCCCATTGGACAAGCCGGTGCTAAACGTGATTAAAACAAATCTATGGCGGCTGATCTCCCAGAGAAAAGACAAGAAAACCGGATCTAGGTCAACCTCAAGGAGTGAATCCAACCGCAGTTCGGGCCGGTCTAAACAGCCGCTCTGAGTCCGGCTGAAACAGGTGAATGTGACTGAACTAGTCTCGCTTTCACACATCTTTTTTGCTCAATGAAAGAATGAATGCACGTGCTGAATGAGGCATTTGGATTACACTCTGACGAGGCAAAATGGATCAACTTTACATCAACAAGGTACGTCTCTCTTCTGCCCCATGTTCCCTTCCTGCTACAGTAAAGCTTTTCTCTCCATGAGCCGATTAAGGTCATTTCTCTTCTCCGCGTACTTCAACCTCACTGTATTTAAAGGAACAGGCCACCGTTTTTACATACTGAGATATGTTCTTACCTTAGCTTAGACAAGTTCATTTGTACCCGTCTGGTCTCCACGTGTGCCTTCCGTAACGTAAACACAGCACAGATGGGGTTAACATTTAGCCTCTCTCTTCTCCTCTATAGCTCCAAACGAGGTGAAGATAGAAGCTACCAAGCTCTTCCACGTTTTCCCTATTTAAATATGGTTACGTGAAGTGTTACACTATAAAGTATAATTACACAAAATTAAACAATGTGGATTTTCTAAGCGGATGAAAAGGGGAACTATATTGTAAGGCGTAATAATACCAGGAATACTTCCGCATCCGCACAGTAAAGTGAAGATATCACTGCGCGGATGCCGAATTACTCCTGGTATTATTACGCCTTACAATATAGTTCTCCTTTTTTATCCGCTTAGAAAATCCACATTGTACTGTTATCGCTACGTGTTGATACGGCGTGTATGTGAACGCAGGTCAACAGCAAGCCAAACTAGTCTTTAATGAGCCAGGAGAAATGAGTGTCATGCTCCTTTAATGCAGTCTTCTTACAGATACAATTGTTGTTGGACTCGATATATGGGCATAAAGTTAGCATAGCTGATGCTAATTAGCATTTTCGCGATCTTTTCATATGAGATCGTTAGCACAGTACTCTCAGCTAAACAGGCTCTTCTAAAGGCTAATTATTGGTGACAACACAATGTGCAAAAACGATCTCTTAAAACAGTTGTAAAGTTCACCAAACACATATAAACTTACAGCCATTGCTTTCGAAGGTGTAAATAAATATGTAGACCACAGGAGGTCAAGTTTGGGCATGGACAGGCAGGTTTTCTGCACGTTTTCACTCGTCTGGCTATTGCTTCTGCTACCCATAATGCATTGCAACTACTGACTATGCCTTCAAAATAAAGTTCAGCTAAACCAATGCTGACTACATGCAGAAATATCTTTTCTTTAAACCAAATTACTATTTTTAACATGAATTGTAACAGATGAATTATAACATATGTATTCCTAAATTATTAAGAATCATTTTTAACCTTTTAAAGAAACACACTTTTACATAGGGCAGAACACACATTGTTTAATTTTGTGTAATCATACTTTATGGTGTAACACTTCACGTAACCATATTTAAATAGGGAAAACGTGGAAGAGTTTGGTAGCTTCTATCTTCACCACGTTTGGAGCTATAAAGGAGAGGAGGAGAGGCTAAATGCTAACGCCGTCTGTGCTGTGTTTACGTTACGGAAGGTACACGTGAAGACAAGACAGGTACAAATGAACTCGTCAAAGCTAAGGTAGGAACATATCTCAGTATGTAAAAACGGTGGCCTATTCCTATAATACGCGTGTGAACACGGACTGAACTAACTTTGAAGTAAACACAGTTGAAACAAGGGCGCTCTCGGGTCGACCCATAAGGCGCTCCAACATGTGTGAAAACGCCCTAAGATGTACAGTATTAAAATGCAAATATTGGTTGTTTTTACTCACTTTTTTGTTTGTTTTCAAGTCAATTGTACGTACTATCTAATCGTAATCAATCAATGTGAAATGTTAAATCTTTCGAAAGGTCAGAAGTCCTAAAAATGGCGTCCCAAACAGGAAAAATGCCATTACTAAGAGGGCATTCAACAGTCAGAGGAACTTAGCGTTACTGAAAGACAATCACACTATCAAATGAAAAAAGTATTGCCCCTTTAGTAATAACAATAACTTAGCCATTACCCTGTATGAAATGTCCCGATTCACATTGTCTATATGCAGTATATACGGCAATGGTGTGACAAACTGTAGATGAGAGTGTCTGGAGCAAAGCCGAGAGAATCCAATTTGAATATGTAAATGTTATCAATGGGCTCGTATAGCGCAGGAACACGGTGCTCTGATGGAGAACACGGCACAACAATGGACCTGAAGCGATTAAGTGTTTACGAGAGTCGGCGTGTGCGAGCGCAGAATCAATTATCGTGGGTTGGGAAATAACAGCAGAACGGCGACGGCAAGAAAGGTGTTTGCATGAGCTCTCGGCCGTCCAGGTGTTTTCTTGTGTGTGTTGTTTGAGTTGTGGAAGTTTGTGCCTCTTGACCGATCAATACTGGACACAAATTAGTATGTTTTTGGTGATTTGTACACTTCTCCTTCCTCGCATTGGTTGCACATGTGTTTTCCTGACTATTTGCACCCCTTGAGTGTTTCTTGAGAGGTGTCGTAACAAATGACTTCCTCCACTGTGAGATCGATAAAGTTCTATTTTATCTCTTATCTCGTACTGTATCATGTGTCTCGGTTTGATGATGCCGGCTGGGATTGTGAAAGCTGCTGAATATGTGAGTGGGCTGTGCAGTTTCAAATTTATGAGCCTTGTGTCAAAAGTTGAGTGATTATTCAAGTGAGCTGAACATCAAATTAGCCAGACGTTCCTTCACCCTCGCGATTGTCTCACAACACATGACAGAGAAAGAGGAATTATTAAAAGAAAACCACGGCTGTTCTCTTCTGTCAGACGATGCATTTTCCTACTTGAGTTGACCAGGCATCAGAATCCGGAGATGAGGATTGTGGGTTCAAGTGCCTCTTACGTCTATTCCTTTTTAACTTTACTCTTGTACTCGCTCTATCTCCAAAGTGTTGTATATGAACATTCAGCATAAAACTAACATTAAGTCGTCCAACAGGGGAGGCAGAAGGTTGTAGAACACGCTTTGGGGCTAATGTTTCACGTTCTTTGTAAGCAGACTTTTATTCACTATTGTAATTATGCATAGAACTTGTTTACAGTTTATCGTAAATCTAAATATGACCAAGGAACTCTTTTGTTTCTATCTATCTATCTATCTATCTATCTATCTATAGAACGATTTGACCGCTCTAAACCACAGAGGCCTGGGCTGGTGAGGAGTTTGCCTAGAGCTCCCCCTGGGTTAACTGTTGTGACCCTTCCTCAATCCCGAACAAAGAGAGATGTGCTAATCCCGGCAGCTCATTTCAGCGGGAGCAAATCACGCGGAAACCAGTCCAACCGAGCAGACACCATGACGGGAGCCCACCACCACCACCGCTACAATCCCCTCCACCATCCTCTGAGTCCAATGATGTGCTGGTTCATTGGTCCAGGCCGGGTAGACACACAGAGGGGGCATTCCCAGTTTCAATCTTCAAAAAGACCATTTTAAAAGCTCAGCTGGATAAAACAAACAATCAAATTAAATTGATCTTAAAGTTCCACAATGTGCGTACGTGTATAATCTTCCTCTTTGTATTCGACGCCTACCATTATCTATCAAGTGGTTGCATAATTTTATATTCATTTTGTTCTCTCTTGAATAACAGATGTATCAAAGGCCCGATCACTGCTTTGTTGTTTGTTGAAACTTTGCAATAAAAGTTGGAAAACTGGGAAAGTTGATGTACAACACTGTGATAAACACCAAGACACCACAACAGTGTTTCCTTAAAGAGTACCTAAACGGGCGTGCCAAAGCCTTTCCCCACCCACAAACAAAAGTCAAAAATTGCAGTGAAAGAGGTGGTCTCTGAAGTTTGGGGGTGACATGCGGGGGGTGAGTGTGTGGGCCTTGAGTGACCTCGACATTTGCATTGGCACAATCACAGCAGACTGATTACGTGGGAGGGACTTGGTTATAAACCACAGGTACAGGGGCAGGACAATGGGCAACACCTGATGACGATGTGTGGAGCTGGTGCGGCTTATGACGTTCTGTGGAGGCCGTGGACACTCTCCAGCCAATCAGGAAATTCTAATTTAGTAGCAGAGTTAACCCTGAAGGGGGCGCAAACCATTCGTTTTCAGGCCAAAGTTAGGATTTGACACATGTTTGCGCTATAATGTCAGAATAATGTCAGGGACCAGTGGACAACACTATGAGACACCCATTGAGACAGTTTATCAGTAAAAAAAAACTTGATTTGGTGTTTAGTTGCTCTTTAACTTTGCGAAAGGAATGAAACAGCGCCCCCATTTTGAAGCTGGTGGCCAAAAAGTGTACTGCATCCATATTTACCATTGAGAATGAATGGGAGAGAGTTAGTATTAACCATACAGCGCAAAAGCAGGTCACTCTTTGGCGGGCCAACAGAATTGTTTTGGGGTGCCCCACTTTGGGCAACCCTGGCCTAGAAGGAGAGTTGCGGAGATGTTGCTTACGTATTGCGTGCATACAAAGGGCCTATCTCACCAGCCTGGAGACTAGTTGGAGACTCGAGTTGCCGCTAGTCACATGTCTCCGATACGTCCCCTGGAGAAAAGGCGGGTCTCCAGGTAGTCTGGGTGAAAACAGACAGGTTCGATTTCAGTGGAGTCGCCGCATGGTCTCCGAGAAGTCGCCGCGGTCTCAAACAGTTGTGTCGCGAATACTATTTGTCGTCCTCAACCTGTGAGACGTTTCTGCAATGTCTCCGGGACCTGTCGGAGACTTGGAAAAGTCTCAGCTGAAATTTAACCTGTTTGTTTCACCGAGATTACCTGGAGACACATTAACAACGACCTGCCGGTGATTGGAAAAGAAAAGAAGGGTCACAAAGGGAGTCTTACTGTATCTATTCGTAAATAGAGTGTCTGATCGTAAATATTGTCGTACTGGAACGGAACAAAGATGGCAAAGATGGAAAAAAAATAAACATGGGAAAAGGAGTCGTGCACCGAGCAAACCCCCTAAACGCCCAAATTAAGCCCTTAAATGTCATTGAAAAAAACCCATTCATTTGTATCAAAACTGGCATTCAATCAAAATTCTATTACCTCTCCAGGTCTCTTACTCTCTCTTGTTCGCTCTGTCTGCTTCATTGATTGTCCTGCGTGACCTTGTGTGCGATCCGGCGAGAGCGAGCCAGCGGAGAGGTGGTGGAACAGCAGACTGGAGATAACAGGAAGTGCTGACACGGGGCCCGCTGAGGTCATGTGACAAGAGACTGATGGATGATGGGGAAAAGTACACACAATATGACGCGGGTTCAGATGTTACTTGCATCACTGCTCAGCCAGCCGTGTCAGGTTGTGGATGGGGGATTTGTGCGGCGAGTCAGTGATTCCCCACCTCTCCTGTGTTGCGTTAGTGCAGGGGTGTCGAACTCATTTGGAGCGGGGGCCAAACATGTAAATGTGGTGTTGGTCAGGGGCCGAAAGAGACTAAGCCTTTTTTTTTTGATAGAATAAATATTAACTTGACAACTTTTGAATAGACTGTACACTATGCTGGGTTTACACATAGGCACGATGCGTTACGAATGACATTTTTCTGTCAGCTCGTGAGGTTGGTGGGGAATGTTTTTTACTTTCACGAATGTCACGTTTCACCCTCAATACGTGGAGGTCACATCAGAGCGTGCCCTTTCATGATGATGAGTAGTGATTTGTAATTCAGTGTAATAGCATTCTTATAGCATTCGTACTAGGGATGTCACGGTTACCGGTGTAGCGGTAAACCCCGGTGAAAATGTTAACGGTAATAATTATTACTCTTGTTTTTTGCAAAACTATATTATCTCGGTGGATTACCGCGCCCGCAGTGTAGGCTGTATCAGCCGCCGTCTCATCTGCTGAAGTTGCCGCGCAGGCGCACTCCGTAGCTTACAACCAAAACAAAACGTTCTCGAAGCTGGAATCATGTCCGAGACGACAGCGCTCAGGACGTCTATCAGCCTTCAAACAGGACCAAGTCTGAAGTCTGGGTATATTTTGGGTATTTTAAGAAAGCCGAAGGACAGTTGATAGAAGACAGTTATCCTGTTTGCGGAACGTGCAGGAAAAAGTGTCTCTAAAGGCAGCAACACTTCGAACCTCATGACTCACCTGCGTGACCGTCACCACAACTCTATAGACAATACAAGTAAGTTAACGTTAGCATTTTAGCTGAAATGCATGACTTTGGGTTGAGGGAGAATGCAACGATTCGCCCCATAGTGCAGCCGCGCCACCGCCAGCATATAAGCCGTGTTGTGGATACCTCTGTATTGAAATGGCACAATGCGTTACAGGGCTCCTGGAGGGCAGATTAAAGATAGTCGCCAATATAATAGATTCACTCTCGCCGCATTATTATGAATTTAACAATGATTACTGTCTGATGGCATTTTCCCAAATCTGCAGAGCGAAGCACACTGGAAGGACACAGACTGAGAACAATATTCCTGATATAGAGGCTTTATCTCGTTAAAAATATTCTAACACGGTTCTGGCGCTATAAATAGTACATGTAATAACCTCCAAACGATCAACAATTCATAGTTATAGTTCATTTACTTTGATGTGAAAAGTTGCACTTTTGATATGGCTTTGTCTGTATTTGTTTAAATATAACAAACACTATTACACTTTTTTGAAACTATTTCAGTTTGTGTAGGACTATCAATGCTTTCTGAACTTATTAACACACATTTAAAAAAAAAAAAAACGCTATAATACCGAAAACCGTGATAATCTTGGTCACAATAACCGTGAGGTAAAATTTTCATACCGTGACATCCCTAATTCGTAGTGTAGGAATCACTGTTTTCTCTCACGCTTGCGTTCAAAATGGATAGAAACCCACGTTGCACCGATGGAGAGGGCAGAGAGCAGCAACAGGCTGGAGGGAGTGCATGTGTGAGGCACAATCAAACAGAAGCAAAGGTTTGGACCAGTCACAGTTTCTCAATGTTTACATATTATAGTAACAATATGGCCTAAATGAAAGAAGCTTTGCATAGTTTTGTTTAACTCCGACAATATACTGCAAACAAGAATGGGAGCGATTATTTAGATTTATTCATACTTATTAGGTACCACATTTGGCTGATTGTTGACAGAATCCTGACAGGACACCGCGTGCAACAGTGCGGGACTATATTCGTGGCCGTGTGTAATAATTGATGTGCCATTAATCGTAACACGTGGTAACAGTTTGTGACGGTGCGTGAAGCCTCTGCCCCTTTGAAAGTGGATTCAGTTAAGTTAAGTGATACTTTATTAATCCCCATAGGGAAATTCGTTCTCTGCATTTGACCCATCCTCAATGCCGATTTGTGGTATTCGTTATACCTACCATTACCAATGCACATTTGAAAGCTTCCCAGGGTTTTTAGTGAGGCTACCATTTGTTGTACTGTAAGTTAGAAATAACAACTCAAAGACCACAAACTCAGACAATTTGTGTTTTGTATATTGTGTTTCATCCCTGCTTTGGCTACCGCTGTGCCAGGGCTTATGGGAAATGTAGCTGTGGTTTTACAATTTAATCTGCGGGTCGGTAATAATACAAGTTGGTTATCATGTCAGGGGCCAACAAAACTCATCTTGTGGACTAACTTGAGTCTGACATGTATACGTTAGTGTCTTCCATACATTCACCTAAGGCAAATATGAGCAATGATGAAAGATCCTTTAATGCGTGGTGAATTCTAAACCAACATTTAAACTGTAAATTAGTAGAGTACTTTGTTGGGGTCAGGCCAATGTTCTCAGGGACCATTGGGGAACAGTGGTACCTTCAGGCCCCAGAGGTTCTGCAGTACTGTAAGCAAACGGGGCGGACTGCCACTAAGGGAATCCAAAAAACGAGCCCTTGGGCACTGCTCTCCTTTATCATCTTTGTACTCACGAGGCCGGACGATATGACCTAAAAATGACATCACGATATGAAAAAGAAATATAATAATAACGATATATTTGGCGATGTTATTGACAAAGGAGTAAATTATTTTAAAAAGAACATTGATAAAAGCATTTGTGACACCTGTTTGCAGTTTTGAAAGCTTTCTCTTGACCTCCGCCGCACCTCCTCACTGCTGTCGGTGCCATGGCAACCAAGAGCACGCTGTCACGCCCACGCGCAGAAGAAGCGAGAGCAGTAGATGAGCTAGTCTTGAAACTTACGTGAGATCAAGATGAAAACGCCACAGATGAAAGGGAAATGATCAGCTTTTAACCACATTTACTGTATATATGGTGGTTTTCCTTTTCCGTGTTGTTGTTAGCGCCGTGCTAACAAACGCTAGTACAACTTGTCGGGAGTTCATCCAAGACGCGAAGCCCGAGCCTTTCCTTGCGAAGATGATCTAGTCGAGCCATAGAGAAACTTCTTTTTCATTTTTTTTAAGCGCCAGCCCCTAAAGTCTCCACAGTCATGTTCACGCTGCCGTAGCTGAGCGTAGCTGAGCGTAGCATTAGCTTCGATCTCCGTCCTGACTCCACTCAAAATCAGCTGGGGGCGCATGCAAATGATATCTCGTCGATTTACACCGGTGTCCAAAATTTACACCAGTAGGCCATGCCCTAGTTGTCAATGAAGAGAAATCTCAAGCAGTGTCCCCTATAATTGGTCCACTTCTGGCGATGGGTCACACTGTAACACCGTTAGCGAGTCCTCAAATGGATTTATTCTACGAATCACTCCATTAATTCTGTGATTCCCACCAACGGGGTGCGACCCATTCCATTAAGAAGGACGAGCCGTGCACACTTCCTCATTATGCTTATCTCGTTGCTTTGCTTGCACACGGGCCCTGATTGACTGATCTGTAATTGAACAAATCGCTCTCTCTCGTTGTTTGTGTCTGCGCCTCAGCTGCAGCCCCCCTTCCACGACAATAATTCAATTCTTCACGGACAAATTAACAGGATTAGCCAGAGCTGAAAACATGGGGACAACATACGCTCGCTGATCTTGTGTGTGATGGGCGGAGAGGAGAAGGGCGTGTGAAGGGCTGTGTTTGAATCTTTCAACCAAACCATGCACAATGGACTTTTTAGAGCTTTGGATCATGTTATTATGTTGCTTCCTAATGTCTGAGTACTCTTGAAGCTCCGGCGGCGACTATTCAAATTATAAGGATATTTTGTTGGTTATAAAATGCTATATTGCGCCACAAATCAGTTTTCCCTCGGCTTATCTTCCGTTTCAGACCTTCCTCTGGTTGCTCCCTCACTGCAAAAACCCACCTCCTTAATACTAGATAAATACACTTGTTTTTAGTGAAAATTTACTAGAAACAAGTGAAATTATCTGCCAGTGCAGTAAGTGAATTTTTCTTACTAAGATTTCTTGAAATAAGAATATCATCTAGATCTAAATAAAGTTAAAAATAAGTGTTTTACACTTATTTTAAGCAACAAATAAAGACAATTAAATCTTAAAATAAGCCTTACACACTTTTTTTAGGCAACAAATCAGGACAATTTATTCTTAAAATAAGCTTTACACACTTATTCTAAGCAACAAATAGAGGAAAGGAAATCTGAAAACTAGCATAAAACACTTATCCCAAGCAATTTATCAAGGCAAATAATCTAAAAACTAGTACATTAAATTATTTTTAAGATTTTTTTTCCCCTTAAATTTAGCTAATAAATCCTGAACGTAGTACTTTAAGATTATATTTCTTATACACGGCAAATACAAATAAAACTGAAGCAGAGCATGAATGTCAATTTTTATTTGTACACCTGACGTTACAATCACTCGCAGAGTTATACAATCGAACAGTGTGTCTTTTACAGGTCCAACATTAGGCTTTTGTTCAAGCGGTTTTAACACCTCAACATTTGTTTGAGATAAAACAAAATGCCAGTATACAGAATTACTGAAACAGGCACACGTGAAAAGAACTCCAGTATATGTTCCAGAAGGAACTTGATTAAGAGTTCCCTGTTGGCCTTTAACATAAAATCTTAACCAACAATGTGATCATAGTTTTCAGTGGCATTGTTTGAAAGAAATCATCCCGAGTGTAAATTAACAGAAGTAATGTGTTTATTTTTTTGACTAGTATAACATTCAAGGTTCAGTTGGTCAGACATTAGAGATGTTGAAATCTTTACATGTTTCAGCCACCATCTGCAGGCCATCTTCAAAAGTAGTAGATGGTGGCTGAAACATGTAAAGATTTCAACATCTCTAATCCTAATGTCTGACCAAATAAACCTTCAATGTTATACTAGAAAGACACAATGAACATTATGAATATTATAGAAGGCACTATGAACGTAACTAAGCTCAATGTTTTTGGACACCTGGTCAAATGTGCAGCTTGCTTTAAACTAATTAAGTGCCCCCCCCCCACAATCTCAACTGAAATCTACAAGCTACTTTCCAATAAATGCATGCCATTCTGCTAGGGCTTTTCTGTAAGATGATGTAGTGTCACGCTCATGAATGGCATCCTGCAGAACTTCTGTCTGAATGACAGACAGGAGGGTTGCCACGCATTTGGGATAAGTCAGATGGAGCGCATAAAAGTATGCCATCACATAAATCATAGCCTCACCAAGTTTTTCTTTGTCAAATGTTGTAACTGGCAAATTACCAACCGCAATGACACACTTGCAGCCATCGAACACCACTACTGGACATGACAAGCTTCGTTTCTGGAGGACAGCATCTGGATCTTCTGTAGGCTGCAAGACACAAAAGAGATGGCACACATTTAAAGAAATGTTATGTTTTTGAGGTTCTGACCAAATACCAGCAAAAAGCATATTTGTCATTATCTTGTTCTTTGTTGGTTAGGCACAAATTTTATACTGTAGTTTTGACTCCTGGTTTATCAGTGTCTTGCCACAAGCCCCTCCAAAAGGGGAAAAAATAGCAAGCTCAAGTTTTTTCTGGTTACTTAGGTACACTGAGGATAATAGGAGGAGAATAGGAGCTTGGAGTAAGAGAACAGTCCAGGTGAAAACTTCACATATTGTACAAACATGCGTGAGTGACTTGAAACAACTCCACAGATGTTTTTTTTTATTAGATAACATTGTAACATGCTATAAAAAGTTGATTTTGCATAGCCCCTCCTTAATTTAGTTGTAGTGAGTCTGTAGCCCATATTTATAACGCAAATTATACAAAACCTACCTTCAGGACATGTAGAAACGCTGTACAAGGAGTCCCCATCTTTTTTGGCGGAAGGGCAGGTGAGGGAAAGAGCATTGGAAGAGCCTTCATCAATGCAAGGTGGGCTTCAGCTGGACACAGGAAAAAAAACAATTCTTCATAAACCTACATTTCATAGAACTTGGTATTTAAATTGTAATACTTACTTTTGTCCATGGTTATTGGCGGCTTCATTGCCTTTTTTGACACGCCATAGAATTCTACCCTGGAGCAGAATTCCTTCCATCTCAGTTTTATTTGACTGATGAACTTATCGTTTTGTGGATCCAAAATTCTGCACAGCTCACCCAATGCCTAAACAAACACAGGTTTAAAAAAATAAAAATAACTTTAATACCACACCAAACACATTTGAAAGGTATCCTCTTACTCCCCACTTTAATGGAGCGCATTTTCTCCAGATCGGCTTTACCCAAATCTAAAAACTTCACAGCCTACAGGCCAGTGTAACGCTTCATTTGAAAGCCAAGAACTACACAACTGATCAAAGATTTTTCCTTGTGTTTAAAGGCGTTGTTGCCGCATTGGCGTCACTTTTTTTGTTGCGTTTGTGTTACTTCATCACGTTTTGTGATTTTTTTTTGGTTTGGTCAACTTATTTCATGTTTTTGTAGCTTTTTTTTTTTTTACTTTGTTGTCCATTTTTTGTCACGTTGTGTTATTGTTGCTTTTTCATCCTCATTTACATCTCCTTTGCCTTGCTATTTTTATGCTATATTTCAGGAAGCTGTTAGATTTGGGTAACACCTGGATACTTGAATAATAACTGGAGAAAATGTGCTTGTGTAGGTGGGATTTAAGAGGTTAAGCGTGATTACCCATTGTATTTGATTAACTCCCCCACTAACTTACATGATGCAATTCTTTGAAGCATGGATATGCATCCAAGATGAGGGAAGCTCTGTTCTCCTCCTTCATGGAGTCTGAATCAATGAAGGCTCTTCTGGCTTCAAACTCGAGGTCTAATAGCTGGGACACATCTTCTTGGTTTGGTTTTGGCTTCTTGCACATTTCTTGTAATGTTTTGTAATGTCTTGCTTGTATTAGCAGACTATCCTTGTCAGCTAAGGTGGAGAGAAGTACAAAAGTATTTCAGTTTTAATAGTTACAGAGAGACTTTTCCACAAACCATTAGCTTTAAATGGCTGTGTGTTGACAACCATTTTACAAAATTACATGTATGTACTTACATGAAGTGGAGGCATCATCAGAATTGCTGGCAGGTGATAACAGCAGAGTAGATGCACCACTGGAAGAACTGCAATCAGCATCTTCAGCATCTTCATCTTTATCACTTGGAGAGAGGTCAGTGAGCCTTCTCTTTGGCCGTCCCCTGTCAGGTGTTGGTCCTTGCTTTTTTACTGGAGTTTTTATATTTTGCAGCCTTTTTTGTAACTTGGCATTAATGCTCTCCTGGTGACAAATACATACAGTTCATGCTTACTGAACAAAACAAAATGGTCTATTGAGGAGACTCGAATAAAAGAACTTACATGTTTCACGCTTGTATCGTTATCCTGCAGCATAGGATAATATTCCACAATTCTTTTAGCCATTGCAGTGATTTCGGTCTTAGAGGGGTATCGCTCCCTTTGGCCTTGGCTTGCTCTTAAAAGGGACACCATACTTGTGATTGTATTTCTCACCAGCCTGCATCTCAGTTCTTTTGACATGACACATTCATGTTCCCTGCCGGTGCGGGCCAACTCGGAGTAACTCTTTCGGCATTGCTCTAACTCACTGTCTGTGTACACAACATATTCCGGAGGACTGGGGAGCTGCAAGGTTTTCAGCGGGCTTTTATACGCATCGGCAGTCTGAGGGCTGGCTGTTGCAACTACCCTGGGTGAAGAAGTTGTTTCAGGTTTCTGTGGTACAGGATGGTGTTCCTGGTTTAGGGCGAGAAAAGCATAATGTCAAATAATGCAAAAATAAAAGCACACTTTCTGGAGATTAGTTGAACTAAATATTTTTATACAGTACCTCGGGATGAATTATTGACCACACATGTTTTCTTCGGATAAAATGCTCAGGTCCAGGAAACAGGTCCCTCAGATCATCACGGTTCAATGTTAAAAGCATTCGCTCGTCAATGCTTGCAGCTAACAAAAGAGACAAACACCAGTTGAATTGTACAAGTAGCGATACAAAGACATAATATATTATAATCTAACCTTTAAGGATGGATATGGTTACGTCATCCAGCTTCTCCATTGCTCTACCTACCAAACAAAATAATGCTTACAAAATATATCAACCAACCTGATTCCTGAATAAAACTGGGTTGAGCCCACTTTAATAATTCTAATTAATATCAAAATATTAATTTAAACCCAGACCTTGTGAGGGAATTCAAGTAGCCAGTAAATGGTTCAAAGACTGTTTGAAAAGGCTAAAACTGGTTAATCAGCCCCCTTGTGTTAATTGAAAGAAATTCTCAGCTCGCCAATTTTACCACTGAACCAACTAAGTTAATACAAGACTGGCAGAGGCTAACTTTTCCTTCATGAAAATCATAGCTAGAAATCCTACCAATATTAACGTTATAGCTATTTTTTAAAACCATGTGCGACGGCTGCTAAGCTAACGCTAGCATCGGTTAGCATGCTCCGTTAGCCGTTTCCCCGCCCAAATTAAATGTATCGTTCTGTCCGCTTGAATTTAAAACAATGATTAGCCTACACGCTGCTTATATTTCAAATTGCTTACCTCTCTTTCTTGCCAAAATGTTCTCAGTTTTTCTTTCGACGATGCGCCAAGATGCCTGTGACTGTGACACTGCAAATTCAAATGGAGTTGGGTAACAACACCCCTTCATGTTCCGTGAAGGGGGTGCACATCTCAATTTTTGCTTCTACATCAAATCTATTAATTTGTGCGTTCATGAAACAGAGTCAGTATGATATGTACATCTCTTTTGAATTGATTTAAAATAACTTGCCAGCCAAATCTGAGTTTAATTGAGTCTTATTCAATTACGCACACCCTTCAGCGTAAACATGGTTGATTCCGGGTGATACCACTAGAATTTTAGAAACTTTAGAAAAACTATATATTTTTTACTTAAATCAAATTGTTTGGTTACTACTAACTGGGTATATGGCCAAATTATTCATTGAGTTATGTGTATTATTTCATTTTCCTTTATTTGTGACCAATTTATATTGTTACAATTATAATAACCCCCCATCAAGTTGGTATTTACCAAAGACGCCAGAGTTGCTTTTGGACTTGACTATCAACTAACATATTGTCTGCGCGACGTTCTTGTGATACAATGGCCTGCTGGAGGTGCGTTATTTGCTTCGTCTTTGTTGCATTAACGCTGAAGTCTCTTTTAAGTCATATCAATACTGCGCACAGTCGCAGTCCGGATTTCCGTGTGATTTGTGGAGTAGATGGATGCGCCGAGGAATACCGCGTTTTCAACTCTTTTTACTACCATCTCAGGCGCACACATCCACAATACTTAGCCACTGGGAACCCTCCTAGAGGATGGCTGACTTCATTCGATGCAGATGCATTAGGACTTGAAAATTTTGGTACAGCCATTTTTGCCGACTATACTACCGAAACAAGACAAACTGTTAGCAATGGCAATGCCACTGAAGAGTCACTACCGGACCTCCCAGATACGTCGACTATGTTGGAGCAGCAACAGGAGCTCCAGGAAAGTCAAAGTTTGATGGAGAAAGACCCAGCTGAGGTTCAAACACCGCGTCAGAATCAGGTAATGTACTTTATGCGTGTGTGTCTTATGTATGTATGTTGTGTAACCTCTTACCCCCCGCCTTAACCGAACGCATTTTCTCCAGTTCAGCATTAGCCAAATCTGAAAGCTAAGTTCTCGACTGGAGCTTTCAGCCTATAGGCCAGAGTAACGCCTCGTGTGAAAGCTAAGACCGTCAATGTGTTTTTATCTCTCTTTAGTCGTCTTTTTGTTGCTTTTTTCATTTTTTCCTCCTTTTATTTTCATCATGTTTTTGTCAATTTTTACTATGATTTTTTTTTTTTAGTCATTGTTGCTTTTCCGACATGTTTTGTGGCTCTTGTTTTGCCTTCTCATCACTTTTTAATCGTGTTTTTCGTGTTTGTTTTTGTTGCCCTTTTATTTATTTTATTTATTTTTGTCACCGTTTTTGTAGTACTTTCATCTTCGTTTTTCGTCACTATTTTAGCAAAGTTTAAACTTTAGAAGTTTTTAGATTTGGGTAAAGCCAAACCGCAGAAAATGTGCCCAGTTCAGGTGGGGGCTGAGGGATTAAAGTTATGTGTTTTTTGAGACAAACTACTGGATTAGAATAATTAAATAGGTATGAAGTTACTAGTATAGGAAGGCCAGTATTGAAATGCAAATGCAGGGAATTTGCTGAAATTCAGATTTGCACAACAATGTAGGCTTAGTTACAATACTTCATGGTGATTTGGCATCTCTGAAGTAGACCTTTTAAAATAATTAAACAGAAATACATTTATTATTTACTGGTGTTGTGTGCTTCTGACTTGGGTGTGGTTGGATGCTTCATGAACCAGCAACTTTCAACTTAAGCTTGCTTTTTCTTTCAATTAACTCCAGAGTAGATTCCATAAAGATTGCTTAAGTTTAATTAAATTAGTCTTAAATTGTTCACAACATCTGCAGCTTGATTTAGATATGCCTCCTCGTAGGAATTTTGAAATAGCAAAAAGATACAACAGTTGGGAGTATTTATTTGTTTTTGTTTGTCTTTTTTTTTTTTGTATCTGATGGAATTGGAAACATTCTGAGTTACACAATTGTCTTCTTTTTGTCCTATAGGGTGGAAGAGAAACTGTTGATCTTGCCAGATGTGCAGCTGCATTTGCTATTGGTGTGCGGGAGCAATGCCACCTATCACAGGTACTGCTTCATCTAATAATGGGGGGGGGGACTTGATTACATTTCATTTATTTGAGCTGAGGCCAGTCATCGAGTTGCATTGTTATGTTTCTGTCATATTGTATGTTCACGTTTTCATGTCTCTGATGTTGTTGTTTTCTTTTGGGTTTTTTCATCAGAGGAGTGTCAACAACATTGTCCTTGGTGTTCAGCAATATCAAACGGCTCTTCTGACGTCCTTGAGAGAAAAAATGAAGACCATCCTTGAAAGGCATCCTGACAGCAATGTACCTTTACAAGAAGTTCTTTCAACACTGGACAACTTTCAGGATCCCTTTCCCCTATGTGCAACTACAAACCTACAGGACCGAGCAACACAGATGCATTTTAACCCCGTTACACCTGAGGAGATCATAATTTCCAAGTATGCCTGTAGAGTTAAAAAGGGAGACTCTAGAGTTCTTGCAATCAAAAACAAGTCTTTCTACTACATCCCTCTGATTGAAAGTCTGAAACAGCTATTATCCAATTCAAGACTATTTGACATGCTCAGTGCTGGACCTCGGAGTTGCCCCAAGGCCAGTTTTTTGTATGACATCAATGATGGAAGCATTTTCAAAACCCACCCACTGTTTTCGAAAAAGAACTCTGCTTTACAACTGATACTGTACTCCGATGAGATAGAAATTTGTAACCCCCTAGGTTCACGTGCAAGTGTAAATAAATTACTAATGTTTTATTACACTTTAGGCAACATAGACCCCAAGTTTAGATCAAAGCTGGCTTCAATCAGACTTCTCGCAATCGCAAAGTCTAAGGACATAGACGAGTGCGGGGTAGATATTATACTACGGCGAATTGATGAGGACTTGAAGTTACTGTACGATGGCGTTAGGATTAACACTGTGAATGGGGAATTTTATTTAAATGGAGCAGTTGTTGCTGTGTGCGGTGACACTCTTGCCCAGCATGAGCTTGCAGGATTCAAGGAAGGAGTCGGTTTTGCATATAGCAAATGTCGTCATTGTGAGTGTACTTTTGATGAAATGCAAGCAAACTTCAATGAACAGAGTTTCACCAGACGGACATTGGACGGACACATTAGGCAATGCATTGAAATACAAAGGGCAACTACTGAATTCTTAAAGTCCTCGCTCAAAACGACTTTTGGCATAAATAGACAAAGCAAGTTAGTTGATTTCCCAGGTTTTAATCTCATAGAGCAAATGCCACAGGATATTATGCATATAATTCTTGAAGGAGTGGCACCAATGGAACTGAAGTGTGTGTTGAAATATCTCGTTTTATCTGGAAATTTGGAGTTGGACATGTTTAATGCTGCCATGCAGAATTTTCCTTTTTCATCAGTGGACATACGTGACAAACCTTCACCAATAAGTGTTGCTACTTTAGCTTCAAATGACAATAGACTCAAACAATCTTCTGGACAAATGCTTATATTAATCAAGATTTTGCCATTCTTATTGGACTGTGTTGTAGAGAAAAATCCATATATCCAGTTTATTTTGGATTTAATTGAAATTGTTAAAATACTTTTTGCCCCAGTTGTGTCTTTACAAACTGTGTCCAAACTAAAACAAATGATAGAGGATCATCTTACACAATTCAGACAACTATTCCCAGAAAATAATGTAATCCCAAAGCAACATTACATGCTGCATCTTCCCTCTCAGATTATTGCCCTGGGACCTGTAATACGGCATATGTGCATGAGATTCGAGTCTAAACACTGTTTTTTTAAACAATGGTCATCCAAATTAAACTTTAAGAATGTGTGCAAGTCCCTTGTAAACCACAATCAGCTGCTGGAGTGTTGTCAAAGTGAAGCAGGAACTGAGCATCCGATTTTTGTACATGAGAAAGAACTAGGTCCTGTATCAGAGGTTGCTAATATTGAGCATTTACAATCAAAGGTTGTAGATTTTTTGGGGATTGAAGCTGCTGTACATCATGCTGTTAGAGTAAAGTGGCTTATTTTACATGGTAGCAAATACATTTGTGACACGTCTCTGATTCTCATTTCAGCAAATGGTTCAAACCCTACCTTTGGACTCATAAAAAACATTTTTGTTGTTAATAGTGTGTTGTATTGCTTTGAATACCAGGTGTATGAAACCTTGGGTTTCAACAAAGACTTTCTTGCCTATGAAGTTTCGATACCTAACCTTGCCCAAGCAACTGAACTGACTGATGTTGAAAACCTACTTGATTATACGTCATATTACCCAATCAATTTCAGAAAACGTGTCTATGTTATGACAAAATATAACATTGAAGATGTCATTGCTTTAAAAACTTAAAATAAATATACGTTCAAATGATATGGGATTGACTTTCTTATTTCAAGATTATTTCAAGGTTTCTTATTTTGAGAAAGATTTTTGTTCTAAATGCCAACTGAAAACTATTTTTGCTTGAAATAAATGTAAAATGGCTAACTTTTAGATATACAGACTAAATAAGAACAAAAAGTAATATTTACTTGAAACAAGTCTAATCATCTAACACATGACACTGGAAACTAGCTTGTAATGCTAAAAAAAAAATGGAGAAGATAATTTGGCTAGATTTAAGACAATAAATCTTGTTAAGCTACAAGGAATTTGCAGTGCTGTCAAAGCCGATGCCTCTACAGCTCCGAGGATGTACAGTAGTGTCCGAAGAGTCTGCGGCATGTTGTTTTAACAAAGCTTTGGTGGAATTTTTGGCTTTGTGGAGAAGGGATCTAAGCCGAGGTATGAGCTGTGGGAGGAGCTTGGGGGAATTTGAAAGCGACATCCATTAACTTAATGTAGTTGCAGTAGAAGATTCAAAGATTACTCAAACATTTAAAGAGACACTGATTTCTCACACAGAGGGTCAATGTAAACAAAGGGTAAACATCTTAGTTTAAATCTCACCCTTTACAATATGTATTTTGATGAGTTTTTTCTGCTAACAAGCCGCAGATTTACTGAAATTCTTCATTTTGGGAGAAGTAGTTTGGTATCCACGTGTAGCACGAAAGGCGACTGAGATGATGCTGCAATCTAAATATGGTCATTTCTTTTCGGAGAGACAGAAGACGGGAGAAATACATTACAACACATTAGGGCCTGTTGCAGTATGAAGACATGTACAGTATATTAATAATCTCCATGAAGAGTGATGCAATAAAGACAGCAATAAAGTAAAAAAGAAACAAACAAAAAAGACTTTAGGCCTGTTTTCTCAAAATGGGTTTTTCCTTACGCTCTTGAAACAACATCTCCACTTTAGTAGCTCCTACAGACTCCAAACTTTCCAGTCTTGGACTTAATAGTTAGAAGGTTCTTTTAGAGGGATTTGTTAAAAACAAGGCAACATTTTGTCACTCATTCAAAATCTAAAATCCCCTCTGAAAATATCTTTATAAGTAATATATAAAAAATAAAACCATACATTTAAAACCTGGGACTTGACTTATTTTTTGACTATGAAAACATAAAATAACAGAAACGCTGGATAC
This sequence comes from Neogobius melanostomus, assembly GCA_007210695.1. Taxonomy (NCBI): domain Eukaryota; kingdom Metazoa; phylum Chordata; class Actinopteri; order Gobiiformes; family Gobiidae; genus Neogobius; species Neogobius melanostomus. Next base: position 915,306 of record VHKM01000678.1, read on the forward strand.
ATTTCCCCCTTCATATTTGTGTACTCCGAAATTGGGAATGGTAAGGTTTGGGGAACTGTGTGTAAACCATGTATGTACCAAGGCTTTGATTAAAGCGTATTTTTGGGGGTCAATTGAGAAAAAATGTACTGAACAGACAAATGCATGCACTGATTTCCATTGATAAATCTGCACATACATACTTCTCCTTCCATGTTGGTGAAAAAGAGTGAAAATATGTGTCTTGTCTTATCCACTGGCCAGATTAAATCAGTGCACTTTTTTATGACTTGTCTTGGAAAAGTGCATTGACATTGACCGTGAGGTGACCGGCGTTTGGCTTGGGGAGGAAATACAGCCTCTCTGGCTTCATGAATAGTTACTTGGGAAACTTCATTGGGATCAGCGTCAGGAGGGAGACCGTCAGTGACAGTCCAGTCGGGCAGCGGTGAACAGTGGAGCGCTCAGTGATCAATATTTAAAGTTTGCAGAGGCAGGAGAGAGAACTGAGAGTGGCTGTCAAAGCTAAATATGAAAGAGACTAGAGGAACAGGAAAAGTTCTCTTTGCTACAAACAGCGCAACCGTCCATTAATAGAACTAGGTATAATCTGCTGCATCAGATCTTTGCTTTTTTAGAGTTTTCCACCAAACTTTCATGCAAGGAAAATGTATCATTTCTGGCAATAATCAAATCCGGGAGGCTCAAAAAACATTCCTGTTGGTTCCCCAGCTGGTAAGAAGTTTGCCTGGGGCTTCCTCTGCAGGCAGCTGTTGAAATGACTCAACGCAAAATCAAACTTTTGGAGGTTACAGACTTCATGAAGCTGTTGTGAACAAATGTTGTGCGCAAAACTGCTCAGAACCGATCTGATGTTGGATAACAGGCTTTAAAAAAAACGCAGAGGACGGTTTTGTATTTCATCTAGAAATCGAGCAGTAGAAGAAGAGAAGACCAAAGCGAACAGGATAGTGACCTCAGAAGTTCATGAAAGATGTGAAATACAACTCCAGGTCCGGTTTCGACGAGGGAAAAAAACATTAGAACATGGTTTAACACTCCGAAAAGTCGATTTTGCACAATTTGTATTCAATATTCAAAGCGAGCTAAGATTGTACCCAAGTGCTCGCGTGTTGCAACTGTTGCATCAGGTCTTTTTGCTCATAAACAAGGAGAGCGTATTTGCATTTCACCATTAGCCTTGTGTGTGTTCTCCATGGGAATTCCAGTGTGGTTTTGTTTTTCGTTGAAATTAGGCCAAATATTGTGGCACTCATTTGCATTCAAGGCCAAATGTTATCATTATGAATAAGTCCATTAAAGCTCGACACGTGGCGCATGATCGTGAAAACCAAGAGTGCCACATCGGTACGGTTAAACAATACCAGTATGGTATCAGAAAAAAAGTTTATGTACTACTGGTATAGAAACAAATTTAACCATACCCAACCCCACACATTGGGATCCATTCCAGTTTGAGGAATATATATTGATTCCCCCCATGGCAGGGTTTTCTCCCAAGGTGTAAAGGGTGCAAGACCTGCCCCTGACAGGTCAACCCAATGGCGTTGGAGAGTGGGTCACATGCAGAGGACAAAATCTGTCTATTTACGCACAATAAAGTCAATGGCTCATGGACTCTCAGGGCGCTTTCTGTGGAAGAAGAAACGAGCAGAGTGAACAGGATTGCTCAAACCTGCGTGAATGAAGCTAAAATTGAGAGTGATGGGAAGGTCGAAAAAATGTGGTACTCGTGTCTAAATGTCCATCGCTTCATTCATTGACTTTATTGAATAGACAATAGACAAGAGAAATAAAAGACCAAGCCCAGCAAGAACATTTTAAATCAGCCATATCTGATCATTGCAAGAGGGAGAACCCCAATCATTCCAAGGGCTGCTGAAAAATCTTACGTTACGTTTTATAGTCGACCGTCCAGTGCTGCCTACTTTCATTGTCAGTTTCTTATCTGGACTTGATTTAAACACCTGAGGATGAAACAGTAAAGTGGTGCAGATAGCAGATAGAGTCCTGCAGGTGCACACAGTTGATAAGTGATTAAGTTTTAGATGTAAAACAATTGCACAAAAGTGTAGGGTTGCACTTGAAAAAATGAATGTGGTCAATTGCTGCAATTGCTGACTCAACAACTTAAAGTCAGCTACAATGTAAACTTGCAATTGATTTAATGTGAGATTTCTCGGCAGCCCTTGGAATTATTATTTTTTTAGTTGAAACAATAGTTCAACCTGGATAGACTCAAACAGAGACAAAAGCAGCGATTCGAAAGATTTATTGACATATAATTTTTGGCGATCCCGGCAGTAGACATCGATATATGAATTAAAGTTAGTATGCATGGGTGGGTTAGAGTTAGGGATGTCTTTCCCGGAGAATGGACACTGGTTGTGAAGGATGTGGCAGTGTGAAGCCGTGGATAGAAGAGGCGGTGAAGGGGTGGAGGTGGGTCGCAGCACATCTGGGAAGCGGACGAACCATGACATTCATTACATTAATATATAGGTGCAGCGGCCATGTGATGATCTGCTCCTATGGCTCTATAGGTGGAGCGCCCCTGGCTCATAATCACCAGTTCGTGAGATTGATTCTGTCCCCGTTTTTTGTTCCTGACTGGGAACACACTGGGAAAAACATAAATCGACACCTATGCATATAGTAATAACTTCTACTTACTTTTTATCAATCAATTTGGGCAGGGGAGCCTCTTGAGAGATTATGGCTTTGGTGACTCCCCCCGAGTTTCAAATCATTTACATGTAAAACGTATTGGTATCGCAATTATCACAGATATGGCATATAAGAAATATGGATTTGTTTGCACTTTTTTGAAAACATTCACCAATATAGTTTGATCACAACCACCTCCATTTTTTCTTTCCCCCTAAACTTTCACCTAAAATGCTCCCACAAACTCACCGAGCGCATTCCAATCCCTGCCTTAACAAGGGATTAACTCACTCACACTTTTTTTTTTTTTTTTTTTAAGCGCCTGTCATGCGGAAAACCCCTCAAAAAAAAATTACCCCCTTAAAAAACAACAACACTGTGCCGACACTTTTGCCAAACGCTATGCACCCAGGGGTAGTAACCGCTGCCGATTCGGTCGTATCCCTTGATCCGGAATCGTGGGCGCGCGGCGTGTGATTGGTGTTTAAGCTTTATATGACAGCGAACCCGGGGCAAAAAAAAAAAAAACATACCGCACCACGGCGGCTTGTCTCCGGGAAGGAAAGCCCGTGTGTGGCGCGCTCATTGGTCTCTTTTAAGGGGTGGGGTGGGGGTCGTGAGGAGTGCAGAAGGGGGAAGGGGGTCGGGGCAACTGGGGGCGGGTGGAAAATATGAAAAAGGAAAAAAAAAAAAACGGAGTCGTGGCATATTGGTGCACACTCGTTTGCGGCTAATATCGCAGCGCTGAGAGGGATTAGCGTTGCCACTTCGCTGTCTGGGGTTTGAAGTTCACATGACATTACTGTACGGGGATTAAAAGGGGAGGATGTCAGGAGGACTCTTGTATCCGTATTGTGCTAAGAAAGGGCTGTCAAAGTGAGAACGTGGCTATTAAAGAAAATGAATGTCTGGAATTTCCTTGAACGCACAGTTACTTTGCCTCAATCATCAGAAACGTGCACCGAAAAAGTCCAAGTTTAGGTCAGGGCGAGACACAAATGTAATGCAACTTTTCTTATATTTAAAGGCACGCTGCGTAACATTTTGGATTTACACTGTTCCCAAAACAAAACATGCTCCGACACAGAAAAGGCTATTCTCCAGCAGTGGCAAATCAAAGAAACGTTTTGGTAGAGGACTTAAGGTGCATATGACAGATTTTAATGCTCTTGAAAATATGACTTATTTAGATGGAGTACATGAGTTGCAAGTTCATCAGTTGCGTAGTTATCATTTTTTTCAGTGAAGCAGCAACTTTAATGAAGAAATGTTGGGCAGAAAAGTTATTTTTATTTGAATTTTTAAGCTGCTGACAGGAAGTGACATAAAAGAAGGTAACATTCCATAGCAGTTTGACTCATTCATTTCCCATTGACCTACAGTTACAACAGTTTAAAATTGTTTACCTTCTTCGATGTCACTTCCTGTCGGTGTCCAATAAGGAAGTGAAAACATAATGGGTATAATCTTTAGCAAAATCTTAAATATAATCGTGTTAACTGTGTTTTAGCAAAAATTGTGTCTAATGTGCCTATTCATACTCATTCACAAGACACGAGAACTTTGTTCTCACACAATAGGTTCCCCTCTGGGGCCAGGACTCCCCTGAAAAAGAGATTCTTAATCTCAGTGGGGCTTTCCTGGTTAAATAAAGGTCAATAAATAAATAAATACAGACCGCATCTCGTCATAGAGGGGGAAAAGAGTATCTTTTGGGAAACACAATTTTCTCTTTTTAGCCATTTTCTGGTGGAATATGAACTTATTTATCACACATGAATAAAGTCAAGTCTAAATCGGGTCCATATGGATGTTTATTCACAGCAGATTGTTCAGTAGAAGCGACCACTAGCTAGCGTTAGCATGTAGCAGGACGCTAACATAAAGCATCATGTTAGTATTCTCTGTTATTTATGTATTTATGGGCTGTTGAACCACTTTGCTCCTCTCCATGTCTTTGTATCTTTATTGGGTAGAAAAATATATCAATAATTCTGCATTTGTTAAAGTCGTTTTTGAATAATTGGAGAAAGTTCTCAACAAAAAATCTTCTTCGTTTTCCCCCTTAACTGTTTCAAACATGATAATATATGGGCGTTTCCAGAGATGACGTCTGTATCTGGGTGAAATGTTACGCGGCGTGGCTTTTATCACAATAACATGAAAAAAGGAAGCGAGGCCTACTTCAAGTCAAGTGCTTAACGCTTGTATCCGATTCTATTTATTGGGTGAAATGTTACTTGGTGTGGCTTTAATGTTTTAAAATGTAAAAATAAGTTGAAATCTTAATTGTGTATTTACAGGTATAGGTTTATTTTGCTATTTTGTTACATATTAACCATTTTAATATTAATTTTTACATAGCAGATATTAAGGTTAATAGTGGAAATACAATTGTAAAGGTTTGCCTTGTTTTGAGAGGTTCAAAGCTCAATAAATGATGCCAGGAATAAAATATATTTTTAAATACATTCTGTAAAAGTACAAAACTGAAAACAGGTGCTACTTTAAGGGCTGATTTTACTACAATAAGAAAGGAAACTTTGAAGGACGTAATTTCCTATAATTGTATGGAGAAACTGCTGCAGTATTCAATCGGTTTATGTGAATATTAGTACATTTTCTTGGTGAAAGCCTATTATGTTAGAGAGCAAACTCGCTCATGGCTTGAAAAAGGTTTAGTTTTGCCTGCAGTTTGTCTCTTCAAAAGTTTTCAGATTGTGCTTATTATTAATGTGATAATGCCGGTGGTAAGAGGTTATTATTAAAAATGCACAAAATGAACCTCTATTTGGCAAAAACATCACCATTTAATGCTTATTTAAATACATGTTTTTCCTGCATGTACGTTTGTCACTTATTCCTTCTGTGGCTTATGAGGGATGCATCTCGAGGACAATTTCTGGCTAAGATCGATGCTCAAGAGTGAATTGCCTCTTTTAAACTTGTGTCGGTGGGAGTCTCCAGTGACGGGATACAGTACGGGGGGATTAATGCGGATGCCTCCTCGGTCTCTCATAGGGCTAATCTCGCATTCATTATTCTGTGATGTTGCCAGTGCTCTGAATATGAATGGGCGCGTCGCTGAGAACATCTGGCCTCATTTCAACACAAACCAAAACATAAACACGAGAGCTTGCAAACACTGGGAGCGGTGCGTTCCAACACCTGGCGCATGAAGCCGTAGTTATGTTGCTCAAAGCTGGAAAAAACGGCTACTGTAGTTCTATTTTTATATGTATTAGTGGATATAGTGCGTATACTTTAACACAGCATCTACTCACCTTTTATGATTTAATGTGTGCATGGAAAACACACTTATCAATGCTAAAAACAAGGTACAAGCCACAGGAGTTTCCCACCTTTTGTCCTTTTCTGGAACATGCTCAGTAGGAGGAGACTGAGCAGCATCATGGATTCTCTGTAAGAAGGATTGAGCACAAGACGTCTATCATTAAGTCTATGGCGGCATGTCAACACCTCAGTGACGCTGTGATAAGTAATAATAATACATTTTCTTTCCACAGGGGTTAATTTTGCAATGTTTGTCCACAGTGTTCTCCCTTAATATCTCAGTTTTATTGAGTTAACATATAAACCATTCTTACACTATACGGTGCTTATTTTATGATGTTTTACTCACTCGCAGTTGGTAGAGCGGGTCGCCTCATGATCGGACGGTCAGGAGTTCGAATCCCAGCTCCTGCAGGTGCACACGGTTGTTGTGTCCTTGGGCAACATTGGTGTATGAATGAGAGTGTGAATGGGTGACTGGTTCCTTGCTGTAAAGCGCTTTGGGACTGATAAATGGAGAAAAGCGCTATTTCAGTTGAGATTTCCCATTTACTATAACCTAATATTGACATGTTTGATGTACTCTTGCAACAACATCTCCACTCTAGTAGCGTATTCAAACCTAAGAGTATTTCCAAAATCCCCTCAGAGCAAATCACTGTGTAAGTAATATATGAATAAAATTAAACCATAAAATCTAACCTGATCTATTAATAATAGTTGGGCCATTTCACTTAAAAAGTGTCTCATTTAGATCGGCCATCCCGCCTTTGCTCTGCCTGATCCCGTGAGATCTCTAAGGCTAAGCAGGTAGGGCCTAGTTGGTACTTGGATGGGAGACCATCTTTGTCTTTGAGTGTCCAGAGAAGCGCTATATAAAACTGATGCATCCATTAATATATGGAAACATTGAAAGGAAAATTGCAATACATTTAATTTCCCCCCTTATTCACTTGCCTTAAGTTATTCAACAGAAAATGTCATGGCCATGGGGTAAAAAGTTGATAAAGCTTGACTATTATTGTACCATAGCATTTCAACCTGTCCTACGCTTCGATATTAAACTACAGGCTCATGAACGCAACCTTTCTTAGTTTACCATTTCACACCAATGACATGTTTATGGTTGATGTTCATGTTTATTGATGTTTATTGATGGGATCCCCATTAGCACAGCAGGGCTGTCGCTATTCTTCCTGGGGTCCACGTATAAAAGCAAAAATAAATACATTACAAATACATTAAGATACAAAAGCCACGCAACAAAGTACACAATAATCACTGTATCACAATTCGTAATCAATACTTTCTTGACATAATTCACCAATTATGTATCAAACCTCTAGCCATAGTTAATATATCTTCAGTTCAGTTCAGTTTTACATAATAGAAATTGTTTCAATACCGATTTAAATGTTTTGATGTTTACTACCAATTTTTTCTGGTTGCATATTCCATGTATGCATGGATGCTCTGTACATAAACCTTTTCTGAGCACTGTTTGAATGTACTTTTTGTAAAACAAATTTCCCCGCTATGGCGTGTCTAGTTGGATAGCCGTGTTTCAGGTCTCAGGTAAAGAACTTTAGGCCGCTTTGATGCTATTATATTTTTGAAGGAAGACAATAATGAATACAATAATCTATCTTTTACTGATAACCACTTGAGTCAATTCCGCATGACTTTGGTGTTGGTTGTATAATCGCAGCGTAACTCCAGTCGAGCTGCTCGGTTTTGTACGGTCTGTAGCCCTTTTAACACCCCAGCTGCAGCATTTGACCACACTATTGGGCAATAGTCAAGATATGACAGAACCAGAGCTTGGCTTATTTGTTTAGTTGCTTTCCATGTTAAACAATTACTTTTTGTGTTTGTCATGTGCAGTAGTCTTCTTATAACGGAGAGACCATTTCCCATTTTATTAATTATGTTGTCCACATGTTTCTTCCAGGATAATGTGTTATCTAAAGTGATGCCTCTTTGACCTGCTCCACCATAGTAGCACCTACAGTCAGGTTCAACACTGGATTTGTTTTTATTAGGGATTTTGAGCCAAATATCATAGTTTTTGTTTTCTTTACGTTTAGAACTAATTTGTTTGAAACTATCCACTGGACAACTGCCATGTACATGTACACTGTGGAGTCATCTGCATACATGGATAGTCTTGCTGCACTGAGTACAGTCGGTAAATCATTTGTGTAAATGGTATACAGCAATGGTCCAAGACAGCTGCCCTGAGGCACTCCGCAGCTCACAGACCTGAGATCAGAATATGACCCATTAAAAACACTTCCTGCATCCTGTTTGTTAGATAACTCCTGAACCATAGCAGAGCTGACATTCCACACCCATAACATTTCAGATTGCTTAACAAAAGTTCATGATCAAGAATATCAAATGCAGCAGTAAAATCCAACATTACAGCTCCTACCATTCTCTTTTCATCGATAATCCTTCAACCAGTCGTCTGTCATTTGAACCAGGGCTGTAGCTGTGGAGTGTCCCTCTCTGTATGCATGTTGGTATTCAATGTTCAGATTATTTATATCAAAATATAGTTTTAGTTGTTCAAACACAGCTTTTTCCATAATTTTGCACAAAACCGGCAGTATACTAATTGGGCGACGGTGCGCCATTATAGAAAAGATTACTGCACACACACACACACACACACACACACACACACACACACACTGTGACCGACCTGGCTTTCACACTATAAATCCCAAACAATATTGCGAAAGGGGTTATAAATAGGGTGAGGATTATGTAGGACTGTCACATACGGGCTCCTCCGTACTCCCCGGACCACGCGGGAACCGCCGAATCCAGGTCATGGATCTGGAGGGGAGTGGCCCAAGATGTCCATTTGTGGAGCCGCTGCAAATAAAAACAGCTATGGGGTCACGGCCAGGGCAACACCGCTGGCTGCTTTTCGCCACCCTATCTGACACTTTCACGCTCCTCTGTCGAGTTCGTACACGTGGGGAGGAAAACGAGGGGAAGATATTGGAGGAACTGAGAGGGAACGGCAATTTGTGCAATCATCTTGACGTTTTGTGTCTTTTGGTTTTTATTCGTATTTGTTTGTAATTTGAATGTCTTATTTTGCATCCAAGGGTTCAATCAAATACGTAAATAAAATACTAGTAACAAAACCTAACTCACCTCACCAACAACTTCAACCACGATAGTCTCCATCGAACGCTCAGCACATGGAGAGCACTGAAACATCTCCCATTACACACACACGCACACACACGAGGAGAAATGATGCTGGGTTGCCACGGTAACAGCAGCTGCTTGTTCCAGTTTGCCAACTGGTGCTACTGGTTGGTCAACTCCCTATTACCATGGCAACAGAGGCAGGTTGTTCTGTGCCAGTTCACCATGCTGGTGTCATGGTAACTATTCCTCTTTTCATTTTTTTTTTTACACCCCTGCCTCACTTTGCCAATTGGTGAAGTTTGGTTTATCTTCCCCTGTTACCATGGCAACAAATCCAGATTTTTATTTTTATTTATTTATTTTTTTAGGGGAGACACTGCAGGCAAAACTCAATTTTTTCAGTGTTCAGGTTTTGAGCCAAATTGGTCTCTGAACATAATACTTTCACCTCGAAATAAAAATGATACCTAATCTTCACAATAACATGTTTAAATATTGCACTGATTCAATGTTTCTCCATGGATTTATATGGGAAATTTCAAGAGCCATTTCCTCAAAAGGCATTTTTCTTTCATTGGGGCAACAACATCTCGAAGTCAGTACTAGCTCCTACAGACGTCAAATTTTCCAGCCTTGGATTGAACAATATTTGGAAGATTTTTTCAGAGGGATTATTAATATCTAATTCCTAGCCTGATTTATTGAGTTTTGAATGTTCAAAAATAAGGCGAAATTTACATTTTTACAGATTTTTTCACTAAAAAACAGCTTATTTTAAAACTAAACAAGATTTCCAAAATCCCCTCTGAAAAAGTCTTTGTAACAAATATATCAACAAAATAAAACTATAAATTTGAATCTGGCTCAATCCATTATTCAGTTTTCGTCGCCATTTTGGGCATTTTTATATGAACACATAAAATGACAGAAAACGTGTAATACATTTTTTCTTCATATTTATGCCAGTAATCTACAGCAGAAGTTTCAAATCGATATCTTTAAATAAATAAAAAATCCCTATTCACCTGCAGTGTCTCGCCGAGATTATTTTTTGGGCTATTGTGTGAATCTCATATTTTGGCATTTCCCTGTAATGGCCCTAAATGTAGATAATGTAATATCATTTCAGAGTTGCTTTACAGTTCCATGTATTATTCAAGTATTGTTGCCACAGCTGCAATGCACAGACTGACAGAGATCGAGCTGCCAAACCCAGCTACTCTCATAAAAGTGTCTTGCCCAAGGGCACAAAACAGTGCTCTCTGGCAGGGGAAACGCCACCATCCATCTGGGTATCAGCAGTGTTGGGGAGAAAACTTTGTGACTGTATTTAGTTACAGAATACTGAAAACTAGTCTTAAAGGACCTGTATCATGCTATTTTAGCCATTCCAAAGTAAAGTATAGGCATTTATATGATATATTGTACCTCTATCACTATGGAGTACTCATTTTTGAGAGAAATATAAGTATTTTCTGGGGGTATTTTTCAAACCTGGAAGACGAGACGCTTTGATTCAGTTAACTCCGCCCCTCTCTCCGCTCATTCCACATTTGCAGTATTATAAATATAAATATCGCTGCACAAAGTTACTTCACATAATGCAGTTATAAGGAGTTGACATGTGCAACACAGTTTCATAAATGGCTAACACACACGCTAACACGCGTTTTGATTGACTCACCGTTCAGTCTGGCCTCCTCATCATCGCCACGTTATGGCACTCGCGTTGGTTATAAAAGTTAATCCACTTTGATTCTGGCCAAGGTTCACCAAGCATCCATCAGGTTGGTTGATATAGTAGCTGAATCCCAGAAAGAAATTCCAACTTCTGGCGAGTGCACTCTTCTTTAGGAAGGTTGAAAAGTCCTGTTCCTCTCGTAGCCAAACGCGCATCCGTGGCATTATCGTTGGGTAAGAAAAAAGAACAGGCGTGTCCAGAGTAGGTTAGAAATGACTTCTGATCGGATCCTTCGGCCGGGGTGCATTTGTTTACTCTCCTGGGACAGCACAGACCCGTCGGGTCTCTCTTTCTTACAACAAAAAATAATGAAAAAGCTGTTTTATAAATTAAAATCAGGCCGTAAGGCATTACATTACAGACGTAGAGCACTTCCGTTCCTTTGTGACGACACAACTGAACAGCTCAGTCGTTTACCAGGAGAGGGCGGAGCAGCTGCTCAGAGAGCAGGATTCAGGAGGATTACTTAGAACTGCGTGAATGAAACCAAAAACCGCTCTGGGGGTGTTTTTGATAAGGAAATAGCATAACAACATGGCTAAAAACTCCAAAGAGTCGATTTTGCATGATATAGCTCCTTTAAGATGTATCTTGTAATGTACAACAACAACATTCTGCAATAAATGTGGTGATTGTCAGCGCGTCTGTCTTTGTGTTACTCGTTTGTTTAAGTTGTAGCAGACACACAACGTCCTGCAACTTTCGCTTCCTGGTTTTGTTCCGCTCTCTGGTTCAGTTGCGTTCACAAATCAAATGATCCGATTCAGAGTTCGTCTGAGACCCACGTTTTCAGCCGGACCAGGGTTCGGTTCTTTAGCCCGGATCAGAGTCTGTTTGTGCGTTCACAACACCTCAAACGAACCACACTATCTGCACAAACGGGCCAGGATTCCTATCAAGAGGGGCTGTGAATGCGAAGTCTTTTGGACAAAAATCCTTTTAGTTTATGTCACGTTTAGTCAGTTTCATTATGAAAAGTAATAATTAATTTTGAGAAGTTTTGGAAATTGTGATATTTAGAATAATCTCTTGGCTTTATAGCTTTTGAAAAACAGATTACACCACAATACAGAAAGACAGAAGTGTCATTGTGAACATGACCTGTTCCAAAAGCGCTCTCTCTCCTCGTCCCCTGATCATCGTTTCAGCTCCGTCTGCACATTTGTTTATCCACATCCTTTCTGCGTTCATACACTATGGTATTTAAAACTGTTCTGAGAAAAGTTAAAGTCCCTGTGACATCACTGTCAGACACTTTCTGAGGACGTACGCTGACTCTGTGAGCTGACGGCGTCACATGTACCGTGTGTTCTCCTGCTCCGCACACAAGCTCTGTCTGCGAACGTCTGACGAACCACCTTCTCCCATTTTCACCTCGTCTCATAAACGTCTCATCATGTTTTAGTCGCCTGAGAGCTTTTTAGCTCGTCATCGTTACGTTATCATCATTTAAAAAAGGTGCGTCAACAAAATGATATTGTTATCGTCTTTGTTGACTGAAGCACACAAAGGCAGGCATTGCATTGTCAGAGTGGATAAAACTCACTGAGGTCTGAGACTGACACATTTATTGATAACTTGACAAAAACAAAATGCAGCCAAAGTCATATTTTTGTGATTAAAATTAGACTCAAACTTTTTAGTCCCTTCATTTCATTTCTATTTTCCCTTTATCTGAGATCGTAGTTTTATTCTCATCAACTCTTTTTAATTTAGTTTTAAAGAGCCTCATATCATTTCAACTCACTGACAAAGGAACAGGTCTGAGCTTTGTTTATGTGGGAGAACAAACATATATATCATTACATATGTTTGAAAACACAAACGTACTACATTTACATGACATTCCATAGATTCAAACTAAACAGTGTTTGACTAAATCCTGGCTAAAAGTAAATAACATTTTGTCAAAAGGCCAAAACTAAAACTAATTTCAAATATGTTGTCAAAGTGAACACTCTTTGGTTCCCCCGCCTCAATACTAAACTCTAGGAAACCAGAAAATGTGCAAATGAACCTGGTTGACTCAAAGTCTGAACTAAAAACTCACTAACTGATGGAGAAACCATAGCAACCTGTTCACCCGACAAAGTCAAGCTACAAAGGTAGAAGTTCAAATGTAAAAAGTTTATTTATTAACAATAGGTCAAGAAGGTCAGAAGGGGAGCAGGTTGGGGGTGCGGTGGGGGAAGGGGGAGGAGGACACTCTACCTTCGGAACAGCCTGGGGGAGGAACAGCAGTCTCTTCTGATGGACGTGTCGGATCACCCAGGGCGGGGCAGAGCAGAGTGTGTCCTGATGGAGGGGAGAGACAAACAGCTTCCTGTAAGAAAGTAAACAACAAGATTCATTTAACAGCTAGCAAACAAACAGTAAACAGACAGCTAGCTTGTGAGCTAAAGACATTTGAGACCTACAAATGTCTTCTTCTAAAACACTCAAGAGGCACCAAGAGCCCCCCACACCTGCAGCACAGTGGAGGCGTCACTAGAGGGAACAGGGACGGGACAAAGGAGGAGGTATCCGGGCAAGACTCACAGCTAAGCCACACATGCCATCTATAGTGTTCTGGCTAATGGCTGTTCCCTGGAGAATAAGATGGATTAACTGCTAAGCTCTTCACAAAGATGGTTAAAGACTGTTGAGGAGCGGAGGGAGCTGTACAGGAGGAAGAGGAAGGAGGAGGTGGAGCTGACCAGTGCAGGACACCACGCTCTGAAACAGGGACAAACCCAGGAGGAGCTGCACCGTTTCAGAGGATCAGAGGTGCAAGTGCTACGGTTTCCCCGACCTCAACTGGTCAGGTTGGCCCACAGCGGCTCAGGACCAACAAATGAACACAATTTCATTGTACAATGACAAATCAAATAAAACACTTACTTACTTACTTACTAAAACACAGCACAGCAAACCAACTATTTACAAACTATTTACATATATATACACTCTACTGGGAGAAGTCCTCAGCAGAAAAAGTAGACATTTCTAAAAAGTACGTCGCGACCTCTTAGCAAAAGCCAGAGCCTCAACGTCATCGTCCTCCTAAAGCGCTTACGAGAGGAGCGAGGAGAGGGGGAGGACGGACGAGAAGAAAATGGGGAAGAAGGGAGAGAGGGGGAGGACGAACGAGAGGAAAACGGGGAAGAAGGGGGAGAGGGGAGGACGAACGAGAGGAAAAAGGGGAAGAAGGGGGGAGGGGGAAGACGAACAAGAGGAAAACGGGGAAGAAGGGGGAGAGGGGGAGCGACGGAAAGGGGAAAAGGTAGACCCAGCAGATCGGGTCAGAGCAGAAGGGCCGGCAGGGGCAGAGAAGGCCCCTGGAGGAAAGACTCGAGAAGGGAGGATAGGGGTAGGGCGCACAGGAGCAGGAGGAAATGGGGGAAACTTCAAAGCCACAATGAGGGGGTGCTCGTAGTCGCAGAAGTAAAGATCAGGAAGCACATCCTGGGAAGAAGATGGAGGGAAGCAAGAGGAGCGGCAGGAGGAGAGACAGGAAGAAGGGGCGAAAGGGAAGAGAGGAGGAGGTCCGGAAAGGACTCGGAAAAGGTGGGAAGAGGAAAGGGGAGAATGTCCTCGTGAACTAAGGACAAGACAGAGTAAGAGGAGATGGTAGAGGGAGAGAAGGAGAGAGAGAGGAGAGAGTCCGCCACAAGGGGAGCACCCGCCAGAGGTGGGGACGAAGGAGGCGGAGGCTGACCGGGGACGGGGCCAGCGTCAGCACCGATGGGGAGGACCGCAGGAGGAGGAGGGTCCACAGGCGGCAGCCAGGGGGCGTCTCCTAAACACAGAAAAACATGAGTCAGAGTTGTACTTTTCAACTTACAAACTTAGTCCGCTTAAACTGACTTGTACTGCAACTATTTAGAAAAGTATTTCAATTAGGCTTTTGGTACATGTAATTTGTTTGTGTTTTCTTTCCTCATCTTTTCATCTATTTGTTTAACGTCTTAACCCCCACCTGAACCGAGCACATTTTCCCCAGATTGGCTTTACCCAAATCTTAAAGCTTATTTAAAAAAGCAACAGAAAAGCCCCATTGCAGTGCATGACACTGTTGCTCTCCAGTCGAGAAGCTTTTAGATTTGGGTAAAGCTGAACTGGACTGTAGGAACTGTCAGTGAGTGGACAGTCCTGTGCCTTGTGTCTGAGCTGGTGTCAAAGTCCCCAAACACACTGCTGCATCAAAATACTAAATCATTTGAAGTCTGTAGAAGGCCTGCAGTAACTTAATGTTAGACTGTGCATTTGAAAGAAAACATTCCAAATGAGAGTGGGCGCCATTTTGTTTAGACATGTTGCTACTAAATATGTGACATTCAACAACACCCAGCACACAAAATCCAAACAATTTCCTACATATTCTTAGCTACTTTGTTAGTTTGTGCCCTCTCCTTTCAGATTTTGATGTTTTATCCAGGTTTTATAGTGACATTTTGAAGCAATCGTCGAATGAACTGTCTGCTATCGATTTGTCTGCTAACCAAACTAGCCAACGTTAGCTTGTTAGCCCCACAATTCCCTTTTTAAAACATGTTTTCTCTGTCAAGTTATGAAATATAACTGTACATTTGCAAATTATTTGATCATTTGCATCATTTGACTTGTTTCCACCAGGTTTTTGGTTCTGTTAGAGTTAGAGCTTAAGGTGACCAGATTTTCTGACTAAAAACACTGGGACACTATTTGGGATTTAGTTACATGGTCAACCAGGGAGCCATTTATTGATTGTTTTTCCCATGCTAAATGGTAAATCTGCTTGTTAATGTCTTACACCATGCACCAATCAGCATTAATATGATAGACTTGATATTTTTTATTGGTTTCTACTTGGTAATGAACATTGCATGGCCCAAAGACATGAATTTTCAAGCCACGTTTGTTACTTTGTGGATCATATTGGCCAAAAACTGGGACACTTGGGACAGATCCTGTGTAAAACTGGAACAAATGAATGGTTTTGGAGGAATGTGTGGGGACATGGGACAGAGGACTCTAAACTGGGACTGTCCCGGGTAAACTAGGACGTCTGGTCACCCTACGTTAGCTTAGTGTTAATGTCAGTTTGCACGTATCCAAATCTAACAACGGCCTTGCTAAAACAGACTTATTAGGACAAATGTCTTTCACAACCTATTCATTCTACAATAGGTACTAATAAGTAAGGATATGGGGAAACTTACCTCCAACCTGCAGGTCCTGGATGTCGGGAGGGAGATCCAACGGAGTCATCATCAAAGTTTTCCACAGACGTTTTCACAAACCTGGCAAACCATGAAACATGTGTTAGTTAAACTGCTTTAAATTTGCCAACAGATGAATGTGGAGACACTATTTAAAGCAGAACATGCTAAAATGATACGCACCAGTACAGTAACAGCGACTACTCAAAGTCCAAGTGAGAACTGAGCCTTGGAACTGTGAGCCTTATAGTGTTAACAAACAGGTCCCATGGCAACCACGCATGGGCGCATTATTTGATTTACAATATATTTTTCATCAGAAACTAATGGAGATTTTCAAAGGTAAAATACTGGAGTTCACACTAAAACATTTGTGGAGTTGGACACTAAACATTTGGACAATATGGCTATGGAGCTGATGGCTCTTTTTTCCACTTTTTATATTGTTTCTACACTTATTTTTTAATTCAATTATACATTTGCACAATTATTTAAGAAAATAGTGCAAATTAAACTTAACAACTTTAGATTAACAGGAATAGAATAATAATAACTATTTATGATTATATTATAATTTATATAATTATTAATAATAATCAAGCTACTGTACATACTAGCATTATATGACGCTAGACTTTATTACCTGGCTATCATATACACTTCTTTCTCTTTATATTGAAAAATATAATCTCCAGTACAGAATAAACAGTTACACTAAACAGAGGAGATTAGTCTGACGTGTTAGTCTAAGAAGAAACCGTCCTCTTTCCATAATGATTATATAGTCTAAATAAACCTGATATTTTCATTCTTCATAAAGTAACATTCATAAAACTTCTAATTCAACCTTCAGTACTTTTCAAAATATGTGAAATGGGCTGTAACTTTTACCATAAGTATATTTTGTCAAATTGTTATAACTCAATGCTTTTATTTTATTCAGTTTCCATAGTCAGTATTTATGAGTCGTGAACTGACCCCACATCCAAAAGATTTACTTTTATAACTTACTCAAGTAGAATTAAAAGTAGTTATAATTATGACATCATGAATACACTAAGAGGAACTATTCATGCATGCAGCCGCACAATCTTTCTTTTCTTTTCTTCTTTTTTCTTCTTTTCTTTAAAGGGACTAGAAGCAAGTTGGTCATTTTTATACTCACTACTGCCCCCTCAGGTCTAACACGTAACTACAGCTTCTATATTAAAGGGAGGGTATTATGTAAAATCGACTTTTTCAAGCTTTATATCATGTTATTATGTCATTCCTCATTAAACACATGCCTGGAGTGTTGCCTTGACTCATTCACATATTTTTGAGTAATCAGTAAAAACTTAGACGGCAGCCATTTTAGGTGTAGCTATGCCTCAGTCCTCCTAGGAACGCCCCCACCTCCTGGAGACGCCTCTGGACCTTTTGTCACCAGCCAAGCCACAACCACTGCTCCTCAGCTCAGCAGAGCCCCCTCCCTGCACAGTGTTGTTGTTTAAACATAGACTGTTAAAAAGAATAGACAGCTCCTCCTCACTCCTCCCGTTTACCACAATGACCACGTTCGAGGGGGAAATCATGGCGGATTTACAGACTCCTCCTCCCCAGCTCTGACGAAGCATGTTCCTAATAAGGGCATAAGGGCGGGATCTTCACTGTAGACTCGGCCCTTGCGTGACGTTTAGCTCGTGCAGCTCCAATGCCAACAGTCCGACCTCCGTTAAGTAGGAGATTAAAAAATATATATATTTCGAAAACCAGCCTGGTTTTTTTTGTGTGAATAACCCAGCATTATGTCAGGAGGAATATGTAGCCATAGAAAGCGTAAAAAAATTGAAACCAGGCATTAAAGTTGTTTTAACGTGTCTAAAATCCAATGCTTTTCAATGGGGGCCTAGCGATGATATGGAGGTACTACAGCAATGGCGGCCTCCAGTGTTGAGGTCATAAAGCAGAGCAGCTAGCGGCCATTGTGTTTAAATGCCACAGCAGTGTGCTGAAGGGGGCGTGTCGGAAAGCTTCTTAAAGAGACAGAGGCCTATTTCAAGACGTTCAGTACAGCCATTTTGAGAGAGCAATTTTATTCAAGGCAGTTATTTTAATTTACTGCATATACAGACCAACAGAAGGTTACGTCATCATTGTAGTATGCTATAGACTAGACTGGTGCTATGTTATTGAAAAAGCTTATTACCCCTCTTACGGCACTTCGGACCCGATGTAACACCTTTCTGAGTGACAGTGCAGGATTTTAGAGGCAGTTGTGGTGAACAGGTCTGGGCTCATTCTACACATTAGGACATGGCAGGAACATGTAGAGGGAGGAAAATACACCATTTTAGCATTTTAAACTCCCTATAGTCCCTTTAACAGTGTCCTTAGAGCCAGGTTTGAAATGTACTGCCTCTGTACAATGAATTTTTAGGGGAGTCCTGGCTCAAGAGGACCCTATTGTACATATTTGTTGTATAAATGTCTTTGTTTCCAGGTGAAACCACATGCTAACAGAGTAAACAAGCCAACCTAACTTGCCTTGACAGTGAAGTTGTGGTGTGACTGGTGGTGGCGTTGGCAACACTCAGAGGAAACTGCAGGATTTCATCACCTCCACAGACGCGTGCCCAGTCATGCCTTGGGTCTTGGAAACATGTTTGTAAAGGCAAGGCAAGGCAAGGCAAGTTTATTTGTAGAGCACAATTCATACACAAGGCAATTTAAAGTGCTTCACAGTTGCATAAAATTACAAGAAAACAGATAAAAATCATACAATAAACATCAACATAAAGTTAATCAGTTACAGCAAAAGGCAAGAGTGCAGATAAAATACTTTCAGTTTTCATATGCACGGGTAAAAAGAGCTGTTTTCAGCCTGGATTTGAACATTGTCAGAGTTGAGGCCTGTCTCACATCCTCATGAAGACTGTTCCAGATTTTAGCTGCATGAAACTGAAACGCAGCCTCACCGTGTTTATTATTGACTCTGGGAACCACCAGGAGACCCCTCCCTGAAGTTCTCAGGGCCCGAGATGGTTCATACGGCTCTAACATGTCAAAGATGTACTTTGGTGCTAAACCATGAAAAGACTTGTACACAAGCAGCGCTGTTTTAAATTCTATTCTCTGAGTGACAGGAAGCCAGTGCAGAGACTGGAGCACTAGACTAATGTGGTCGTATTCCTGGTTCTTGTCAGGACTCGAGCAGCAGCGTTCTGGATGTACTGCAGCTGTCTAACAGCTCGTTTAGAAAGGCCAGTGAGCAGGCCGTTACAGTAGTCTAACCTGCTGGAGACAAATGCATGGATGAGTCTCTCTAAGTCTGGTTTTGACACTATTCCTCTGATCTTAGCAATGTTTTTCAGATGGTAAAAAGCTGATGATATTATTGCTTTGATGTGGCTGTTTAAGTTCAGGTCTGAGTCCATGATTACTCGTAGATTTCTAACCTGATTTTTGGTTTTAGAGAGAGAGACTCAAGGTGACTGATAACACTTGTCTTTGTGTCTGTGGGCCAAAGACAATGATCTCAGTTTTGTCTGAGTTTAGTTGGAGAAAGTTGTTTTGCATCCACAAATGATCTGTTCGATGCAGTGACAGAGTGTATCTACAGGCCCATGTTCACTGCCGTCAGTGACACATAGATCTGAGTGTCATCTGCTAGTTGTGGTACGACACATGTTATGTTTATTAGCTGACCCAATGGAAGCATGTACAGGTGAATAAGAGGGGTCCAGATTGACCCTGGGGGACTCCACAGGTCATGGAATTTTGTCTGAGACACAGTTGCCATTTCGACAAAGTACGTCCTATCCCGAGATAGGACTTGAACCAGTTAGAGCAGTACCAGAGATTCCCACCCAGTTTCTAACCTGTGAAGTAAGATCCCGTGGTCCACTGTGTCAAAGGCAGCGCTCAGGTCCAGCAGAACTAAAACTGAGACCTTACCTGCGTAGAGTTCATACGGATATCATTTGTCACCTTGATAGAGCTGTCTCAGTGCTGTGGTGGGCCTAATCCTGACTGGAAAGTATCAAACACTTGTTAGATAGGAGAAAGTAAGTGAGCTGTTGATATATACTTTCTCTAGGACTTTCTAAGAATGGTAGGTTTGATATGGCCAGAGTTGTTCAGTACCTTGGGATCAAGGCTGCTCTTCTTTAGAAGAGGCTTAATGACCGCGGTTTTCAGGCCTTTGGAAATGCTCCAGTCTCAAATGAGATGTAACTAACTGAACAAGTTGTGGTAAAGCTGGTCAACACAGACTCAGAAATCTAGTGGTAATTCATCAAGGCAGCATGTACATGAACTCAGACCAGAGATGACCTCTTCGATTGTTTTGCCAGTACAGGTGTGAAATGTGTCAGCTCAAGGTGTCTAGCTGGTGGCAGGGTGCTATTTGTGTTGTGGAAATTAGGCATTTTTAATGCCTTGAACTTTGTCATAAAAAATATTGCAAACTCATTACACTTAGATGTAGAGATTAGTTCTAGGGCAGTGAAACTGGAGGTAGTTATTCTGTTTACTGTGGAAACAGAACACGAGAATTGTTTCTGCAGTTTGCGATGATTTTAGAGAAGTACTTCTCCCTTTCTCCATGCAAATTGGTTGAACTCACAAAGCACTTCTTTGTATATCTCAAAATGAACCTGGAGCTTTGAGCTTTTCGGCACTCCCTTTTCTGTGCCTTGACCGAATCTTAGTTTAGTTTAGTCTTTATTGAAGGACAGTGCACAGAGACATAAGCTCAAGACAGATATGTTCTGCACCAGATTATAGCTAAATAGCTAGTTTCCATCTGCAGTCCCTGGTTACATAGATAATAACAGTAACATTGTAGTCAAGTACAGATAAAAGAATATATATATTATACAATAGCATGCAATGAAAGCAATCATAACAAGCCTCTCGCAACACTGACCCTCCACACACACACATTACAGCATCACACCTGTATAATCAGCCACACCTCTCATTACTGTGTCACATTCACATTCACATTCACATTCATAAGCACTAAACACAATTTAATAATACATTCTAAATTCATAGTAAAATGTTTCGTACACATAAATTGTCCTGTGGTTCAAACATAGTGTTCACCTCAGTGTGAACAGCTTTGAGTTCTCCCAAGCCACTTTTAAGTTCTACTGTGAACTGAAAATAGTCTGTTTGACTTTTCAGGTCCGTTGTGAGCTTGTTCATCCTGTAAGTTTATATGAGAAAGCTGATTGTGCAAAAGCAGTTTTACGTTTGGGTATGCTACACTGCCCCTGGCAGAGGCTCGTGTAGTTCAGTGTCACAGCAGAAGTGTACTGGATAAAATCTTTAAGTGGTGTTGGTGCAGTGTTATTTAGGATTCTAGGCCAATCGTATTAAAGCAAATCTTGAATATGTCGAAATTACAGTCTCTGTTAAGGCACTCTCCAAGGTGCCTTTGTCTTGTTCCTTTTAACACTGACAGCGACAATAGTATCCAACCATATTAGACGCTGATTATAAGAGTCCAACGATTACAGCCATTAGAACATGGGGATTTCAACCATCTGATATTTCCATAAATTGGTCCTTTTGTATCAATTTAATTGTTTTTGAATAACCCAGGCCAAACACTGGTTTGGTGCCAACAACAGATCAAAGAAGACACAAAATATACAAGCAACATAACAACATCAACATTTGATATATTAATACTTTGTAATGAATTAGATCTAGAGTTGCACTTGTTGGTGGGTTCCTCACCACTGTGTGAGCTTAAGCAAACATTCTAGAACACATTAAGTCTTTTGCATGCTGTCATGGGCACATCCACAATGCCCACATTAAAGATCACCTGAAATGACTAAACACATAAATCAGTGCATATAAATGAAAGTAATTCGGTACAAATCTTCGTCAAAAACACTATTCTGTGGTGGTTGTAAATAGTCATATAAGATGCAAGATGTTTTATTCATTTGAAAGCCCTACATACTCAAATGATAAAAAACCCCAAGACCATTGCTGGATGACTATATAGTCCCTGAATATGAACAGCACCCGCCCCTTTGGTTTTGGGTGTTCCCGACACAAAATTGAAATTGTGGACTACTTCAGTCATACTGCGTTACCAGTGTTTTTTGTCAAGCAGTTTCAAGTTAAACATAAAAATAGATATAGGAGGAATAAAACTATTTATTAAAAGGAACTTGTTTAATGATATAACATTGTAGTACAGCATCGTTTTGAGTTTAGATGGATGGAATTTTGCAAGGATATGGATTAGAGTTTCTTATGAATTGGCACGCTCTGACTGTCCTCTCTTCTAATCATATTGTTGA
This sequence comes from Neogobius melanostomus, assembly GCA_007210695.1. NCBI lineage: Eukaryota > Metazoa > Chordata > Actinopteri > Gobiiformes > Gobiidae > Neogobius > Neogobius melanostomus. Next base: position 937,667 of record VHKM01000678.1, read on the forward strand.
ACAGTACTAATATGTTTAGAAGAACACCCCCTCATGGACCTTGTTGGTTTTGGATTGGCTCTACAGTGGACAAATGGTTCAAAATGGTGGGGAATCCAAGGTGACTTGGAGATGAAATGATCTCGACTAAAAATCGTTGGAGGAGGTTATGTGGCCATTCGGCGCTCAAGGCCTGTGGTGGAGTTGATTGAAAGTGCTCCTTCGGCTGAATCATTTATTAAGAATGCAGTGGTACGGAAACTGAGCTTTTCCAAAGGAGATGCAGAGCAGGGGCGCTGCTGCTTGGTGAGATGTTTCCCGAGATAGCGGATGGTGCTTTGTGGGTGGATCCTTAAACTGTGGCTGAGTCATTATCTGAGGTAGCAGATGACATGCTGTGCGCTGAACCCTTAACTTGCGGCTGAGTGCATTACTGTAGGTGCCTGAATGGTGCGGCTGTGGCTGGCTTAAGCGGTTGTCCTTTTCGTAGGTTGCTGATGGCGCTGTTTTGGATGATCTTAACTGCGGTCGCGCGAGTCCTTTTCTGTAGGTGCTGATGTGCTGTCTTTTGGTGGACTCCTTAAGCTGTGGCTGAGTTTTACATGTAATGGTGCAGATGATGCAGCTTGGTATCTGAATCTTTATTGGGGATGCAGCCGAACTTTGCTGCTGAGCCAGGAGTCTTATTATAGCTCCTCTCTGCCTCTCTCTGTTAGCTCAGGGCTCCACTGCATTTTTTGCAGGAGCTGGAGGAGATTTTCCCGTCGCGTCTCGAAGCCCTTCTCTGCTCAAATGTGGGCCATTTCCTTAAACAGATCGTAGCGTTCCAATAGAGAATCTTGTGAAATACAGTCCTCTTAGACTCACAGACTTTGAGCAGCCAGTAACAGACCTGCCAGCGGAAATTTGTTATTCTCCCGTCTGAATTTGTGTCCTCTTTCTATCCAGAAAATCAAGTTCTTTCAAAAAGTTATTAAACTTTCTTTCAGGACTCAGGATCTCTGTATTTTATGTTCAACAGCACCAACCATGTAGAACACAGTTTTTTATTCCAGGTTATTTGTACTTTCCTTTTTAAAACATCGTATGATGTAGAATATGGGTGCCGCCCATATAGGCTGCTTGTATCTTCTGTTTGTTTTATATGAGATTGCTCCGTATCTCAGCCAGATTCTCGCTTGCCAACTTGACACGTTTTCTCTCTCCATCTTTGTTTGGACTTTGTGTTCTCTATAATCTCTGACTTTTCTGGTTGTTAAACTCATCTCTAGCAGAGTAATCGTTTGTAACTTTATTGCCAGTTGCTTTCTTTACGAGCTGTTGTCTTTGCTTTGACTAGCACCAAGTTGTCTGTTAGTTTCGGAAATGTTAGGTTACGTTAGCTTTAGTTGCAGTACCGCGTTTTTTCCGTTTCTTACCGGGTTCCACCAGGGGCCGTGTCTTAAGTCCTTTTTCCGTCTCTAAGGCACAAATCTGTCCGTACTAGGTGGAATATTCTTGTTGATGACATCGACAGCGTTCAACACATGAGATGTGCGTTACTGCCGTCGAGCCCTCTGGTTGACAAGATTGTCGTCGAAGTGTTCGTCAAGATGAGTGATAAAATAGCAAAATTATTATGGAAATTGATTAAAAGCCTTGGTTACTTAAGAAGGAATAAAATCCTATTAAACAAGTCGCAACATAGGATGATTAAAGGCAATAAAATGGCAGAGGTAGCAGGCAAGAGAAATCACGTAAGTATAACTACAAAGTAGCAGCTTACACAACACAGAAGATCCAATGGACACATCATTATTTGGTGTTTTAAAGCACATGGTGCGGCCTAAAAAGAACTGAACGTCTTTGGTCCTCAGCTTGAGCCTTCAGAATGTAGCATTTGGATTCATTTGAAGGACACAGTGTTTTTGTTGAGCCGTTTAGTTAATCTGGTTTCTTTAGGTTATTCATATGTACATCTAATGTAATAGTTAAGTCCAATTTATCAGTTCATTGTGAAAAGTAATCATTAATTTAAAGTTTGGAAATGTTATATTAATTAATAGATCTCTTGGCTCTTTATGCTTTTGACAAACAGATTACAGCAAAATAGCGAAGGAGAATGTATGTGAACATCGCCTGTTCCAAAGCGCTCCTCTCTGCCGTCTGATGATGTTTAAGCTGAACGTCTGCCCATCCTCTCTCTCTATCCACATGTCTTCTCGCTTCATCTACACTATCGGTATTTAAACACGTCTGGAGAAAAGTTAAAGTCCTATGACATCATGTCCCAGACACTTCTGGAGACGTGAACGCGTGACTCTGAGGCAGCTGACGGCGTCACACTGTACGTGTGTTACTCACTGCTCCGACCAGCTCTGTCTGCGGAACGTGCCGAGACAGCCAGTCTCTCGCGATTGATTACAGACCGCTGGTCTCATAAGAGCCTTCATCCAACTGTTTTAGTCCGCCAGAGAGCCATTATCGCTCTTTGTCATTTTGTACGGTTATCGACAATTAAAAAGATTGTGCATCAACAAAATCAAATTGTTATCGTCTTCGTTGACTGACAATGCCAATGCTGCTTTTTGTGTGCTCAGAGTGATAAAACTCATGAGGCTGAGACTCGACACTTTATTGATTAAACTGCACAAAAACTTAAATGCAGCTTAAGTCATATTTTTGTGATAAAGTTGATTAAACTAAATTAAAAAAGAGTTGATGAGAATATAAACTACGATCTCAGATAAAGGAGAAAATACAAAGGCAAGTGACGGGACTAAAAAGTTGAAAATGCCCTATCATTTAACTCACTGACAAAGGAACAGGTTGAGCTTTGTTATGTGGAGAACAAACATAATATACATAGTTTGAAAACCAAAGGTACTACATTTACAGTGACATTTACTCAACCTGGCTAAAAGTAAATGACACTTCAAAAGGCCAAAACTAAAACTCATTTCATGTGTCAAAGTGAACACAATAACTAAACTGCTAGGAATAACAACATGAACCACCTAGCACACATGAATCATACCATTTTGAATACAGAATGAATAGAGAATAGCTGTGGGTGACTGGGACAGGAATTGATCGAGTCAAGTTCGGAGTCTGGAATTGAAGCGGTTCAAGCACTAAAGCAAAGGTTAGCTGCACACACTCCACAGCTTCAGATGACTTTTACTGACTCCGAGCCACTGAAACTAGTCCTGCTCAAATCTTACTGATTCACTTCAATCGGAATCTTTCTAAAACTATCTCACTTTGAGAGCAACACATTGAAATAAGCAGGTATATCCTCATTTAAAAAATAAATTCTCCAGTTAGAAGTTTATTCCAAAAACAAGGTGGAAAAGTGTTTTAAGACAGACTGTCGGTTCTTGAAGGATCCATACTGTTTAAACGATAAGAAAAGTTTGTTCATAGAAATCATGACAATGTTTAAAATAATATTTCTTTGATTCTTATTCTAAGAACATTTTCAATTCAGTCTTTTATTATTACTCAAGGTAATTAATTTGCGTCAATTAAAAATGACTTTTAGTTGACAAATGTAAATAGTCATCCCAGTTTAAAAAGTAACAGTGATGATTTAGATTTTGTTCAGTTTGGTTATCATCTGACAAATGTCAGACTTTGGGTTATTATTGGATTAACAATATATTAGCTTGTGAAAGTATCCATACCATACACCCATTTTCTCCCGCTTAATCCGGGGCCGGGTCGTGGAGCAGCAGTCTCAGCAGAGAGCCCAGACTCCGATCCCCACACATCCCCCAGTTCTGGGGGACTCCGAGGCGAACACAGGCCAAGCTCGAGAAATAGTCCCACAGCCTGCTGGGCCTTACGAGGCTCCCCAATAGGACAGTCTGGAGCACCTCCGAGGGAGGCGACCAAGGAGCATCGACGATGCTATGCCCTCGCGGCCCTTTAGATGTGAAGGAGCAGCGACTCAACGATCACTCTCCCGGTATAGAGTTCACCGTCTCGGAGGGTGCGCCCAGCAGCCCGTGAAGGAAACTCTTCAGCCGCTTGTATTAGCGATCTTGCCTTGAGTCATTAAACACAATCTCATGCAAGGTGAGGGTGGAATGTAATCAATCGGTAATCGAGACTTTGCCCCCCGCTCAGCTCCCTCTTTCACCACAACAGTCGATACAGCGACCAGGCATCACTGCGAGCGCACCGATCCTCTATCGATCTACGCTCCATCCGTGCTATGTGACAGAACCCGAGATACTGAACTCTCCACTCTAGAGCAAGGCTCCCGCAGACTGAAGCGGGACCACCTTTTCCCGGGTGGAGAACCATGGCCTCAAGATTTGGAGGTGCTGATCTCATACCGGCCGCTTCACACTCGGTGCAAACCGCGTGACAAGCTGAAGGTCTGATTTGATGAAGCACAGAACAAAATCGTTCTGCAACAGAGAGTGAGATCCTGAGTCCCAAAACCGACCCCCCCCCGGCGCGCCTAGAAATTCGTCCATAAGGGTAATGACAGACCGTGACAATGGGCAGCCTGGCGAGACAACACGCATGGGAATAGGTCTACTTACGCCGGCAATGGGACAAGCTTCCTGCTGCGGTCATACGGGAACGGACAGCTCTTAGTAGACCCATAGCTCCTGAGATCCCACAGGGCACCAGAGTGAACGGTTGAAAGCTTCTCACAGATCACAAATGCAACTTGGGTGGTTTGGGCGCAATCCACCACAAACCTCGGCACAACCCGATGAGAGGGTAAAGAGCTTGGTCCGTGTGTCGCGACCCGGCATGAACCGCTTGTTCCTCCTGGAATCCAAGGTTCGCATCGGCCGGATCTCCCTCTCCCAGCACCTGGAGTAGACCTTTACCAGGAGGGCTGAGGAGGTGTGATCCCTCTGTAATTGGAGCACACTCTCCGATCCCCCTTCTTGAAGAGAGGGACCACCACCACGGCATGCCAATCCAGGGCCAATTCTGACGCAGAGTTGCAGAGACGTGTAGCCAAGACATTCTACACATCCAGAGATTAAGGTACTCGGGACAATCTATCCACCCCGAGCCTTGCACCGAGGAGCTTTCTAACCACCTCGGTGACCTTCACTGGGTGATGGGCGACGCCACCTCTCGATCCCAAGCCTCTCCTATCGGAAGAACGTAACAGTGGGTGAGGAATCCTCGAAGTACTCCTCCACGCCACACATCCCCAAGTCGAGGTCAACAGCTCCCACCCGCACTGTAAACAGTGTTGGTGAGCATGCTTCCACTACTGAGGCGCGGATGATTTGCAGAATCTCTCGAGCCGACGATAGTCCCTCCATTTTGCTCTCTCCGAACTCTCAGACCCGGTTTGCCTCTGTACCGCACGAGCTGCCAGCACGCCCTGCCCGCCGCCTTCTCAGCTGCCTCCGGATCCCACACCCAAAAAGGCCAGGTATGATTCTTCTTTCACCTTCGCTACGGCATCCTTACTCGGGCGCCACCACCGTCGGGGATTCGCACCACGACAGGCACCAGAGACTACGGCCACAACTACGGGTAGACCGCATTGACAATGGAGGAAGGAGAACATCGACTCAATTATAACCAACTTCCTCGGAATCTGGTGAAGCTCTTTCCGGAGGTGGAGTGTGAAGACCCTACTGAAGAGGATCCACCTCAACGTCCAACAGATCACTCACAACACGATTGGGCCTGCCAGGTCGACCGGCTTCCTCCCCTGCCAGCGGATCCAGCTCACCACCAGGTGGGGATCAGTTGGCCGCAGCTCAGCCCCTCTCTTCAACCGATGTGTCCGTAGACATGGCGCGGCCAGAGATCAGTGATTAGCTGTATCTCTATACTGATTTCGCGGGGAGTGGTACTTCAGAACGGATGGAACGGATTCAAGCACCATTCAAAACTCGCAGCCCAGACGCCAAAAAAAAGCATAGAGAGTTTTATTCAAGTGTGACAAAAAAGAGCGAAAAGTCGAGTCTGATGGGTCGGCAAAGAACCAGAGTAAAACATCGGAATGTTTGAGAGAATCTCTCAAGAAGACTGCAGCTTTTTTCTTGAAGGTAAGAAATAACTAAATACGTGGGGGAAAAGTGTTGTTGATCGCTTTCAAAACACGTGGTCTCACTGTCCGTGCATGTTGTAACAAACTCTTACTGAAAGCAAGCCATAAAAAATCGATATTTGGAAGTTACAAAATAGTTATCTAATATTTTTAATCCTACAGAGAGCTGTTTAAGTATTAGTATGACCAGACTAGTAGTGTCAGTAATGAACATAATTGGTGCTGTACCTAAAACATTTGAGTATGTATAGTGTAAATGGTGCTGTATTTATCAATGGCAAAAATAATGGCTAATGATTAGTCTTTCTTGCCCGCTAAAATAAAGCATGACTGTCACAGGATTTATAATATGCAAACGACTTACAAAAAGTGACATGTGCCGTTTACCATATAGTTTCGAGTTTTGCGGCCAGCGAAGATTGTAAGAGAGACGATTTAGGCTTTTCCTGTAGCAATTTTCTAACAGTGGAATCTTTATTAGTTTAAATTTGGCCTACGTTTATGCATACAAAAAATATAAGTTTTTTTTCCTCCTTCAAGTCAATTATTCGTTTATCTGTATTTTTGGCTTCTTCCCTCGATTTCACTTTGCTATCATTTTGGCTTCGATCTTGGAAAACTTCCTCAAACTGATTTGGTCTATAATATCTTACAAAACAGTAGCGTTTCTTTAACTCAGTTAAATCACGCTGCAAATCTGGTAGTGACAGGACGGGACTGTATTTTCTGGTTGCTTGTAAGCCTGCGAGCGCCTCATGCACGAGCTTTATTCCATCGGGATCTGCAGTTATCGAGTTTGGCCTGAGGGGGGCAATGCGAGTAGACATATAACAACTGCTAACCACAGAGCCCTTTTAATTGCAGCGCTTGCACAACGCCACATTCATCGTAACGCAGAATATGTGCAATGAATCCTGGTTAGACTCAAAGTCTGGACACTAAACTCACTAACTGATGGAGAAACCAAAGCATACCTGTTCACTCCGATCAAATGTTCCAAGCGTACAAAGGTAGAAGTTCAATGTAAAAAGTTTATTTATTAACAATAGGTCAGAAGTCGAAAGGAGCAGGTTTGGGGGTGCGTGGGGAGGCAGCGGGGGAGGAGGGATTCTGAACCTTCGGAACGCCTGGGGGAGGCAAGCAGTCTTTCTGATGGACGTGTCGAATCACCCAGGGCGGGGCGACTAGCAGAACGTGGTGTCTGAGAAGTAGGGGAGAGACAAACAGCTTCCTGTAAAACGGTAACACAAGATTCATTAAACATAGCACAAACGTAAACATGACAGCTAAGCTTGTGAGGCTAAAGACATTTGAGCCTCAAGTCGTCTTCTTCATACGTAACACTCATGAGACATGAAGCCCCACGACCTGCAGCCAGTGGATGGCGTCACTAGAGGCGCTAGAGCGAAAGTGACGGACAAAGGAAAGGTTACAACCACTATTTACAACTATTTACATATATATAACATACTCGGGAGAGTCTCACAGAAAAGTAGAATTTCTAAAAAGTACGTCGCGACCGTCTCTTGCAACGCTCAGAGCGCTCAGTCATCGTCTCGCTAAAGCGTTTACAGGAGCGAGAGAGGGAGAGGACGGACGAGAAGAAAATGGGGAAGAAGGGGGAGAGGGGGAGGACGAACGAGAGGAAAAAGGGGAAGAAGGGGAGATGGGGAGAACAAGTCTGAGCTTTGTTTTGTGGGAGACAAATATATACATTACATTGTTTGAAACCAAGTACTACATTTACATTACTTTACTAAATCCTGGCTAAAAAGTAAATACATTTTGCATAAAGGCCACGAACTCAGAAACTCATTCAATGATTTTCAAAGTGAACAGAATATGATAAGGAATAAACACCATGACACCAGCCTACACACATGAACATACTCAGTTGAATTTGAAATGAAAGAGAAGTGTGGGTACCTGGGAAGGAGTTGATCGGAAGATCATTTTCTTGGAGTCTGAATGGCGTTTCAAACATAAAGCAAGGTAGCTGCACACTACTCACACTTCAAGATGCTTTTACTGACTCACGGCCACTGAAATAGTCCTGCTCAAATGTTACTGTGACAATTTAAGGTTTCAACTCACTCGGATCTTTCTTAAAACTTCTCACTTTGAGAAGCACACAATTCTGTGTAAGATAGCAAGTATTTCCTCATGAAAAAAAAATCACAATGCTCTGCCAGTTAAGAAGTTTTAATTCACAAAATATCCAAGGTTGGAAAAGTGTTTTTAAAGACAAGCTGTCGGTTTTTGAGGATCCATCTACTGTGTTAATCTGATAAGAAAGTTATCTGTGCATCATGACAACATTTAACATATCCATTCTCTTTGATTCCCTTCATTCTAGAACATTTAATTTCATTTATTATATTTTATTATTCCTAAGGTAACTTATTTCATCAATTAAACAAGTTGAACTTTTAGTGAAAAATGTAAAAACTGAGACTCACAGTTTAAAAAGTAACACGTGCAAGATATTAGTTTGTTCAGTTTGTTATTCTTCTGACTACGAATGTACATTCTTTGGGTTTATTGGATAGAAAATTAGCTGTGAAGTAAATCCTGA
>VHKM01000679.1:0-337500 GCA_007210695.1 Neogobius melanostomus
GGTCAAAATCGCAGTTTCCGTTGGAGGAAAGAGAGCAAAGAAAGCGAATAGAAAGAAAAAACAATAATATATATTTTTACCAAGAAACAATAATAGCCGTGTTCCGCCCACCACACATTATACATGTTGGAAAGCTCTAACCAAGAGCTACGTGCGTTTGTCGGGGTCATTTGGTCCGCCGTCTTTGTCTGGTTGTGTGCGTGATTGGCCGCAGAGGTCCAACATTGCGTTGCAGAAACAAATAAGGCCCGTTACGCCATGGTAGGCGCTCGGACGCCTATAAGGGTACGGTTGCCATATTATACAATTTTCGAAAAGCTCTTGACCTAAGGCGCAAGTGAGTGGCGGGGTGTCTGTTGGGGGTCATTGCCGAGTATCCAGGAGTAAGGGATGACATTGCAGCATGTATATATATATAACATATAAACCTGCTGCCCCCTGGGTTCGAGTTGTTGCAGCCGTGTTGGAGTGACGAACTTTATCCACACAAGCAGCAGATAGAGATTTTAGCTCCTCCTTTTAAGGCCTTAAATATCTTTTGTACAATTCATGACGAGTTCATTAATAAAAACTGTCTCTTAATGTGTGGTGTAGCCGTTTGAGCCGTAATTAGAAATCAATTCATTGTATAATGGCACAGAGTCAGATCAGAAACATTTTATTGCATTGTCAGTCAATGGTGTGGACAGAAACAAATAAAATATCCACAGCAAGGCATTCAAATAAACAAAGTAATGTTTAGCTAAAATTTGTTTTTCCAAAATAATAGTAATCTTTGGACCTGGATTTCCTATTGCGGTTAAAGAACAGGTTTTAGCTTTCCAAAATAAAAAAATAAAACCACCATGAAACAATTACCTTTCTCACATTCGATTTGTCATTTTAAAAAGCCACCAATAGAATTTTCCACCCAATAATAAATGAAATAAAAGCGTTTTTTATACAGATCCACATTAGCTCTTCCTTAGATACTTCAATCTAACTGACTAATTTTATACACTTTGGAGTTGAAAATGTTTAGAATTTTTATTTAAGGCAAAACATTAAAGCTCACTTGCATCATAATCGGGAACAACGTGCACAGAAAACCACAAATGCAAATAAGCAACTAGACAGTGAAGTCCAAATAGTCAAGCTCACAGTGGCGGTAAGAGGTTATAGTGTTTCATTGATCTGATGTTTATTGTGGAGGGAGGTTTCTGGACCATGAGGGGGAGGTCAAACAGTGTCCAGGGTGGGAGGGGCCACGGTGATCCGAGGCGATGGACATGAGGATGGACTCCTGACGAATACAGATTGAACCTGAACAGAGGAGAACTCGTGCTGGAGCTTTTGTTCATAGGTCTCAGAGTTCTGGGGCGCTCGCGCGGCAGCTAAAGAAGCCCACAGTAAGATCGGGGAGTCCATCAGGGTGAGGACTCGGTCCTGAACTTCACCATCATCAGCTCCAGGTTTTCGAGCTGCACCAAGACACCAGCCGATTCCACCGCCTCCCCAAACAAATCAACCTGATTGATACGGTGTTCATGCCAAATACTGATACTGAGTGCATCAATGTTCTAACAAATAATCTAAGAAATAGAATCATTTACACAGAAATAAGCGTTTTCCCCCCCATCATTCCAAGTGCGTTTTAATCCTTAAAAGAAACAGACCAAATGAAAAATAACATCTAAACTTCCAGTCTAACTTTCCATGTACAATGTTGTTAAAAGTGGAGATGTGAAAGTACACAACACATGCTGCCTGTCGGAGGAAGTTTTTGTTGTTTTAATGGCGATTTTTCGCTTTTTGCAGAGTCGTTCAGTGAAGATCACGAAGAAGCCTCTCCATTTTTAGATAACAGTATGGTAGTATTTAAAAGCGTTATTTCTCAGGCTGACAAGTCTTGCTTGTCAAGAAATAGCACACGCTGTGGGGCGTGTCAAGCATATGTGTGGCTCATTATTATGGTAACGCTTCCGCTGTTCACTAAGTCGTCGTTCACATAGGCGAACCGCCGCGATGCCACGATCTACTTGCAGTATCCGACACTGCCCGCAACTTTCCGGTTCCACCACAACCACACATGCATTTGGTGTGGGGCGAGCCCGAACAGAGGAAGCACCTTGTATCAGCATTGTTCATTAAACGTTTTTAGGAAGCCGCGATGAGAAGAAATGTGTGACAAATCCTGCCCTCTGGTGGTTAAGTTATGAATCATTCAGGAGACCCAGCTGTAATTAAAAAGAAAGATCAACTATCGAAGGTAAGCTACATGCAAATTTTATGCTAACAGCGGCCTAAATGCTATTATGCAAAAAATCCCCTATAGCACAGCGGTAAGAAGTTGTAATGTAACCGTATGACTCTGTCAATAGTGAGGCTGTCATCTCTCTCGTTGGCCATCAGCAGGCAGAGTCGTTCAACGTCACATCAGACACGGGTCATGCGCTTTGGCAACAGCCAGAAAGTCGTGTCCCCAAAACTATACCTGTCGACCGGTTTGGCCCTGGCCTTTGTATGGAAAAGCTCGACAAACCAGGGAAAGTGCATTCGGCTGAGACGGCGCCTACATGTGGAAAAGAGCGTTAGAGGCCCGGCCTGCGAATGCTTGTAATACGACTGCAGAGGTTGTTTCTGCGTGAAACCATGAACTTTTCATGCGACTTTCCCAGTGCCACTGATGAATGCCCTGGCTGTAAGCATGCAGCACAGCGCCCTGTGACCATTACCCAGAGCCAACTCCCTTCAGAGCGTGATTTAGACAGAAGGATGTAGCGCGGTGCCAAACTTTACTTTGGAAAAGAACTGAGCGTCGAAAATGGATTCACCACACAAGTTTGCTGAGCAGAAGGCACGCAGAGTTACTGTCAGACGGTGAGTGAAAGTTGTTTATTTCGCTGGTGGCCGCTGTGCATCGTGTGTTTCTTTTTGAAGAGGCCATTGTTTGCTGTATAGCAACGTGGGTGTTCAGTGGTTGATTGTTGCGTTTTGTTTCGGTCGTAACTGTGTTGCAGGTAAGATAAACGTAGGTCATTGTCCATGGCAACTAATGATCGTGTGTGTTGGGATAATGTTCTATTGTCATTGTGTGTGTCTGTAGAGGTAGCTCTATGGAAGTGGATATGCAAGAGATATATTACATATCTTTTGTCAAACCTTGTTTTTTTCTTTGCATGGCACATTTCCTTGCTATTTGCTTTCTCCCCCGGTGCTTTTAAACAGCTTTACGGAGGACGGTATACTTTTCCTAAAATGAAATGTAAATGTAGCCCTATTGTCACTCGAGCACAGAGGGTGAGACGCCCAAAGGTTTAGAGGCCGTTTTCTCTGCTTAGGAAAGTGCTGAAGGTTAGCTTCAAATTGAATCAGATTCGATGTGAAATCATCTTTGGAAAACTTTTATAATCTGTGAATAGATAAATGGCCCAAAAACGACATGTCCCCTACTTCCATGATCAGTCGCATATAAGCATTTTTTTTTTGCTTGTGTGTAAGCCGACCAGTGACCACGATCTGTTTAGTGGAGAAGTTGAACGGGCGAGACATTCCAGCAGCAATGAGCGGGCCACATCTGTCCCACAGCATGCATCTGAGCGGGCCCATCTTCCCACAGCAGCATCTAGGCGGGCCACATCTGTTCCCAACAGCAGCTAATCTGAGCGGCCCTGGGAAAGCACAAAACAAAACAACTTAAGCGTGCCAGCCTCTTGGTGAAGAGAAACATGAAAGATGTGAACCGGGGAACTCCATCTTCAATTTACGCTTTCATTAGTGTCTCACCTTTAAGAGGTCCAGAACTGGTGATGGGCTTGAACACACTCACCTTTGGCGCGCAGTTAGTGGTGATGGGCCTTGAACACACTCACCGTTAGTCGCGCACTATGTGGTGGGCTTGAACACACTCACCTTTAAGTCGCGCAGTATGTGGTTTGGGCTTGAACCACTGCAACTGTTAGGTCGTGCAGTAGTGGTGGGCTTGAACACACTCACCTTTAGTCCGCGCATGGTAGGGTGGTGATGGCTTGAACAACTCACCTTTAGTGCCGCAGTAGGGGTTTTGGCTTGAAAACACCACTCACGCTTTGGCGCGGCAGTAAATGTGTTTTGGGCCTTGAACACACTACCTTGGTCGGCAGTATGTGGTGAGGGCTTGACACACTCACCTTAGTCCGACAGTATGGTGGTGATGGCTGAACACACTCGACCTTAGTCGCGCAGTAAGTGGGGATGGGCTTAACAACTCCTTTAGTCGGCATAGGTGGTGATGGGCTGCGAACTCACCTTAGGTCGCGCATAGGTGGTGTGGGCTGAACACACCACCTTTAGTCTTTGCAGTAGGTGTTTGGGCTTGAACACACTCACTTTTAGTCGCGCGTGAGTGGTGATGGGCTTGGAACACACTGCACCTTTAGTCGTCAGTAGGTGTGTTTGGGCTGAACACAACTCACTTTAGTCTTGCAGTAGGTGGTTTTTGGGGCTTGAACACACTCAACCTGTAAGTCGCTGCAGTAGGTGGTGGGCTTGAACACACTTCACCTTTAGTCGCGAGTAGTGTTTGGGCTTGAACACACTCACATGGTCGCTGCAGTATGTGTTTTGGGCCTTGAAACACACTCACCTTTAGTCCTGCCAGTTAAGGTGGTGATGGCTTGAACACACTCACCTTAGTCGCGCAGTAGGGTGATGGGGCTTAACCACACTCACCTTTATCGCGCAGTAGGGTGGAGGGCGCTGTAACACCCACCTTAGTCGCGCAGTAGGGTGTGATGGGCTTGAACACACTCAACCTTTTAGTCGCCAGTAGGTGTGGATGGGCTTGAAACACACTCACTTAGTCGCGCAGTAGGTGTGAGGGCCCTTGAAACACACTCACCTTTAGTCGCGCAGTAGGTGTGATCGGGCCTGACCCACTCACCTTGTCGGCAGTAGGTGTGATGGCCTGAACACACCACCTTTAGTCGCGCAGTAAGGTGGTGAATGGCTTGAACACACTCACTTAGTCGCGCAGTAGGTGGTTTGGGCTTGAATCACACTCAACCTTAGTCGCGCATAGGTTGGTTGGGTTGAACACCACTCACCTTTAGTCGCGCAGTAAGTGGTTGGGCTTGACACACTCACCTTTAGTCGCGAGTAGGTGGGGTGGCGCTGAACACACTCACCTGTTAGGTCGCTGCAGTAGGTGGTGGTGGGCTTGGAACACACTCACACTTTAGGTCGCGCAGTAGGTGGTGGGGCTTGAACACACTCACCCGGTTAGGTCGTGCAGTAGTGGTGATGGCTGAACACACCACCTTTAGGTCGTGCAGTAAGTGGTGGTGGCTTGAACACACTCACCTTTTGAGGTCGCGCAGTAGGTGGTGGTGGGCTTGAACACAACTCACCTTTAGGTCGCGCAGTAGTGGTGGTGGCTGAAACACACCACTTTAGGCGCGCAGTAGGTGGTGGGCTTGAACACACTTTCCACTCTCCGTCCGCCAGTAAAGGGGTGTGGCTTGACACACCACCTTTAGGTCGCGCAGAGGGTGATGGGCTGAACACATCACCTTTAGTCGGCATAGTGGTGATGGGCTTTGAACACACCACTCTTAAGGTCCGCGCAGTAGCTGTGATGGGCTTGAACACACTCACCTTTAGGTCGCGCATAGTTGGGATGCTTGAACACACTTCACTTTAGGTCGCGCAGTAGTGTGATGGCTTGAACACACTCAACCTTTAGGGTCGCTTGCAGTATGGTGGGATGGCGAATACACTTAACCTTGTCGCGCAGTAGGTGGTGATGCGCTTGAACACACCTCACTCTTAGTCGCGCAGTAGGTGGTATCGCTTGACACACTCACCTTTGGTCGCGCAGAGGTGTGGTGGGCTTGAACACACCACCTTTGGTCGCGCAGTAGGTGGTGAAGATTTGAAACACACCACCAGACACAGGTACATTAAAAGAGGCTGCCCCAGATTTAGCAAATGCTAATTTCCATCTGAGTCCTAAGAACAGAAGATAAGCGCGGATTTTTCCAAACTTCACATTGAAAAGAACTGAGCGACGAAAAGGAATTTACCGACGATTTTGCTGACAGAAGGCACGCAAGGTTTACTTCAGACAGGTGAGTGAGTGGTTATTTTCGCTGTGTGCCACTGTGGCCTCGTGTCTGTTTGCTTTGAAGAACCAATTGTTGTGCTTTAGCTAACTGGTGGTTCAGTGGGTTGGATTTGTTTGCGTTTGGTTCGGTTTGTAAAGCCGTTTGCGCAGGTAAGGATAATATAACGTAGTCATTTCCATGCACTAATACGTCTGGTTTGTGTTGGGATAAGGTTGCCAGTTGTTCACGTGTTTGCTGTGAGGTAGCTCTATGGGAAGTGGAATTTTACAGAGAATTAAATTTACATATTACCTTTGCAAACCTGTTTTTTCTTGATGGCACATTTCTCTTGCTTTTTGCCTTTCTCCCCGTGCTTACAGTTTAGCGGGGGGAGTGGTATATTTTCTAAATGAGAGGTAAATGACCCTAATTGTCACTCGAGCAGCAGAGAGAGGTAGTACTGCCCAAAAGTAGAGGCGTTTTCTCTGCTAGGAAAGGTGCTGAAGGTTAGGCCTCAAATGTATCAGGATTTCGATGTGACTACATCTTTGGAAATACTTTTTAATATATCTGTGAATAGAAAATTCCCAAAACCGAAATGGTCCCCTACTTTCCAGATCAGTCGAGTATAGCCATTTTTAATGCGTGGTACGACCAGTGACCACATTCTGTTTTAGTGGAGAAGTTGAAACGGAGGCGAGACACCACAGCATCTGAGCGCGCCACACTGCCCACAGCACATCTGAGCGGCCCTGGAAAACACAAAAACACATTTAACGCGCCAGCCTCTTGTGAAGAGAAAATATGAAGAATAACACCGAGCTCCATCTTCAATTTAACGAGCTTTCATAGTGTCTCACTTTAAGAGGTCCAGACGTGATGGGCTTGATACACACTCATCCTTTGTCGCGCAGTAAGGGTGATCGGGCCTTGAACACACCACCTTTAGGTCGCCATAAGTGTGGTGTGGCTGACACACTCACCTTCATGTCGGCAGTAGGTGGTGGTGGGCTGACACCTCACGCTTCAGGTCGGCATTAGGGTGGTGGGCTGAACACACTTCACCTCAGGTCGCGCATTAGGCGGTGGGGCTGAACGGACTCACCTTCAGGTCGCCGCAGTAGGCGGTGAGGTCTTGAACGGACCTCACCTTTAGCGCGCAGAGGTGGTGCATGCTTAACGGACTCACCTTGTAGGTCGCGGCATAGATGGTGGTGGCTTAACACACTCACTTTAGTGGTGAGGGCTGAAACACACTCACCTTTGGTCGCTTGCAGTAGGTGGTGGGCTTGAACACACTCACCTTTAGTCGTACAGAGGGTTTGGGCTTAAACACTCACCTCAACCCTACTGCACGGGATTGGTAGAGGAGCTGACAACTGCTTCAGTGCCTACGAAGCTTCATCCCACTGCTATCAGACTGTACAGTAACATGTGCAAGTAATCCTGTTACCAGCATCACTATTGACAACCTGCAAAACTAGGAATGTAAACGTTGCACCTCGATAGATAAAAAATTAGTGACTATAAATAGTCTTTACTATCTTATTTATATTTCCTATTGTTTATAAATTCGCCCCTTAATAATCTTGCTTTTACTTAGCAATTAGCAGCCGACAGAAGTCCGACTTAGCAAAGCGGCAATGATGTCTAGCATTAAGCGGCCAATAGTCAGCATTAGCAGCCAACAGAGTCCGACTGCATTAGCAGCAAGAAGAGTCCCTTAGTCTAGCATTAGCACCAACAGAGGCCGAACTTTGCAATTAGCTGCCAACAATGGTCCGAGCTTAGCAAAGCCGCAACAGAGCCGAAGCTTAGCATAAGCGTCCAACAGCGTCCGAACTTAGCATAACTGTCCCAAGCAGAGTCCCGAACTAGCTAAGCGGCCAACAGAGTCCGAACTTAGCATAAGCGGTCCAACAGAGTCCGACTTAGCATAAGCGCTCCAACAGAGTCCGAACTTAGCTAACGCCCAACAGAGTCCGAACTTAGCAAAGCGGCAACAGAGTCCGAACTTAGCAAAAGCGGCAACAGAGTCGAACCTTAGCATAAGCGGCCAACAGAGTCGAACTTAGCTAAGCGGCCAACAGAGCCGAACTAATAGCATAACGGCCTAACAAGTCGAACTTCAGCAAGGCCAACAGAGTCCGAACTTAGCATAAGCGGCCAACAGATGTCCGAACTTAGCATAGGCGGTCCAACTAGAGTCCGAACTTAGCATAATGCGGCCAACAGAGTCCGAACTTAGCATAAGGCGCCAACAGAGTCCGAACTTAGTGTAGTGGTGTAGTTTTATCGCCTTGACATTGAGCAGTCGGAATTGCGTGTGTGCCCTAATAAATACGGGGGGTCATGCACTGGCATACCTCTCCTCCCTCGACGTCACATGCTGGCTGCTGTAGCGGGGCACAGCGTTGAAAGTTGGTGAAGTGGAGTTTGTTTATCGTCGTCAGGAGGCGTTCAAGCTGGCGAACTTTAGGCGTCAAGGCCAGCACTCAAGGTGTCAAGCCGCAACCTAGAAGGTACACACAACCGTAACGCTGGTAGCGTGTTGACCCCAGTTAGATTCAAGCAGTGACTAGACTAGACCTTATGCTACGATGTCTATTGGTTTTTAGCATGCTGGCCGCTGCCGGCCAACAGGCTAACCGCATACTGACAAGTAACATGTTCTGGGGTCTCCGGTACGGGTCGTTGGGCGCACCGATGCACATCGTCGCCCTGGTAATGTCAATGGCCCCGTAGCTACATCTGATCACAGAATCCGATTGTGGCTAATGTAGAATTTCCCATTCTTTAGGGTTTCAGCGCTACAACACCTCCCTTCTGTCTCCACTTTCTTTGGTTGGAAGGACACTGCAGAAGCCGGATCGTTCTTTTTATGTTATAGACTGTGAAGTGCTCGTTACATGACAACGAAAAGACGCGCCTCATGAGTCCGTCATGAACGATAGCCGTACTTTTGGACACAACTTGAACAAGGAAACAGGGACAATTTTAAACCAAACATAACTAATAAATATCCTACTTTGTAAATGAATGCCTCTGTCCTGCCAATTTTACGGATCTGTGTTGCCTTTTCTGCAGGTTAAATCTAACTTTACATTCTAGCGGTTGGTAATGAGAAGTAAAATGGTAAAGTAATTAGTGGTGAGCTCTGCTCCATAGGACCTGCAGTCCACTCTACTACATTAGCATAAGCGGCCAACAGAGTCCGAACTTAGCATAAGCGGCCAACAGAGTCCGAACTTAGCATAAGCGGCCAACAGAGTCCGAACTTAGCATAAGCGGCCAACAGAGTCCGAACTTAGCATAACGGCCAACAGAGTCCGAACTTAGCATAAGCGGCCGACATCTTCCGAGTCTAGCATTAGCGGCCATAGTCTAGCATTAGCGGCCGACACAGTCCGAGTTAGAATTAGCGGCCAATAGTCTAGCATAGGCCAATAGTCTAGCATTAGCGGCCGACACAGTCCGAGTTTAGCATTA
Organism: Neogobius melanostomus; assembly: GCA_007210695.1. Lineage (NCBI taxonomy): Eukaryota > Metazoa > Chordata > Actinopteri > Gobiiformes > Gobiidae > Neogobius > Neogobius melanostomus. The sequence continues at coordinate 9,552 of VHKM01000679.1, forward strand.
GCGGTCGACAACGTCCGAGCTTAGCATAAGCGGCCAACAACGTCCGAGCTTAGCATAAGCGGCCAACAACGTGCGCGCTTAGCATTAGCGGCCAATAGTCTAGCATTAGCGGCCAATAGTCTAGCATAGCGGCCAATAGTCTAGCATTAGCGGCCAATAGTCTAGCATTAGCGGCCAATAGTCTAGCATTAGCGGCCAATAGTCTAGCATTAGCTGCCAACAATCTCCGAGCTTCGCATTAGGGCCAACAACGTCCGAGCTTAGCAAGAGCGTCCAACAACGTCTGAGCTTAGAATAAGCGGCCAATAGTCTAGCATTAGCGGCGGACAGAGTCCTAGTCTAGCATAAGAGGCCAACAACGTCCGAGCTACATAAGAGGCCAACAACGTCCGAGCTTAGCATAAGAGGCCAACAACGTCCGAGCTTAGCATAAGAGGCCAACAACGTCCCGAGCTTAGCATAAGAGGCCAACAAGTCCGAGCTTACATAAGAGGCCAACAGAGTCCGAACTTAGCATAGCGGACAACAGAGTCCGAACTTAGCATTAGCGGACAACAGAGTCCGAACTTAGCATTAGCGGACAACAGAGTCCGAACTTAGCATTAGCGGACAACAGAGTCCGAACTTAGCATTAGCGGACAACAGAGTCCGAACTTAGCATTAGCGGACAACAGAGTCCGAACTTAGCATTAGCTGCCAAAGTCAGCATAAGCGGCCAACAATGTCCGAGTTTAGCATTAGCGGCCACCAACGTCCGAGGTTAGCATAAGCGGCCGACATCTCCGAGTAGCATTAGCGGCCGACACAGTCAGAGTTAGCATAGCGGCCAATAGTCTAGCATTAGCGGCCAACAGAGTCAAACTTAGCATAGCGGCCAATAGTGTAGCATTAGCGGTCGACATATCCGAGTCTAGCATTAGCGGCCAACAGAGTCCAATTTAGCTTTAGCGGCCAATAGTCTAGCATTAGCGGCTGACACAGTCAGAGTTTAGCATAGCGGCTGACACAGTCAGAGTTTAGCATTAGCGGCCAATAGTCTAAGCATTAGCGGTCGACATCGTCCGAACTTAGCATTAGCGGCCGACAGAGTCCGAGTTTAGCTTTAGCGGCCAATAGTCTGGCATTAGCGGCCAACAACGTCCGAGCTTAGCATTAGCTGCCAACAACGTCCGAGCTTAGCATTAGCGGCCACCAACGTCCGAGCTTAGCATAGGCAATAGTCTAGCATTAGCGGCCAACAACGTCCGAGTTTAGCATAAGCGGCCAAAAGAGTCCGAACTCAGCATTAGCGGTCAATAGTCTAGCATTAGCGGCCGACATATTCCGAGTCTAGCATCAGTGGCATACACAGTCAGAGTTAAGCATTAGCGGCCAACAGAGTCCGAGCTTAGCTTAAGCGGCCAATAGTCTAGCATAAGCGGCCAACAACGTCCGAGTTTAGCTTAGCGGCACACAGAGTCAGAGTATAGCTTTAGCTGGACACAGAGTCTGAGATTAGCATCAGCGGCCAACAACGTCCGAGATTAGCATCAGCGGCCAACAACGTCTGAGATTAGCATCAGCGGCCAACAACGTCTGAGATTAGCATCAGCGGCCAACAACGTCCGAGCTTAGCATCAGCGGCCAACAACGTCTGAGATTAGCATCAGCGGCAACAACGTCCGAGCTTAGCATCAGCGGCCAACAACGTCCGAGCTTAGCATCAGCGGCCAACAACGTCCGAGCTTAGCATCAGCGGCCAACAACGTCCGAGCTTAGCATCAGCGGCCAACAACGTCCGAGCTTAGCATCAGCGGCCAACAACGTCCAAACTTAGCATAAGCGGCCCAACAACGTCCGAGTCTAGCAATAGCGGCCGACATATTCCGAGTCTAGCAATAGCGGCCGACATATTCCGAACGCATATTCCGAACCTAGCAATAGCGGCCGACATATTCCGAACCTAGCAATAGCGGCCGACATATTCCGAACCTAGCAATAGCGGCCAACAGAGTCAGAACTTAGTATTAGCGGCCAATAGTCTAGCATTAGCGGCTGAGACAATCCGAGTTTAGCATTAGCGGTCGACATCGTCCGAGTTTAGCATTAGCGACTAATTGTCTAGCATTAGCTGCCAACAACGTCCGAGATCAGCATTAGCGGCCGACATCTTCCGAGTCTGCCAATAGCGGCCGACATATTCCGAGTCTAGCATTAGCGGCCGACAGAGTCCGAACTTAGTATTAGCGGCCAACAGAGTCCGAACTTAGCATTAGCGGCCAATAGTCTAGCATTAGCGGTCGACATCGTCCGAACTTAGCATTAGCGGCCGACAGAGTCCGAGTTTAGCATTAGCGGCCGACAGAGTCCGAGCTTAGCATTAGCGGCCGACAGAGTCCGAGTTTAGCTTTAGCGTGCCAATAGTCTAGGCATTAGCGGCCGACAGAGTTAGTTTAGCATTAGCGGCACACAGAGTCCAAACTTAGCATTAGCAGCCAATAGTCTAGCATTAGCGGTCGACATCGTCCGAGTTTAGCATTAGCGGCCAACAACGTCAGAGTTTAGCATAAGCGGCCAAAAGAGTCGAACTCAGCATTAGCGGTCAATAGTCTAGCATTAGCGGCCGACAGAGTCCGAGCTTAGCATTAGCGGCCGACAGAGTCCAAGACTAGCATTAGCAGCCGACAGAGTCCGAGTTTAGCTTTAGCGGCCGACAGAGTCCGAGTTTAGCTTTAGCGGCACACAGAGTCCGAGTATAGCTTAGCTGGACACAGAGTCTGAGTTTAGCTTTAGCGCCCAATAGTCTAGCATTAGCTGCAGACAGAGTCCAAGACTAGCATTAGCGGCCAACAACATCCGAGCTTAGCATTAGCGGCCAACAACGTCCGAGTTTAGCATCAGCGGCCAACAACGTCCGAGCTTAGCATCAGGGCCAACAACGCCGAGCTAGCATCAGCGGCCGACATCTTCCGAGTCTAGCATTAGCGGCCTATAGTCTAGCATTAGCGGCAGACAGAGTCCGAGCTTAGCATAAGAGGCCAACAACGTCCGAGCTTAGCATAAGAGGCCAACAACGTCCGAGCTTAGCATAAGAGGCCAACAACGTCCGAGCTTAGCATAAGAGGCCAACAACGTCCGAGCTTAGCATTAGCGGACAACAGAGTCCGAGCTTAGCATTAGCGGACAACAGAGTCCGAACTTAGCATTAGCGGACAACAGAGTCCGAACTTAGCATTAGCGGACAACAGAGTCCGAACTTAGCATTAGCGGACAACAGAGTCCGAACTTAGCATTAGCGGACAACAGAGTCCGAACTTAGCATTAGCGGACAACAGAGTCCGAACTTAGCATTAGCGGACAACAGAGTCCGAACTTAGCATTAGCGGACAACAGAGTCCGAACTTAGCATTAGCGGACAACAGAGTCCGAACTTAGCATTAGCGGACAACAGAGTCCGAACTTAGCATTAGCGGACAACAGAGGTCCGAACTTAGCATTAGCTGCCAAAGTCTAGCATAAGCGGCCAACAATGTCCGAGTTAGCATTAGCGGCCACCAACGTCCGAGCTTAGCATAAGCGGCCGACATCTTCCGAGTTTAGCATTAGCAGCCGACACCTTCCGAGTCTAGCATTAGCGGCCGACATATTCAGAGTTTAGCATTAGCGGCCGACACAGTCAGAGTTTAGCATTAGCGGCCAATAGTCTAGCATTAGCGGCCAACAGAGTCCAAACTTAGCATTAGCGGCCAATAGTGTAGCATTAGCGGCCAACAGAGTCCAAATTTAGCTTTAGCGGCCAATAGTCTAGCATTAGCGGTCGACATCGTCCGAACTTAGCATTAGCGGCCGACGAGTCCGAGTTTAGCATTAGCGGCTGACACAGTCCGAGTTTAGCATTAGCGGCCAATAGTCTAGCATTAGCGGTCGACATCGTCCGAACTTAGCATTAGCGGCCGACAGAGTCCGAGTTTAGCTTTAGCGGCCAATAGTCTGGCATTAGCGGCCAACAACGTCCGAGCTTAGCATTAGCGGCCAACAACGTCCGAGCTTAGCATTAGCGGCCACCAACGTCCGAGCTTAGCATAGGCCAATAGTCTAGCATTAGCGGCCAACAACGTCCGAGTTTAGCATAAGCGGCCAAAAGAATCTGAACTCAGCATAGCGGTCAATAGTCTAGCATTAGCGGCCGACATATTCCGAGTCTAGCATCAGTGGCATACACAGTCAGAGTTAAGCATTAGCGGCCAACAGAGTCCGAGCTTAGCTTTAGCGGCCAATAGTCTAGCATAAGCGGCCAACAACGTCCGCGCTTAGCTTTAGCGGCCGACAGAGTCCGAGTTTAGCTTTAGCGGCACACAGAGTCAGAGTATAGCTTTAGCTGGACACAGAGTCTGAGTTTAGCTTAGCGCCCAATAGTCTAGCATTAGCTGCAGACAGAGTCCAAGACTAGCATTAGCGGCCAACAACGTCCGAGCTTAGCATTAGCGGCCAACAACGTCCGAGATTAGCATCAGCGGCCAACAACGTCCGAGTTTAGCATCAGCGGCCAACAACGTCCAAGTTTAGCATCAGCGGCCAACAACGTCCAAGTTTAGCATCAGCGGCCAACAACGTCCGAGCTTAGCATCAGCGGCCAACAACGTCCGAGCTTAGCATCAGCGGCCAACAACGTCCAAACTTAGCATAAGCGGCCAACAACGTCCGAGTCTAGCAATAGCGGCCGACATATTCCGAGTCTAGCAATAGCGGCCGACATATTCCGAACCTAGCAATAGCGGCCGACATATTCCGAACCTAGCAATAGCGGCCAACAGAGTCAGAACTTAGTATTAGCGGCCAATAGTCTAGCATTAGCGGCTGAGACAATCCGAGTTTAGCATTAGCGGTCGACATCGTCCGAGTTTTAGCATTAGCGACTAATTGTCTAGCGGCCAACAACGTCCGAGATCAGCATAGCGGCCGACATCTTCCGAGTCTGCCAATAGCGGCCGACATATTCCGAGTCTAGCATTAGCGGCCGACAGAGTCCGAACTTAGCATTAGCGGCCAATAGTCTAGCATTAGCGGCTGACACAGTCAGAGTCTAGCATTAGCGGCTGACACAGTCCGAGTTTAGCATTAGCGGCTGACACAGTCCGAGTTTAGCATTAGCGGCCAATAGTCTAGCATTAGCGGTCGACATCGGTCCGAACTTAGCATTAGCGGCCGACAGAGTCCGAGCTTAGCATTAGCGGCCGACAGAGTCCGAGCTTAGCATTAGCGGCCAATAGTCTAGCATTAGCGGCCGACAGAGTCTGAGTTTAGCATTAGCGGCACACAGAGTCCAAACTTAGCATTAGCAGCCAATAGTCTAGCATTAGCGGTCGACATCGTCCGAGTTTAGCATTAGCGGCCAACAACGTCAGAGTTTAGCATAAGCGGCCAAAAGAGTCCGAACTCAGCATTAGCGGTCAATAGTCTAGCATTAGCGGCCGACAGAGTCCAAGACTAGCATTAGCGGCCGACAGAGTCCGAGTTTAGCTTTAGCGGCACACAGAGTCTGAGTTTAGCTTTAGCGCCCAATAGTCTAGCATTAGCTGCAGACAGAGTCCAAGACTAGCATTAGCGGCCAACAACATCCGAGCTTAGCATTAGCGGCCAACAACGTCCGAGTTTAGCATCAGCGGCCAACAACGTCCGAGTTTAGCATCAGCGGCCAACAACGTCCGAGCTTAGCATCAGCGGCCAACAACGTCCGAGCTTAGCATTAGCGGCCGACATCTTCCGAGTCTAGCATTAGCGGCCTATAGTCTAGCATTAGCGGCCGACACAGTCCGAGTTCAGCATTAGCGGCCAATTGTCTAGCATTAGCGGCCGACATATTCAGAGTTTAGCATTAGCGGCCGACACAGTCCGAGTTTAGTATTAGCGGCCAATAGTCTAGCATTAGCGGCCAACAGAGTCCAAACTTAGCATTAGCGGCCAATAGTCTAGCATTAGCGGTCGACATTGTCCGAGTTTAGCATTAGCGGCCAACAACGTCCGAGTTTAGCATAAGCGGCCAAAAGAGTCCGAACTCAGCATTAGCGACCAATAGTCTAGCATTAGCGGCCGACACAGTCCGAGTTTAGCATTAGCTGCCGACATCGTCCGAGTCTAGCATTAGCGCCGACATATACCGAGTCTAGCATTAGCGGCCGACATCTTCCGAGTCTAGCATTAGCAGCGAACAGAGTCCGAACTGAGCATTAGCGGCCAATAGTCTAGCATAAGCGGCCAACAACGTCGAGATTTGGCATAAGCGGCCAACAACGTCCGAGATTTGGCATAAGCGGCCAACAACGTCCGAGATTTGGCATAAGCGGCCGACCACGTCCGAGCTTAGCATAAGCAGCCGACATCTTCCGAGTCAAGCATTAGCGGCCAATAGTCTAGCATTAGCGGCCGACACAGTCCGAGTTTAGCATTAGCGGCCGACATCGTCCGAGTCTAGCATTAGCGGCCGACACAGTCAGAGTTTAGCATTAGCGGCCAACAGAGTCCGAACTTAGCATTAGCGGCCAACAGAGTCCGAACTTAGCATTAGCGGCCAACAGAGTCCGAACTTAGCATTAGCGGCCAACAGAGTCCGAACTTAGCATTAGCGGCCGACATCGTCCGAACTTAGCATTAGCGGCCGACATCGTCCGAGTCTAGCATTAGCGGCCGACATATTCCGAGTGTAGCAATAGCGGCCGACATATTCCGAGTCTAGCATTAGCGGCCAACAGAGTCCGAACTTAGTATTAGCGGCCAACAGAGTCCGAACTTAGTATTAGCGGCCAACAGAGTCCGAACTTAGCATTAGCGGCCAATAGTCTAGCATTAGCGGCTGACACAGTCCGAGTTTAGCATTAGCGGCCAATAGTCTAGCATTAGCGGTCGACATCGTCCGAACTTAGCATTAGCGGCCGACAGAGTCAGAGTTTAGCATTAGCGGCCAATAGTCTAGCATTAGCGGCCGACAGAGTCTGAGTTTAGCATTAGCGGCAGACAGAGTCAGAGTTTAGCATTAGAGGCACACAGAGTCCAAACTTAGCATTAGCAGCCAATAGTCTAGCATTAGCGGTCGACATCGTCCGAGTTTAGCATTAGCGGCCAACAACGTCAGAGTTTAGCATAAGCGGCCAAAAGAGTCCGAACTCAGCATTAGCAGCCGACAGAGTCCAAGACTAGCATTAGCAGCCGACAGAGTCCAAGACTAGCATTAGCAGCCGACAGAGTCCAAGACTAGCATTAGCAGCCGACAGAGTCCGAGTTAGCATTAGCAGCCGACAGAGTCCAAGACTAGCATTAGCGGCCAACAACATCCGAGCTTAGCATTAGCGGCCAACAACGTCCGAGTTTAGCATTAGCGGCCAACAACGTCCGAGTTTAGCATTAGCGGCCAACAACGTCCGAGTTTAGCATCAGCGGCCAACAACGTCCGAGCTTAGCATCAGCGGCCAACAACGTCCGAGCTTAGCATCAGCGGCCAACAACGTCCGAGCTTAGCATTAGCGGCCGACATCTTCCGAGTCTAGCATTAGCGGCCTATAGTCTAGCATTAGCGGCCGACACAGTCCGAGTTCAGCATTAGCGGCCAATTGTCTAGCATTAGCGGCCGACACAGTCCGAGTTTAGTATTAGCGGCCAATAGTCTAGCATTAGCAGCCAACAGAGTCCGAACTTAGCATTAGCGGCCAACAGAGTCCAAACTTAGCATTAGCGGCCAATAGTCTAGCATTAGCGGTCGACATTGTCCGAGTTTAGCATTAGCGGCCAACAACGTCCGAGTTTAGCATAAGCGGCCAAAAGAGTCCGAACTCAGCATTAGCGACCAATAGTCTAGCATTAGCGGCCGACACAGTCCGAGTTTAGCATTAGCTGCCGACATCGTCCGAGTCTAGCATTAGCGGCCGACATATACCGAGTCTAGCATTAGCGGCCGACATCTTCCGAGTCTAGCATTAGCAGCGAACAGAGTCCGAACTGAGCATTAGCGGCCAATAGTCTAGCATAAGCGGCCAACAACGTCCGAGATTTGGCATAAGCGGCCAACAACGTCCGAGATTTGGCATAAGTGGCCAAGAACGTCCGAGATTTGGCATAAGCGGCCGACCACGTCCGAGCTTAGCATAAGCAGCCGACATCTTCCGAGTCAAGCATTAGCGGCCAATAGTCTAGCATTAGCGGCCGACACCGTCCGAGTCTAGCATTAGCGGCCGACACAGTCAGAGTTTAGCATTAGCGGCCAACAGAGTCCGAACTTAGCATTAGCGGCCAACAGAGTCCGAACTTAGCATTAGCGGCCAACAGAGTCCGAACTTAGCATTAGCGGCCAATAGTCTAGCATTAGCGGTTGGCATCGTCCGAGTTTAGCATTAGCGGCCGACATCTTCCGAGTCTAGCATTAGCAGCCAATAGTCTAGAATTAGCGGCAGACATCTTCCGAGTCTAGCATTAGCGGCCAATAGTCTAGCATTAGCGGCAGACATCTTCCGAGTCTAGCATTAGCGGCCAATAGTCTAGAATTAGCGGCCGACACAGTCCGAGTTTAGCATTAGCGCTCAATAGTCTAGCATTAGCGGCCGATACAGTCCGAGTTTAGCATTAGCGGTCAATAGTCTAGCATTAGCGGCCGACATCGTCAGAGTCTAGCATTAGCGGCTGACATCGTCCGAGTCTAGCATTAGCGGCCAACATTTTCCCGAGTCTAGCATTAGCAGCCAACAGAGTCCGAACTCAGCATTAGCGGCCAATAGTCTAGCATAAGCGGCCAACAACGTCCGAGATTTGGCATAAGCGGCCAACAATGTCCGAGATTTGGCATAAGCGGCCGACCACGTCCGAGCTTAGCATAAGCGGCCAACGGAGTCTGGCATTAGTGGCCGATAACGTCCGAACTTAGCATTAGCGGTCAACACAGTCAGAGTTTAGCATTAGCGACTAACACAGAGTTTTAGCATTTAACAGAAGTTTACAAATATGTAACCTGCTCTGCTGCAGCTGAAATCCTCATGAGCGAGACCTCAGAAACAAAGATCCGAGGCTGTGAGGTGTTCAAGGGTTGCGGGGAAAAAAATGTTTTGTGCTGTAAACCTAGTTCTAAATGGAAGTATCTGCACATCTGTAAATACACGCTGTTGTTCTATGTCCAATTGTTGCCGTCTTTATCATAGTTTAAATGTAATCTCATGCATGCCCTTATATGCCCTTAGTCTTATAGTTTTAAATCTAAATAGTTTATCTTAAGTTATACGTTATGTTTTGTGTTTCATGTTGCGCGATCGACCGAAATATAAAAAAAATCCTAGTTGTAAACCTGTTTATAACCATGGCAATAAAAACAATTCTGATTCTGACATGACAGTTGTAGTTTAGCAAATAAGTCTCAACAAGTTTACTTTGCTAAGGATCTTATTTATGCTGATAAATATGTTTCACACAAGACCAGTGAGATTTCCGTATCGCATTGAATCTGATCAGTGCAGTGTGTAAAATAACGAAGCTCTTAGCTTATTTTAGCAGCTAGGATGCCTAATACATCCTATGTTTTAGAGAGGTAGGTAATAAAACGTGGATGGGACTAGACTGGACTCTTTATCGTTCAGCATCAGCCTTGAGCCAGTCAGGGCGACGCCCATCCCTGAGCAGCTGCTTCAGGTGAGTTTCTTTAGCCACTAAAGGGCCTGGTGCTGTTTCTGTTTCTTGGATGTTTACCTTTGTAAGTGCTAAAGTGCTGCCCGGGGTTTGTGGATTTATCCAGAGAGCAGAACAAACATTTTAATGGTCAAATACTATATTTTTAACAAACAAGTAAGATGACTGAAACAGACTGTGTGCTACGATTTATTCTCTAAATAAAATCAAACTATAACACTGCCCTAAAGTTAAACTACAGCAAACACGAGCATTAGCGACTCAACACTACAGCAAACACGAGCATTAGCGACTCAACACTACAGCAAACACGAGCATTAGCGACTCAACACTACAGCAAACACGAGCATTAGCGACTCAACACTACAGCAAACACGAGCATTAGCGACTCAACACTACAGCAAACACGAGCATTAGCGACTCAACACTACAGCAAACACGAGCATTAGCGACTCAACACTACAGCAAACATGAGCATTAGCAACTCAACACTACAGCAAACAAACATTAGCAACTCAACAACTACAGCAAAGATGAGCATTAGCAACTGAACACTACAGCAAACATGAGCATTAGCAACTCAACACTACAGCAAACATGAGCATTAGCAACTCAACACTACAGCAAACATGAGCATTAGCAACTCAACACTACAGCAAACATGAGCATTAGCAACTCAACACTACAGCAAACATAAACATTAGCAACTCAACAACTACAGCAAACATGAACATTAGCAACTCAACACCAGAATCAGCCAATCAACACAAGCATCTGTGAATCATGGATGAATGTAGGGCTGCACAATGTATTCCAAAAATAATATCGCAGAATTCATTGTTGCAATATCTCAATCGGCAGAAGCCACAATCTGTCGCAAAATGACTTTTTATTTTACTTCCGACATAAAACAAAAAGTTTCTCATATTTGCCTAATCTTCCTAATTTGCTGAAAAACAAATGACTTACAAACTGTTTAAATGAAATGGCACATATGTTACAACAGTTTAGTAAAATGTTTGTTCTAACATTGTGCAGCTCTACATGGATGGAAATGGATGAGGTGAATGTGTTGATGCAGAAGAAGAAGCAAAGTGAGAGTATGAGAGAAAGGTATATGGATGCGCGTATGCAGAGGATGTATAATATTAACATTGTCACTCACCGGTGACGTCTTCATCAGATGCTCGTCCAGCATGAAGTGGAGCATCCATGATGGGGGAGAAGAGGACGTTAAAGGGGGGAGGAGGAGGGCGGAAAGTGACAGAGTGTCAGAAAGATAATATGGATGCAAGTATGTAGAGTGCATGAGCAAACACTAACCCTACCAGCAGCATCAGCAAACCAATAGTAACCAGCAAAACCAGCAAAACCAGCAAAACCAGCAGCCACTCACCGTTGCCGTCTTCATCAGATGTTTAACTCCAGCAGAGTTTACTCACCCTGTGCTCCTCTTGTCAGAAAGTCCTCAGGATTCTCTGAAAGAAAAGCATTTACTTCTCAACGTCACATGACTCCAGACCTCACCAAGCCGCGACTCGTAATCTAGATCAAGAGCTCAAATCTGGACCAGGTGAGTATTTTTCTATAAGTTACATTAACCTCTTAACCCCCACCTGAACCGAGCACATTATTCTCCAGTTTGGCTTTACACAAATCTAAAAGCTTCTTGAGAAAAGCATCAAAATATCGACGAAAACGCAAGACAGAAAAACGTGGAGAGCAACACAAAATTTTAAGAAAAAAGACGAAAATACAAACAAAGCAATGACAAAAGCCACACAAAAAAACATGACAAGAATGTGAAAAAATGTTACAACCACTTTTGTAGGTCTTTGCTTTTAATGAAGTGTTACACTGTTGCTCTCCAGAGAAGCTTTTAGATTTGGGTAAAGCTGAACAGGAGAAAATGCACTGGGTTAAGTGTAATCTGGGCCCTGGCCGTGTTTCAGTCTCAGTCACCTCTGATTTCACATATTTCTGTCGATTGTAAATATTAAAACATATTTTTACATTTTAGCTCCTTTACTTCATTTAAACATTGGACTTTGGTTTAATGCTGCTGTTTTCAGTTGTGCCAGTGGATTAAACAACACTCATGTGGACAGAAAGTGAGAAACAAAGAAGTGGAGCTGAGCAGCTGAATGATTTCTCTCCACACGTGCATTTTGGAGTTACAAAACATGTCCGGGAGTTTGAGAGCTCACTAAACAAAATGCTCTTTATATCCTCCTCCCTCTCCACTGAAAAGTGTTATATACATTTAGAATTCGCTCCTGCGGTCGTAAATGAAGGCACATAATGATCCTGACTACTTGACATTCCCACAACGAGTTGAAAAAACAGGACCTTTGCTGCCCCGCTCTCATAATGATCGGGGAAAACCACTTTTTTATTTGTTTATTTATTTTAGAAATCTCCTGATAAAAGACTTTGTTTGGGTGGAATGAAGTTTAAATATAACTTTTCGCTTACCTGCAGTCCCCTGGAGTTCTGGACCGTGTGTTGGCTCGTGCTGAGGGCGTGGCTCCTGCAGGTGTTCTGCATCTTACACTAATGTGTCTCACCTGTTTCCTTCATTCCTGCCTTCAGAATAAAAGTCAGCTTCCTGCCTTCAGAATAAAAGTCCGCTTCCTGTCTGACAAACTTTCACAACAAATGGCCAGTGTTGGGATCATTCCCTTAAGGGGAGACAGACAAAACTCCATAAACTTTCACTGGAAACAAAACAACAACAAATCTTCACAAATCTAACATGTTTAACCAGAAACATTTACGATTGATTGTGGGATTTGCAGCTGCAGATTTGAAATTTGCATAAACTGTCGGGGTCATTGGTCATTGGTCGCTGTCGTGTCTGTTGTGTGCGTGATTGGCCACAGAGGTCCAGACTGCGTTGCAGAAACAATAGGCCCTTACGACATGTATGGCGCTCGGGCCTAATAAGGGTAGCGGTTGCCATATTATACATTTTCGGAAAGCTCTGACTAAGGCACATGTGACTGGCGGGGTCTTTGGTCACTGCAGAGTATCCAGTGAGTAAGGGATTACATGCACATATATATTATAATGGAGCCAATGGCATGGGAGACACATTCACCCTTGCCGCACCCACATCTTTCAAAATAGGATATGTCTATAATGCATTTGTTTTTACTTGATGAAGTGATACGAATGTTCTTACAACGTTTGCACACAAAAAAATTGAAACTGCATTCTTCAACGTATAGATAGGTGGCGCTGTTTTTGGAAATTGTTGTGGCTCCCATGGATTTTTTGAATGGGCAAGAAGTAAAGAATGTGTCAAATGCACAAGTTTCCATGTCAGTATTGAATTCTTGAAGAATGGGAGAGTTGTGTGCCTCTCCAATTGGATTAACATTAGCCATGTGGGCATCGCCATGAGAATACTGTACAAAATAGGGCATGGGTGTCATTGACTTTTTGGATTGGGATCCCATAAGCTATGTCTCTGCCAAAGCTCACACAATTTGGAGAAACTAATTTTTTGGCTTCAATGCAAAAACATATTTTCACTCTGTAGGGGGCGCTATAGTGTCCACGACCACCGTTCCTCCTTTAATCCATTCAGATGTGAAGGGGCAGTAAGTGTTTAAGTTTTGGTTGAAATCTGAGATGTTTGTGCAAATAGGAGGCATTTTCGATGTGTGAAAATTTGCCAAAATAAAGGTCAATTTTGAGGCTCCACTGGACGGAAACCACAAAAGATAACACAATTCTTTGGATAAATTTTGATCCCCATCATGTGTAGATGAGTTAGAAGTGATCAGCAGCTCATTCGGACAAACGCCCTAGGCGGAGTTCGTTCAAATGCGACATGAGCGTAAACGCGGCCTCATTTTTCCACTCAAAATAGGGGACTTCCTGTTTGTCAGGGGGTGGGGCCACAATAATGTTTTTTGCTGGTCATCACTTGAACAATGTCTGTGCCGAACGGCGTGACTGTCCGCCAAAGTTTGTTGAGGCTCCGGCTCATCAAATGTTTTTTTGCAATTTTGCAGGTGGCGCTGTTGTGTCATTTTGCATGAGCCAAATGGAACCTCATGTTTTCATAAATTTTTCACCGGACCGGATTTTTCGGTGAATTTTAATTGAGTTTTCGTGCATGTTCAGGGGGTCAAAATCCAGTTTCCGTGGGAGGAAATAAATAAATAAATACATAAAAATAATAATATTTTTTACAATAACAATATAGCCGTGTTCCCGCCCACCACACATTATACATGTTTGGAAAGCTCTAACCAAGAGCTATGCGTTTGTCGGGGTCATTGGTCGCTGTCGTGTCTGTTGTGTGCGTGATTGGCCGCAGAGGTCCAGACTGCGTTGGAGAAACAATAGGCTCTTACGCCATGTATGGCGCTCGGGCCTAACAATAATACAAAATAAGAGAAAACTATAAAACTAAGTAAATACACTCAGAAATCACAAACTTTTCTATTTTCGCTCTATGTTGTTCATACTTGTAAGTTGTCTTGTAAGTCTCATCAGATTTTCAACCTGTGACATGTAAAAGCTTCGAATTATCAATGCTGCTAATCAATAATTGTATTTTGAATATGGGGTCAGCTTTGGCCTACTCCTTTTGAGTTATTTATTTTAATTTTTCTTGGTTTTGTGTGATAATGTAAATGAAATGATGTAAATATTGTAAATAATAGCTCACTGTAAATAATAGCTCAAATAAAAAATAAAAATGAAAAAAGATAGGGATAAGGACATTCTGCATCAAGTTGTTGTTTTTTATTTTTATTTCGATGACTAACGGCATCAAAACTTGAATATAAAGATTAGATATTTCTTTTCGGTTTCTGCTTCCGTTACTTTTATTGTTCAATACCAGACTGGTATTATTTAACGGTGCCCAGTCCTACTCCTGAGCTGACTATCTACATGGATTGACTGTCCGGGTCCAGGCTCAGGGTAAATATTCGTTAGTTTTCGTCCTGGTGTTTTAACTCTGAAATACAATGTTTTCACCAAATGATTTTCTTACTGACACGATCCCGGTCTCTCTTACCTGAAGGTGACGCCGCGCTGACTCAGGCGGATTCCTGAAGGACACGCATCGACCAATCAGCTGCCCCCCTCGTCACCCCGTCCCGACCCTCCGGAGTGAGGGATGGCCACTTACAGCACACCCCCATCGCCGGGACGGGATCCCGCACTCCGCCGGGAATAAACTGCTGATCGACCGAATCAAAGCTCCCGGGGTCAAGGAGAGGCAAAAGAGGCGGCGTAATGATTTTAGCGGCGTTTACGGAGGAGCGCTGAGGCCAAAGGAGAGGTTTACAGAGCGAGGGGAGTGTGGTGAGTGCAGAAAGGAGAAACACCGGGACAGTTTTCGTGTGAGGCTCTGGAAGCATCAGATATGTCGCTGCAAACGTCCCAAACTGAAACGTCTGGTCACTTTTTAACTTCTTATCCCCCGCATTTGCTCCACTTTGGCTTTACCCAAATCCAAAAGCTTCTCGACTGGAGCTCTGGCCTCATTTGAAAGCTAAGACCTATAAAAACTCATCTAAGCTTCTTCCTCCTTATGATTGTTGTTTTGGTTGTGTTTTCATCACGTTTTGTTGCTTTGTTTTTTCTTTTCTTTTTTACATGTTTTGTGGCTTGATCACAGTTATATTACACACACAAAAAATGTCCAAAAAGCTACAAAAAAGCTGTGAAAACGTGACTAAAACGTGATAAATAACAAGGAAGAAGCTGAGATCAGTGTGGTCGGTCTTAGCTTTCAAATGAGGCCAGAGCTCCAGTCGAGACGCTTTTGGATTTGGGTAAAACTGGAGAAAGTCGTAGTTTTTGTGTCATGTTTTCATCTTTTGAGTTTTTTCAGGAAGAAGGTTAAGCTTAAGAGGTTAACAAAGAACAATGGGCCTCATTCACAACACATTCTTACGCACAAATTCAGAGTTATACATATTTGTACATATTAAATCATGTATTCATTAATTCCAGAATGTAAATATAATTATAATACATTACAGATGCCTTAATTCAGAAATAAGTTGGTGATGTCACCTGTACTTTTATTAATGGCAAGTAAAATACCAATGTATGACAGCTAAAACTTTAGAATGCTGCCGTTCATATAGCAATAAAATAATAGCAAATAGTATTAAACGCGCTGCATAAATATTTGTTTGATAAGGACAAGTGTGGGTCTCGATCTTACGACCATGTGGTTATAAAGGTGTGCGCTCTGCTTAGTGAGCTATGCAGCTTACAGATCATATGTAACGGACTGAAGGAAACCCCTTTGGTCATGTGCAGGTTATATCTATTTAAACATTTTAGGAGGCTTCTTGAACGTGTCGCACCGATGGCTAAGTTTTTTTTTTCTAAGTGTTTATTTGTTTATTTGAGCAGCAACACCAAAGGAGTGGGCCTTATAAGCTTATAAGCCCCACCCCCAAAATCAACACAATTAAAACCATCATTTCACAAGAACATAGTGGAACAACAAAGGAACAAAATAGCAACAAGGAAACAACAGCAAAACCAAATAGACCCTACACACCCGCAGCATCCGGCCATGGCCGAAATGACCATTTACAAGATGGTACTTACATTATGGCTTTACATGACTGAACTTATGCACTGTATACATTCCCCAAAACGGAGCAATACCGAAACAACTATGATAATGCTACATACTTACAAACTATTTACAAAGAACTATAGCTTACAAAACACTGTTTGAAGTGTCCGTACATCAACAGAAAAGAAGCACAATTACAACAACGGTCTAGTTTCATGTACAGAGTCTAGTAGGCAAGGCAGGTTTATTTGTAGAGCACAATTCATACACAAGGCAATTCAAAGTGCTTCACAGTTGCATAAATTTACAAGAAAACAGATCAAATCAATAAAACATCAACATAAAGTTAATCAATGACAGTAAAAGGCAAGAGTGCAGATAAAATACTTTCAGTTTTCATATGCACGGGTAAAAAGAGCTGTTTTCAGCCTGGATTTGAACATTGTCAGAGTTGAGGCCTGTCTCACATCCTCATGAAGACTGTTCCAGATTTTAGCCTTGACATTCTTAGCCTTTAGCCTTGACATTTTTCTCAGCCGCGCGCTCCCCGTTCAGAATATTCATTGTTTATTGATTATTTGTGTGCAGGAGGCAGAGGCGGCTCCTCCTCTGCGCTCGGGCCCAGAGTTGAGGCCTGTCTCACATCCTCATGAAGACTGTTCCAGATTTGAGCTTTAGCCTCACCGTGTTTATTATTGACTCTGGGAACCACCAGGAGACCCCTCCCTGAAGTTCTCAGGGCCCGAGATGGTTCATACGGCTCTAACATGTAGTACAAAGCAAGTAACAAAAGGAGATCATTACATTTCTTTCAGATGGTTACCATGGTAACATTGTTAGCATTACCAAAAGTCACTAGTTTTATGTTGAAAAGACACATTAATATACATATTATACTCCGTGAATATTATTATGTACATTTATTATGTAAGCCCTACACAGTGTAGTGTGTTACAAAGCCAGGTGTAGAGCGGGCCAGTTGTAGAGGGCAGTAGCTCCTCATCAACAAAACCTCTACGTAGCTGCCCTAACAGCTGATTTTTCCTAAGTGTGGTGAATCTGGCACAGTTTCCTGACACTGCCTTTGTAAGTACGGATTTTCAGAAGTTTCTTAAGAAGAATGAAGCCCATTATGTTGAGCTGTTCAAGGTCCTGCTGTTCGAGTTCAAGTCAAGTCGTCCGGGAGTTTTCCATTGTAGAGAAAAGGTTTGTTGTTGGGAAAACCACGCAGACAAACGAGTCCACCTCGGTCTGTGACTTTGCCGGTCGCGAAGATGAACCCGTTTTCTCAAAGTGGTAGAATCTCTTTTCCTCTGGCAGGCGACCAGCTCCTGACGCCACCGAGCCAGAGCCGCCGCGCTGCAGGCCATGTGCAAACGACCACGGACAGATTTCATTATAATAACCCCAGCTGCTAATGCTTTTCACTGCTCGGACCAGACAGCCGGGAGGAGCGCTCTTTACTGTGAACAAATGCACACTCGGAGCTGCTGGCAACGGGACGCTCTGCAGTAAAGTCGATACTGGAGATGAATATGGAGTAAAGGACGACATTATCTGTAAAGTACATCGTTTTTCTAACCACTCAAAGGGCCGTTCCTCCTGAAAAATGGCCTCACTGTTCAGCTAAATATTATCATTGGGCTGTCAATGAAATGCGTGATTAATGATACATACGTGGTGTGCAGGAATCCATAGGACCTGAATGAATGAATGTGTAGTTTTCCTGTTTAACTTGCACGTTATGTTTAGTCCTGACGAGCTGCAGCGGCTCCAGGTCAGATCAGTGAGTTAAATCCAGCTAAAGGATGCAGTGTCTAAGTGTCTTTTCAGTATCGCACTCACATCCCCAAACTGTCAGCTCCACCTCTCACCTTTTCAACCAACGTCGTTAGGATTCCATCCAGGTGTTGGCATCGTGCAGATCGTTAATGAGAAGCTTCTGTCTGAGCGAGAGGAAGGTGTGACCTCTTTAACGCGTCATAGTAAAGGGTTGGACAGAAAGTCTGTTTGTTTAAGGGCCTCTCTCACCGGCCTGGAGACTAGTTGGAGACTAGAGTTGCCGCTGGTCAAGGAGATGTCTCTGAGACGTCCCAGGCAATAAGGCGAGCCTCCAGGTAGAGTCTCCGCAGTGTCTCCGAGAGGTCCACCTGGTCTCCAGCAGCTGTGGCAACGTTGAGAACATTATTTGTTGTCCTCAAATTAGAGTCATCTAATGCATTACAATTTCCAAACCAGTAATCAGATCTAAGTTACTTTTCCAAGTGCGTTACAATTTTGTCATTTTGTCAGTGAGGAGCGTTTTCTCACTGGAAATATTATAGTCATTATTTGAGTTTTCTGTAAACTCTGCTGACAACAGCTTCAGATCAATACACTATAATATCATATTAAGACACTGAGTGTCAACACTTACAGTGAAAGTCCCACCAGGAGGGGGCAGCAGAGAGTTAATGCAGGAGGAAGGAGGAAACAGTTATTGTCAGTGTCATGATCTGAGGTCAGACACGGCTGTGATCTTTGAAGAAGAAGAAGAAGAAGAAGAAGAAGAAGAAGAAGAAGAAGAAGAAGAAACTTTATTTATATAGCACCTTTCACAGATAAAATCACAAAGTGCTTCACAGGGGCACAAAAATAACAAAGGTTACAGAGAAATGTATTAAAACAAATTAATTAATCACAGCCTCTTCGTCTAAAAGTCTACTAAGTTAGTCAACTAAACTAAAAGTCCTGCTGACTTTGTGGGTTTTAAGCAGGAGGTGTCAGAAAAGCTTGTGGCGGCCAAGCGTTCATAGCGACGTCGCTTTTTGATCCTTCGATGTCGGCTTTTCCTATTGTGAAGCAGAATTCACCAAGCGTTGGATTGTTCACCCACTAATAGGGAACGTGAGCTGGGTTTAGACCGTCGTGAGACAGGTTAGTTTTACTGATGATGTTTTGTTGCAATAGTAATTACTTTACAATAGGAATGACTATTGCAACATCATCAGTAGCGTAAAACTAACCTGTCTCACGACGGTCTAAACCAACCCCTGTACCAGGTGAGCAGCGGCGCATTTAAGTGAATCAGTAATGTAGTGCCCTCTAGTGGTCAGATACACAAACTACTGTAAACTAATCACGCTATAACAAAGTAACGAGTAATCTAACTTAGTTACTTTCAAAACCAAGCAATCAGTCGGAGTGATCAGTAATCAGTAGTGGGATTACTTTTCCAAGTAATCTGTGGCAACACTGGACGTCCCTGTGTCTCCGAGACCTGTTGCAAACCAAGGAGATCAAAGAGAGGTGTTTTAAAGACTGAACTCTTTTCCTTCGCTCCTCGTCCCGCTCTAAGTCTCTTTGCTCTCTGTAATTCCTCTCGTCTCGCCGTCTTCCTTTCCCGTGGTTTTTCACCTCGTTGTCTGAGCCTTGACATGTTTCTCAGCCGCGCGCTCCCCGTTCAGAATATTCATCGTTTATTGATTATTTGTGCGCAGGAGGCGGCTCCTCCTCCTCCTCTGCGCTCGGGCCCGTCCCGCCTCGCGCTCCCAAACAGATACAGCTTAAAGGTTAATTGATAGAAAGAGCGATGGAGTGGATGGAGTGGCTCTCTGCACTTTATTAGCGTCTCTGCGGAGTCTCCACCAAACCGGAACCGCTGCGGCCCACGCCTCTTTAATTTGTTTTTCGGGCCGGACATTTCATTACTCACGTAATTAGATCCTTTATCGATTGCTTATTTGCTTGAAAGTGCGTGAGGACCCCACGTGTGCGGCAGGAGGAGTTACAGAGGAACGAGGCTGGAGAAGCTTTTGGACAGTCGCTCGCTCACGGAAAGGTCAGGGAAAACTGCAAGATGAGAGCTTTGGGGTTTCCTCAGCCTTTCTAGTTTTACAGACATTTGATCTCTTTCTGAACAAAGGCAAAGGCTGGTTTACCCAGTTTTCTCCTTCACATCTTAGTTTTAACTCTGTCAGAGTAAAAAACAGCCCAAACTCTCTTTATTCTCTGACGTTTATCCAGGAAGTGACTCCAACATGTCTGTGTCTCTCCCTGGTCTTTCCCACGCTCATTCATTCACAAATACAAACTGCGTTTCCATCACTGGATTTTAATGTGCATTTTGAAGTTTTGCATTTGTAAGGAGTGATGGAAACACGACATTTCGCATTTAAACTCTTAATTCGCATTAAAAGTTTATCCGCTCATATGAGGTGGTTTTTGATTTGTGCGCAGAAGCGTAAATGCACATTTTGGAAAATGAAAACAGTTTTTTCACATAAAGTTTGACGTAGCGAATAAAAAGTACACGTGACTGTTGGCGTAGCCGACCTGTGGACAGGAGTGAAGAGGAAAAGTCATCCATCAGTAGCAGGTCGTCTCTAGTCCTAAAATATTTCCCAGATGCAGAGGCTCAAACATCGCTGTCTCTGCCGCAGCATTTATGCTACAACACTGTCTGCAACTATGGACCAAGTTAGCCACAAAAAACTTACCCAGAGACGCAGACGCCGCCTGATCCTCATTAGAAAACGTAGTAAACTCACTCTGGAATAGTTTTTGTTTGTCCAGCCTTTACAGGTCATGCAAGACTTCAGAGTAGCAGCTAGTTAGTTAAGATACTTTTGCTTAGCTTAGCCTTAGCCATACTCCACAAGACACGATAACTTTTTTCTTGCACCCAGAGCTCCGACAACAAAATGACGTCAAACTATTCAACTTTGAGTTAATCAGTCCACAGTATATTTATCCAGTAGTGCTGTGGAGCATCCAAGAGCTCTTTCACAAACCAAAGTTGAACAGTTTGGGAGGAACACACAACGTCATGTGTGGAGGACAAATGGAACAGCACTAACATCTAAACCCTCTCCTCACTGTGAAGTCTGGAGCATCAGGGTGTGGGGCTGTTTTGTTTCCTCAGGGCCTGGACAACGTGACATCATCAATGTAGAAATGAATTAACAAGTTTATCAAGATATTTTGTAGAAAAACCTGAGACATTCACAACAGTGTGGAATAAATAAGTGAACCCTTGTATTAAATATCTGCTGATTCCTCTTTTGTAGCAATAACTGATTTCCTGTAGTTGCAGATTAGACGCTCACAACGATCAGGATGAATCTTGGATCATTCCTCTTTACAAATATGTATTTACAATAAAAATATAATAAAGTGTAAATGTTTGGGTGGTGTTAGTTTAAGCAGACACTGTTTATTCATTCTTATGATTTAGATGAAGATCAGACCACATTTTATGACCAGTTTTGGCAGAAATGCGAGAAATTCCAAAGCGTTCACATACATGTTCATCCCACTGTAGACTTGGACATCATTGGCTAAACCAGGGGTTCCCAAACTTTTATGGCTGGGACCCCAAAAACTGACACATAAACAACGCAGGACCCCCATTGTATAAAGTTATTGCCTCTTATGCTACTTTGAGGCAGTGAATCAAGTGAATATGTATTTAAACAGTTTATTTGAATGGATTCCACTTATAGGCTGTTTTACACTCAAAAATATACTAAAACCAGTAGCATTTTTCTTTTTATTTCATCTTGAACTCATCTGGGGACCCCCACCCATGGCCTCGCGACCCCCGAGGGGTCCCGACCCCCACTTTGGAACCACTGGGCTAAACAGTGCCCACACAGTCCTCGATCCACAGTGTCAAAAGCTGTGGATAAACCTTAAAGCACAAGATCAGTGGGGAAAGTGCGTGCGCGACACAAACGTAGCGGATCCTCTGAGTGCAGATGTTTTAAGGCCATGGCTCAGTTCCAGCGCAGCCTCCCTTTCTCTCCCCGTAAAGCGCATCCATCACGGACAAAGAAACGCCACGCAGCAGCAGCAGCAGCAGCAGCAGCACCACTCCAATCTAACGTTTTACTGCGGCGCGGGTCGCTCGGGCGCCGCGCCATCTCTCAGCGCGCGTCCCGGGCAATAACCGTGTCAAAACCCAATTAATATTCATAAATCCAGCGCGCATCTGTGTCAGGACGGAGGACCCGGGCGCTCCTCCCCCGGACGCAGCTCAGGGCGGGGCTACGGGCGATAATTCCTTTTTAAGACTCAGGAAGAAAACAGATTTATAATAGTTTTATGAGCAAGAAGACGGAGGGAAGCGGCGAACAGAGTTTGGCGAGGGCTTGGATTGACTTCGCAAGATTAACTTTTTTTTATATTTGGTCAAGATTTAGACAAACAGTTCTCCTTTGTCTCTGGGGTTAAACCTGCTTCTTGTGAATCAGACCAAGGCCTCTCTTTTCTACCCTTTCCCTACACCTTAAAGGGGGGTATTATGTAAAATGGACTTTTTCAAGCTTTATATCATGTTATTATGTCATTCCCTCATTAAACACATGCCTGGAGTGTTGCCTTGGCTCATTCACATATTTTTGAGTAATCAGTAAAAACTTAGACGGCAGCCATTTTAGGTGTAGCTATGCCTCAGTCCTCCTAGGAACGCCCCCACCTCCTGGAGACGCCTCTGGACCTTTTGTCACCAGCCAAGCCACCAACCACTGCTCCTCAGCTCAGCAGAGCCCCTCCCTGCACAGTAGTGTTGTTTAGATGCCACAGCAGTGTGACGTTCAGTACAGCCATTTTGAGAGAGCAATTTTATTCAAGGCAGTTATTTTCTGGATACTTTTGTACGTCTTTGCCGAGTTTTTGTGGAGGTTTGGTGGATTTGTTTACTTTGAGAGTCTAAAATGGTCCTGAAGAAAGCAGCTTTTTAAAGGTAAACAAAATGCTAGCTTATCAGCTAAACCCATTTGAGACCTACAAATGTCTTCTTCTGAGACACTGAAGAAGCACCAAGAGCCCCCACAGCTGCAGCACAGTGGAGGCGTCACAAGAGGAGCTACAGGAAACAAGTAAGGGAAAAACAAGGAGATGGTGAAAGACTGTTGTGAAGCGGAGGGAGCGGATGGAGGAAGAGCTGACCAGTGCAGGACACCACGCTCTGAAACAGAGGCAAACCCAGGAGGCAGTGCAACGTTTCAGAGGAGACAGCGAGAGAGGGCATCCAGCCAGGTTTCTTCCGAGTGCTACAGTTCCCCCGACCTCCAAGGTCATGCGGGTCAGGTTGACACACAGTGGCAGCGCGGCTCAGCTGCAGCAGCTCAGGACTAACACCTGAACACCATTTCGTTGTACACTTGTACAATGACAATAAAGCACTTACTTACTTACTTACTTACTTATTTTAATTTACTGCATATACAGACCAACAGAAGGTTACGTCATCATTGTAGTATGCTATAGACTGGTGCTATGTGATTGAAAAAAGCAGAATACCCCCTCTTTAAAACAGAGGCTCAGGGCGAGGGCTGCAAAGATCGCCTTAAGAAATGGGACAGCTCTAAATGTGACTGCATTTACAGCTAACACAGATATGAAGGAGATGATCTAAGTTCGGTGATTTTGGAAAGGAAGCTTATTTGTATATTTTGATCAATTAGAGCACATTTAGATCAAAGGTATTTCAAAAAGCCTCTGCTTGTCTCTATAGCGTGTCTGTACTGAACCAGTCGATCAGTAACTTGTAACAGACTGATGCTGTGATCGTTTAGTAACACCTGAACAACAGGACCGTGGAGCGCTCGGTCTCGTATCCCACAGATTTCCATCTATCTCTGCTTCATCCCGCGTCCACATCCTCCTTCCCCCACGTCCGTGAGTTGGTGCTTCTATCGCCGTTCATCCCATTCCACTCCGCCTCGACCTCTGCAGCAATTGCGTTTCTATTTGAACCGTCATTTTCAGTCATCTCCCCCTGGTTCTGCAGGAGGGTCTGACTAAAGGCAGGAGTGGGGAAAACATGCAGTTGCTCTAAAAATCCAAACCTGCCCTGGCTCACGTAAAAACCCGGAGTTTTGGATAAGCAGATTTCCGGAATGAATATAAGCATCAGATCTGATTATTGGGTTATCTAATTTCTCCAGTTATCTGAGTTTTCTGGCCATGAAAACGAAGCCAGTATCTGGGGAGGGGCCTGATATCTGCAGGGCTGCCTCGCTCTATCAATGACAACGGACACTGATAGGATCTCTGTACGGTTGAATGATTCCTGTCTTTACACTGGCTATGTTTACATGGTCCACAATGGAGACATTCACTTGTTCCATCTGCTCTCAAGAAACACTCAGGGTGTGCAAAATACAGTGCCTTGCGAAAGTACTAATACACCTTGAACTTTTTTGTCATGTTTACAACCATAAACGTAAAGATTTTATTTTGAATGTTGTACTGAAAGTTCACACACAAGTAACAGACAACTGTGATGTGAAAGCAAAATGATCATGATTCTGTTATTTTACAGTAAAAAAATCAAAATAAAATCTTTACGTTAGGGTTGTAAACATGACAAAAAAGTTCAAGGTGTATTAGTACTTTTGCAAGGCACTATATATGAAATGTACACATTAAAGAGTAACTAGAGGTATCTTATTTACAAGGAATAAAAAAGCTTTAAGGGGCAAAAAAGTATAAATAATAAAAGATCAATTAGAACAGGACGTTTGCGATCTTTGCCACATTTTTGTCCTGTTTTGTTTCTACTTTGACGCTTTTTTAAGGAGCTTTTAGATTTGGGTAAAGCCAAACTAGAGAGAATGTCCTCGGTTCAACTTTCTCCTCCACTACATTTCTACAGACTGAACGGAACTGAACCTTTGGATCCATGGATCACGTCCGCATTATAATTATTGACTAATTATTTGTCTGATCGATTGTGTCACGGCCGGTCAGGCCTCATGTTTCCCGTCACCACTTTGTGTTTACAGGATTAGGCTCAAAGTCTGTTTGTCAAACTATGTGGTAATTGGTCAAACAAAACAAAAAAGGGGAAAGTGGACTGCATTTTCTTCTGAATCGGACACACTAAAAATGCTGGGTTATTTTAACAACCCAACTGCTGGGTTATGGCTGTTGGGTCAGTTTGTTGGCTTATTTTCATAGAGTTGGGTAGTTTTTTCTACCCAGCAGGTTGGGTCAAACCTAGCCTGGTTTTACCAGACCCTCGTACTCATTTCATTTCATACAGAGGGTCTGGATCTTCACAGTTGAGCTCCGTTATCAGGTGGGAGGGTGAATGAACTCCTTTGAAACGATTGGATCTGATTTCTGCTGAATGGTACAGTAGGTTGAAATTCAACCGGTGTAACGCGGCCACAGAGATCAGACCCAGACGTACATGTAGGGAAATTATAATTGACCGGCGTTTACGGATGACTAAGGCCAGGATAGGTGAAAACCACTGAGCTCAACTGTCATTACTGCTCCTCCACCTCCTCCACCGAAACTGCTCACATGTTGTGAATGTATTACTTTGTCATTAAGACTCAGTATTTATCCAGATGAAACTGATTAGGCACAAATAATTCATTATTTTGGTTTTGGCTTTGTGTTTCCCTAACACCTTGTTATCTTATGTTATAGAAGAGAAAGGGTTAAAGTCATGTCTGTTTGACGAGCTGTAGCAGCTAAAAAGGGAAGGACCACTTCACCAAGATACAGCAGGTACAATATGGACAGTGGGGGACATTCCTTATAGGCTTGTTAACAGCTGAATTAATTATTTGCTGCTGATGATGTTGTGTTAAACAATTATGTTGAATTGTAAGAAATAAAGTTTCTCAAGAAACACTCAGGGTGTGCATAATACAGTGCCTTGCGAAAGTACTAATACACCTTGAACTTTTGCACATTTTGTCATGTTTACAACCCTAAACGTAAAGGTTTTATTTAGAATTTTTTACTGAAAGTTCACACACAAGTAACAGACAACTGTGAAGCGAAAGCAAAATGATACATGATTCTGTTATTTTACAAAAAAATAGAAAAGTGAAAAGTGGGGTGTGCATAAGTATTCATACAGCATTTTCGGAGTGCATTAAATTGCCTTTATACACACTAAAAAATGCTGGGTTAAAAGTAACCCAACTTTTAACCCAATGTTGGGTCAAAGTTGGTCCGACCCAACGTTGGGTTATTTTGACCCAATGCGTTGGGTTAATATTTTTAACCCACTGTTGGGTTGTTTATTCTTAATTTTACCCAATGATTGGGTTAATTCGTAATGATCACCCCAGTGCTGTTTTAGAAACTTTATTTCTTACAAAAGCAGAACATAATTGTTTAACACAACATCATCATCAGCAAATAATTAATTTGGTTGTTAACAAGCCTAAGGAAAGTCCCCCATTGTCCATATTGTACTTGCTGTATCTTGGTGAAGTGGTCCTTTTCAGAGTCAGAGACAGGGCTGTGGACAGTTCAGTCTGAAGCAGGGACAGGGCTGGGGACACTGCAGCAGGAGACAGAGCTGGGGACACTGCAGCAGGAGACAGAGCTGGGGACACTGCAGCAGGAGACAGAGCTGGGGACAGGGCTGGGGACAGGGCGGAGGACAGTTCAGTCACAGCAGGGACAGGGCGGAGGACAGTTCAGAGACCACTGTGGAAATAAAGAGAGACATTGTCACAGATGAAATCCAATACCTGGTAACCATTACTCCACCAGGGACACCAACCTTCCCATAAGACAGTGACAGTATAATGTAAGACCTTACCTTGGTGAAGTAACAGAGGCATCGTCTCAGAGGCAGGCGGACACTTCCACTGAGCTGGAGATTCCACTGGAAGAGAAACATTACATTTGTGTTTGGTCTAAAACTATAAAGGGTCATGTTATATTTTGTAAAAATATACTGCACTTACTGGGACTGGTGTCCAGTGATGCAGATGATGATCTTCAGACAGACAGTGGAAGAGCTCAGGAGAGTTTGTTTTCTGTAGGACACACATTAACACAAGTTTGTATTTTAGCAAATGAATTAAACAGAGAATAAAACATTTCTGATAATTATAAAACTGCTGCTTACCTGTAAAGCTTTAGTGGCATTTATCAGCTCTGGAGGTCCCACATGGAGAGGGTAAAGCAGATCTGAAACACACAGGACAGAGGCTTTAAAATATCCTAACTGAAAACTGTTAACACTTTTCTATGTTTCTCCCTGAGCCTCTCCTTCTCTCCTCTGCTGCTGCTGCTGCTGCTGCATCTCCTCATCCTTTTAACCATATTAAATTACTAAAGGTATTATGTAAGAAACAACAGCAGAGATAAGACACTGACAAGTGTTTAAGAAAGAGTTTGCGTTAGCATTAGCTAACGGTTGTCGCGCACATATTAGATAGGATATCATAACCGATTATTTAAAGAGGGGGTATTATGCTTTTTTCAATCACATAGCACCAGTCTATAGCATACTACAATGATGACGTAACCTTCTGTTGGTCTGTATATGCAGTAAATTAAAATAACTGCCTTGAATAAAATTGCTCTCTCAAAATGGCTGTACTGAACGTCTTGAAATAGGCCTCTGTCTCTTTAAGAAGCTTTCCGACACGCCCCCTTCAGCACACTGCTGTGGCATCTAAACAACACTACTGTGCGGGGAGGGGGCTCTGCTGAGCTGAGGAGCAGTGGTTGGTGGCTTGGCTGGTGACGAAAGGTCCAGAGGCGTCTCCAGGAGGTGGGGGCGTTCCTAGGAGGACTGAGGCATAGCTACACCTAAAATGGCTGCCGTCTAAGTTTTTACTGATTACTCAAAAATATGTGAATGAGCCAAGGCAACACTCCAGGCATGTGTTTAATGAGGGAATGACATAATAACATGATATAAAGCTTGAAAAAGTCCATTTTACATAATACCCCCCTTTAACTACCTTTAGCCCTCATTATTTCAGTCAATACTTGTCCTATCAACACGAAATAAAAACTGGGACAGAGAGTGAAGTGTCCTCTGTCAGGATTATTTAACTACACACCTCTGTGTTGAATCGTTTTTTAGCTACAGCTCGTCCAAAAGACGTGACTTTAACCCTTTCTCTTCTATGACAGATGCTAACAAGGTGTTAGGGAAACACAAAGCCAAAACCAAATTGATTAATTATTTGTGCCTAATCAGTTTCATTTGGATAAATACTGACTCTTTATGACAGAGTAATCAAATAAAAACATGTATAAATACCTTTATGAGCAGTTTCAATCGGAGGAGGTGGAGGAGCAGTAATGGCCGCTGCTGACAGTTGAGCTCAGTGGTTTTGGGCCAACCTGCTGGGTAGAAAAAAAATGACCCAACGCTATGAAAATAACCCAACAAAATGACCCAACGCTATGAAAATAACCCAACAAAATGACCCAACGCTATGAAAATAACCCAACAAAATGACCCAACGCTATGAAAATAACCCAACAAAATGACCCAACAGCCACAACCCAGCAGTTGGGTTGTTAAAATAACCCAGCATTTTTTTGTGTGTAACATTCCTAATGACTGCAGAATGTTCACACCTTGCCCTAACCATTAAATAGAGGCCACCTGTGTGTAATCTACTCTCAGTATAATTCCAGCTGTTCTGTGAGGGCCTCAGAGCTATGGTCAGAGTGTATTGGTCACTAAACAACATCATGAAGGCCAAGGAGCACACCAGAGAGGTCAGGGATAAAGCTGTGGAGAAGTTTAAAGCAGCGTTAAGTTATACAAAGATTTCCCAAGGTTTGAACATCTCACGGAGCACTGTTCAATCCATCATTCAGAAATGGAAAGAGTATAGCACCACTGCGAACTTACCAAGACACGGGCGTCCACCTAAACTAACAGACCGAACAAGGAGAGCACTGGTCAGAAATGCAACCAAGTGCCCTAAGATAACTCTGGAGGAGCTGCAACGTACTGCCGCTGAGCTGGGGGAATCTGTACATGGGACAACTATAAGTCTCTACACAAATCTGGCCTTCATGGACGAGTGGCAAGAAGAAAGCCATTATTGAAAGGAGGCCATAAGAAATCCCGTTTGAAGTTTGCTAGAAGTCATATTAGGCCGCTGTCAGTGGCCTAAAAGAGGCCTAGAAAGACGGTTTCGTTCCACCAATTGGGGCACTACATACTTTTTTAATTTTTAACATCAGAATTATATAAAGATTCCTTAGGAAAAAGTTCTCCACGCACAATCCTGCAGTTTTTGAGAAATTTGAATGTGAAATGGGATCTATTTTCTTCTAGCGCGTATGATTTTAGGGTCACCTGACCTAGTTCTGACCAATCAGCGCATCGCGTTGGCACAAGAACCAGGAAGTAACCAAGAAGTAAACAACGCTGCCCAGCGCAGCTGTTAGCAGCTATCGTAATGAAAATCCTACTTTCTGAAGGCAAACTTTAGATTTCTGCAGCGAGAACAACTCGAGCAGCGTGGGCAACATTCAAGAAGATCCAAACGAGTGGATATCGCCCACAGACCTGTTATAATCCCTGGATAGCGAGTACAATGAACTGGAAACTTCCCACAAAGATATCGACAGATCTTTGCCAGGCAAAGACTCCTAAAAACGGCAGCCAGGTGGCTGTCCTACTCGTGAGTACATTCTTATTTATTGTGTCACCTAATGTCAATACAAATAATGATAAAGGTCAGTAGAGCGGGAGTTACACACGTGTTGTGCCTTAAGTGTTATTGTGTCATGTTGCACGTTTGACCCGAAGAAAATTCGTAGTTTGTTCTGATTCTGGGGTCGTTCCCCATTTGTCTGATTTGCTTTAGGAATGATAATATCAAACTAACTTTACCAGTTAGCCAAACCAAAAATGGGTTTAAGCATGAAGACATATATATGTATCAAAAGTTATCAAATGTTATTGCTGTAATAAAGCACAAACCAATCGAAAAAGTAAATATAAGAGTGCCACTGATGAACAGCTGTTATTTTTACAGTCTGTGG
This sequence comes from Neogobius melanostomus, assembly GCA_007210695.1. Lineage (NCBI taxonomy): Eukaryota > Metazoa > Chordata > Actinopteri > Gobiiformes > Gobiidae > Neogobius > Neogobius melanostomus. The sequence continues at coordinate 39,523 of VHKM01000679.1, forward strand.
TTTATTTTTATTATTGGTGGAATAAGTATCTTTGGTGTGAGTTGATCACTGGTCCTTTCAGTCTCTTATTCCACTCAAAAGTCCAAGATTCATAAAATGGAGAATATCAGTACAGTTACTTTTACATGATACATAAGGCTGTAGTTTATTTTCTGTTGTTTGCTTATTTCATTTTCCAGGACAACTACATGATGAAAAGATTACGTTGCGGTGGAGGCCTGGTGCTGTAAAGCACAGACTTGCTTCATTTAAAGACTCAACATGAAAGAGTGAGCTATGTATTCATGAATAATTCAGAATGAATCCTCCAGGGCTCGGAACAACTGGATTCACATTGCAAAATGCTAAACCTTTGCAAACTGCTATCCGACACTTATCTAGAGGCCTTTTTAAAGCAATATTCGAAGACTATCTGACTGAAAATGCTGATAAATATATTAATCTAAGCTCTGAATTCTCAGTGTCTGTCCTTTTGGCTCCTAAGATATTGCTTTGATTCTTGACTGTGTACTTTCCGTTAAAAACTTAAAATGTGTTTTGTCTGTATTTTTACAGTGGGAGAACCTGCCATCTGTGGCTACATACAAGATCTTATGTGATTGTCTAGAGGATTTTGGACGACAGAAGAATGATTCTGATGAGCACTCTTCTAAGATCATCAATAAAACTGCAGTCGTCAGAGGCCTCAGATTACAGGTTAATGTATTTTTCTGTTTATCACCGTCTTATAATCAAGTCATGCATTTAGATGTACATAGATTTATTAAATTGGCCTAAATGAATATCAGAGTAGTAAGATTATTTATTTTTTTCATCAAAACTTAGGCCTGGAAAAAAATGTTGTCTGTAGAATCTGACTCTTTCCGAAACCGCCTCTTTCTTTTTGCTTCACACTTCCTCTAATTCCTCAGTGAAGGCTCCTAAATTTGACTCTTCTAAATAAACATGGAACTGAAATAGTTTGGTGCGTGTTGCTCATTGGCCTGCTCCAGTGTAACACACACCTGTGAGTCTGCATTGATGCTTAGAAGCCACTTCTCCTCCTCCTCTGTTTAAGACAGACCTTTCCTTCGAGGGAACACACATTTTGAGTGCGTAGGAAAAGGGAGGATGCGGTTTCAGTTCCACAATCATCCATTATCATCCCAGATACTAGACTTTATTTTTTAACTAATAATCTACTCATATGGGCCCCAAAACTGTACATACAATGTAATTAAAAATAAAATTTGAAAAAAACTAATTGGAATATGAAGTATTTACCACCAACATACAATGAACTAGTTAAAGTAAATTAGACATAATGGTACTTTTTCATTTCAGGTCTGACCGGCTGACGTCAAGGATTCAAGCTGCTTTTCCTCCGATCACCGTCTAATCTGAGAAATAATAGTGAACTTGTGTCGCTGAAACACTTTGAACAAGGACTGTAGTTCAGGAGTTACACTCTACATCAGAAAGAGAGTCTTCACAGGACTCCAACTACAAGAACTTTTCAGCCTCCTTGCCTGGATAGAGGGTGCGTTAGAACAGTGGTTCCCAACCTGGGGGGCGGGCCTTCCCACCGGGGGCTCCTGGGACGGCAGGTGGGGCCCAGAGCTTTGTCTGGTCAGAGGGTCAGGTCATAAATTTGCATAAATGAAATGATTAAAAATCACAACGGCGAACTGAGTACAGGTGCTTAAAACAATCCAATTTCAAAAAAAGTGTTATCGGTAAATATTTTCATGTTTTGATGTTTTTGGATAATTGGACTGAGACTACAGCATGCACAGGATGGGCTTCAAGATAAAAGGTTGGGAACCACTGCATTAGAAGGTCTTACATTTAATGAATTACAAGGTCTAACAGGCAAGACTGGTCAAGCTGCTTTCGTCCATATGTCAAGATACACTTGATCTGCAGCTGATGCTTACAAAACCCCAAATCACAAAAAATAAAATAATGTTTGAAACTTATCTGGAGCAATTTATTTATGTTCATAAAATCTAATCTGAAAATGTTATATGTGGAAATGGTAGGTCCCATAGTGTGCTTGTTTCAGTAGGACGCATATTTCAAAAAAGGCATTATTTCAAACGTTATTTCTTAAAAACTAGCACTCTTGTTGGTTGCTTTGAAGAAGTGGTTGTTGTTGCAGGGGTAACTCTCAAGCTGTACTTGGAACGCAGCCTCTTTGGCTAAACAGTTTTCATTTCTTTCTTTATTTAATATGGACATAGCAATTACATTGCATTACATTACATATGCATTGTGTTATAGCACATGCGCTAATTTTCAACACCTCAATAGGGGGCTTTTAGGTTACAAAGATAAAAGGTTACAATAAAACACATTATTAAACAAGATAAGGTACATTTTACACATGGGAACAAGTTTGGCCCGATTTGAGCCACTGTTTGAGCTCTCTGGTAAAGAGAAGTTTCAGAGCCTTCAACCGGGGTTCTTTTCAACCGTTCTGTCTTATCTTCTTGACGCTTTAGTGCACAAGTCAAGCGTTTTATGTCTATAAAACGCCGATAGCAGGCCGTGTGAAACCCGTAGTTTGTTGGTATATCTGAGACCGGTTTGTCCAAGAGGACAACATGTTTGTTAGCAATAGCTAGCTCCGTAGTGGCCGACGTTTTGAGCCATTCCTTCGCACATTGCTTTATTTTTTCCCATCGGACTTCAGTAAAGGGCTGCAGACCTTTCCCACCATCTTTTCCGACACAAAAAATACATTTTACGGGTGTTAATCGAGCTTGATCTTCAGATGAATATGTGCTGCTCTCGTCCTCCATGTTTGTTTACATGCTCGTAGTGATATTAGCGTGATTTTGGCTTAGACCTACGTGAATTCTCGATGCTGATTGGTTGAAAATCGAGCTCAACCGTTTTACTACTCAATATGCAGTGAATATAGTGCGCCAATAAATTACACTTTTCTCATTAACTGCAGGATAATGCGTGGAGAACTTTTTGCTTGGATTCCTTTTATTAACGTTGAATATATTGAACAAAAGAAAAAGTAGTGCCCCGTTTGTCGGAACGAAACTGAACGATACAGCTCACGTACAGCGGCCTATATGGAGGACACAGCTACCATGTGGAAGAAGGTGCTTTGGTCAGATGAGACAAAAATTGAACTTTTTGGCCCAAATGCAAAACGTTATGTATGGAGCAAACCTAACACTGCTCATCGTCCTGAGTGCACCATCCCCAGTGTCAAATATGGTGGGGGAGCATCATGCTATGGGGCTGCTTTTCCTCAGCGGGGACTGGGAAGATTGTAAGAATAGTTGGGAAGATGGATGGAGCCAAATACAGAGACATTTTGGAGGAAAACCTGCTGGAGTCAGAAAGAGAATTGAGGCTGGGGCGGAGATTCACCTTCCAGCAGGACAATGACCCTAAACACAAAGCTAAATCTACAATGGAATGGTTTAAAAACAAACATATTAATGTGTTAGAATGGCCCAGTCAAAGTCCTGACCTAAATCCTATTGAAAATCTGTGGAAAGACCTGAAAACTGCTGTTCACAAACGCTCTCCTTCTAATGTGACAGAGCTTGAGTTGTTTTGTAAAGAGGAATGGGCTAAAATGTCTCTACATGTGTAAACCTTGTAGTCAAACCCCAGAAGACTTGCTGCTGTTATTGCAGCAAAAGGGGGTTCCACAAAGTATTAAGTCATGCTGTATGAATACTTATGCACGCCCCAAAAAAAATGAATGATGAATGAATGAATAACAGAATCATGTATCATTGTGCTTTGACTTCACAGTTGTCTGTTACTTGTGTGTGAACTTTCAGTAAAAAATTAAAAATAAAATCTTTAGTTTAGGGTTGTACATATTTCTACCTGAAAAGACTCAGAGACAGGCTGCATTAGAAAGTTTTATTGAACTTGGGGCTCAGACCCCGGCGGAAGATGGCCGAATGATATGGAATGCATGGTGGTGATGATGATGATGCCAGAATCTTCCCCCGGAGCCTGGACACTGGTGGTGGTACGACGGGACCCGATGCGGGTCGATGCGACGGGCAGAGCCTGAGGAGAGCCCAGGAGGAAGAGGGGCGGAGGAGGGTCGCTGCACAGCTGGGAAACTCTGAGTGATTGACCGGGGAGCTTAAGAAGGGGATCCTGGACGGTGATTGGCTGAGTGGAATAGGCGCTGCGCTAATTGCTGATGCGGAGGTGTGGCTTGTGATGGGGCCGTGATTGGATGGTTGGTGCAGCTGCTGTTGAGGCGATGAGTGAAGGCTGCAGGTACGTCTCCAGGTTGAATTTGCGCTTAAGCTTCATGACAAAATGTGCAAAAGTTCAAGGTGTATTAGTACTTTTGCAAGGCACTATATATGAAATGTACAAATTAAAGAGTAAATAGAGGTATCTTATTTACAAGGAATAAAAAAGCTTTAAGGGGCAAAAAAGTATAAATAATAAAAGATCAATTAGAACAGGACGTTTGCGATCTTTGCCACATTTTTGTCCTGTTTTGTTTCTACTTTGACGCTTTTTTAAGGAGCTTTTAGATTTGGGTAAAGCCAAACTAGAGAGAATGTCCTCGGTTCAACTTTCTCCTCCACTACATTTCTACAGACTGAACGGAACTGAACCTTTGGATCCATGGATCACGTCCGCATTATAATTATTGACTAATTATTTGTCTGATCGATTGTGTCACGGCCGGTCAGGCCTCATGTTTCCCATCACCACTTTGTGTTTACAGGATTAGGCTCAAAGTCTGTTTGTCAAACTATGTGGTAATTGGTCAAACAAAACAAAAAAGGGGAAAGCTGACTGCATTTTCTTCTGAATCGGACACACTAAAAATGCTGGGTTATTTTAATAACCCAACTGTTGGGTCAGTTTGTTGGCTTATTTTCATAGAGTTGGGTAGTTTTTTCTACCTAGCAGGTTGGGTCAAACCTAGCCTGGTTTTACCAGACCCTCGTACTCATTTCATTTCATACAGAGGGTCTGGATCTTCACAGTTGAGCTCCGTTATCAGGTGGGAGGGGTGAATGAACTCCTTTGAAACGATTGGATCTGATTTCTGCTGAATGGTACAGTAGGTTGAAATTCAACCGATGTAACGCGGCCACAGAGATCAGACCCAGACGTACATGTAGGGAAATTATAATTGACCGGCGTTTACGGATGACTAAGGCCAGGATAGGTCAAAACCACTGAGCTCAACTGTCATTACTGCTCCTCCACCTCCTCCACAGAAACTGCTCACATGTTGTGAATGTATTACTTTGTCATTAAGACTCAGTATTTATCCAGATGAAACTGATTAGGCACAAATAATTCATGATTTTGGTTTTGGCTTTGTGTTTCCCTAACACCTTGTTATCTTATGTTATAGAAGAGGGTTAAGGGTTAAGGGTTCACCAAGATACAGCAGGTACAATATGGACAGTGGGGGACATTCCTTATAGGCTTGTTAACAGCGGAATTAATTATTTGCTGCTGATGATGTTGTGTTAAACAATTATGTTGAATTTGTAAGAAATAAAGTTTCTAAAACGACACTGGGGTGGTCATTATGAATTAACCCAAGTCATTGGGTCAAAATAACCCAATGTAGTATTGGTCCAATAGTTACATAACTCTTTTTAAATAGGGAAAACGTGGAACAGCTTGTGCGCTTCTAACTTCACCCCCGTTTGGAGCTATACCTTTGCAGGGAGAGGCTAAATGCTAACAACATTAGCGTGACTGAGCGCAGGCATAAAGACCAGACAGGTACGCATCAACTCGTCTAAGCTCAGGTAAGAACAGATCTCAGTTTGGAAAAACTGTGTCCTGTTCCTTTAAGCTGAGAAAGTACAGACATGTTATACCTGTACATTTCTCCTCTAGAGCAGTGATTCCCAAACTTTTTGCGCCCAAGGCACACCAAAGGACAAGTAAAAATCTGAAGGCACACCTATTGTGCAAAATAGCCTTTATATTGCGTTCTCCTTTTTTTTTCTTAAAGAATTGTTTTTAGGTATAGAGTTTGCCTCTGTATTATTAAATGAGTGCATACAAAGTACTGATATAGTAAATTAAAAATAATTATTTTTGTGTAGTTATATTGCAATAATAATGTATGGTTGTCACCAGTGGTTTCACTAGGGATAATTTCTCTCCTTCATTTTGACGGGCAGGTTTATCAAAAATCCGTCATGGGCTATTTTTATCCTTCATGAATTAATCTCACATTATAAGCAATTTTTAAAGACATTTATATATAAGCTGCATATTGTGTATGTTAGGAAAAATGTGAGATCGCTGGATAAATGGAGTTTAACTAAACATCTGAACAATCATGGAACACAAATTTTGCTACAGAAATGTGTATGAACTCGTGCATAAAATTCTCAGAGGCTTATTCAGAGCGTCATCTGCTCCTCATATCAGGGCTCATATTACACTAATACAAATGTAAAGTGGAGCTTTTTATTTGCACTTTCTCTTTAACGTTAATGTTTAAGAAACAGCGGACAATATTTACCAGTTGGCATCACTGCACAAAAACACACACACGGGAGGGAAAGAGAAATAGATGAGCTCGTCCTGAGATTTACGGGAGTTAAAGTTAAAGAGCGGCACCAGATGAGAAGGATATTATTAGCCTTTAACTGCATTTGCATCGTGGTTTTCTTCCCCGTGTTGTTGTTAGCGCCCAGAAAGTTAGCTAGCTAGGCAGTGATAAAGTGAAACAGTGAAGCTGCGTTTAGAGAGAGAGAGAGCCCCGCGCGCTCTGAAAAAAAGCAGCGCTGCGTTTTTATTTTAATCACGGCTTGATTTTCAATCAAAGTGACAGACGGCCTTTGAAATGTTCCGTCAAAGCTTAAAATATTCCGTAAATGACGGAGAATTTTCAGTTAATGTAACCTCTGGTTGTCACAAAATCCCACGGCACACCAGGACTCCTATTGGGAGGAGGCCTCGTGGAAGACCCAGGACATGCTGGTGGGACTATGTCTCCGAGCTGGCCTGGTGTCGCCTCGGGGTCCCCCAGAACAGCTGGAGGAGGTGTGCGTGGATCGGGAAGTCTGGGCATCTCTGCTGAGACTGCTGCCTCCGTGACCCGGCCCCGGATAAAGCGGAAGAAAATGGATGGATGGATGGATGGAATAACTTATATTTGAGCAGCATCAGCTTCGTGGCTGTAAGCTAACGCAGCGGCGGAGTGATCTGCGAGAAAATAGTCCCTCAAAATGCAGTAATTCATGTGATACAAGGTCAGTTATATTTCAATTCTATTAACACAGACATTTATATGGTTAGTCTGGTGTTATAAGTGATTTAGCTCAGGTGCACTGTGGAGTGGGTCACACTGTTTTTAATGCAGGCTAACTGATACCATAGAAATGCTTTAGCCTTGCCCTAGCCTAGCGCCACTAGACTCTTCAAATATAAGAACTGCATGAATTTAAGAAAAACATATCTCCAGACATCAACAACACTCTGGATAACTAGGAAATGAGGCCCAATGTCAAAAATCCTGAAATATCCCTTTAAGAGGTTAAAGACGGGCCATAATGCTGATGAGGCTGTTCAATGCGAGGGTTGGAACTTACTGTAAGAATGTGTTTACATTTGTGACTTGCTGCCAACAGTTTGTTTGCCGTGATTGCCCGCCCCCCTCACTGCTCTATGAAAACAGCTCCTCTGCTTCAGTGCTACAGTCTGCTGACTTGAAGTGAAGGTAAGTCTCCTCACGGCTCAGGTCTTTTACACAAAGATCTTATTAAGTCGTACCTGATGATTTCAGATGGCTGCCCTCTGCCCACTGACTGCTCTCCTCTGTTTGGCCGCTGCTCTGCTGACGACAGGAGCTGTAAGTTACACCTCATTTATCATGATGTCTTTTTGATCAGGCTTTAATAACTCTGTTCATTGTTCCTCACTCACAGCCGGTGAACAGTGACCACGGTGAGTTTGACTACATTCACTTTAATATACAGTACACTCATTATGATTCATTTATTATGATGAATATTATTTGAATAAAGGCTGTCCTGAGGGCTGGAGTCCGTTTGGAACTCGCTGTTTCAAGTTCTTTGGTTCTCTGGTGACTTGGACACAAGCAGAGGTACAGCACTAATAAAAACAATGACTACTCTCGGTAACACTTTATAATTAAAGTTCTCAGTGGTTAAAGTGGAGGAACTCTACTCTAGGAAACTCACAACGCTACATCAGGTCGACATATGAAAGGCTGTGTGTGGATTACATTAAAACAAAAGGTGTTTTATATGACTTTTAATGGCTTTATTTTGGAAATAAGTTTGAAACCATTTTACAGAATAACACGTCTTTATGTGTGCCCTTGTTTGAGATACTCCCTGAAAGTTAGACGATCAAATTGAGTGCAATCTGGCATATTTTAAGCGGTTTAAATCAGCCTTAAACAGAACTGTCTACATTAGTGTGACTTTCCTTCAACAAAAAGAAGAGAAACTGATTTTTTTAGCTGCGATTAGACCGTTCCTGCTCCTCGCGCAGAGCAATGGGGGACAGAGGCTCCAGACGAGTCGAAAGACTAAACGTTATTCAGTAATCCTGACTTTTTGTTGCTTTTATATCGGGCAGATTCAGAGGTTCAGATCAGGGGAAAGATTGTGTGAAAAAGGCTGACATGGCGCTGTAACCGTGCACTTTGTATGGCCTTTTCTCTTCTTTATGCCCCTAAATGAATCTGTAAAGTTGTTTGTGTTCACTTTTACATTGAGGCTCACTCACCTCCATGATTCCAAACAGGTCCTACCTAGTGCTATATCGCTCTAGTCGTTGAAGCTCAGCGACTGAACTCCTGAGGTTCTTAGCTTTCAAATCAGGCATCTTCAGTAAAGCAGATTTTTTTAAACCATAAAGAGCACCTCCTACAAATGTGACTACAATAACCACTAACCAAAGCGTCTCATTTGTCTTTCTCCAGAAAAGCTGCCAATCTCGCGGTGCAAACCTGGCCTCCATCCACAACCCTGAGGAGAACGCCTTCGTCGTAGACCTGATCAAAAAGGACAATGGAGAAAACCAGTTGACCTGGATCGGCGGACACGACGGACTTAAGGTCAGACTCTTTATTTCAAACATCCTTAAATCCTTTTAATGGAGCCGAGTTGTTTAGAGTTGAAATGTCGTGTGTGAAATTGTCATCAGGAAAATCTGTGGATGTGGAGCGACGGATCTGTTTGGGGCTATAATAACTGGGCCTCGAATCAGCCGGACAACTCGGGAGGGAATGAGAACTTTGTTTCGCTCTATTGGCCAGGTAACATTTGACAGAACTTTACCTTTACACGCACCGTGATGTTTGTAGCCCAAGAGCAGATCATTTGTAAAGTTCTTCACAAAACAAAACTTCTATTATTTCTTTTCTCTCTCTCTTCAGGTGCATTGGAGTATTGGAACGATGCCAATGAGACCATGCCTTTGAAGTACATCTGTGCCAAAGACGCACCTCCAGTCTGCACATGAAGTGAACGCATTTAGTCTGTCACTTGTCTGACCCACTGCTGTAGGTCTGGATTCTATCTGAGGATTAAAACTTTTCCTCTCAGCATCAACCCGGGTGTCTGGCTTCTTTTTATATCATGGCTATGTGGGGGGGGAGGGGCTAAAGTGATAGGTGGAGTTATGCCAAGAAAAGCAAATGATTACAGACTAAAATGAGTGCAAAATGGTATAACCAGTAATGAGGACAAGTGAAGGAAAATATGACATTTTATTACAATAATTATCATTTAAATTAGAGTTTGTTAAAATGACTAGGCCTGGCTAGAAACGAAGAAGTGTTTGGAGGAGGATCCCATTTCCTCACCAGTCACTAAGTAGAAGTCTGCGAGGCAGTCTGGGACAGAAAGCACAGTCGCAGACAAACGAACGAGTGGTGGAAAGAGAGAAAATGAGTACTCTAGTAAATGTTTCATGGCTGTACTCAATTACAAGTACAAGTACAGATGTAAAAATGTACTCAAGTACAAGAACAAAATTACTCAGAAAAAAATGTCATTAAGTACTAATTACTTTTCAACAACATTTTTCACATCTTCGATCTGTCTTTTACACAAACAAAAGAATGACATCGCTGAGATCCAGTTATATCCATAATAGACCCTGTGCACAGGAAAATGCTAACTCTCTGGTTTGAGACCGGATGTACAGTTGCTCGTTTCCGCTAGCTTTATTTTGCGGGTCAATCGCAGCTGCGAAGATGGTCTCCAAAACACAAAAATGGAATGATCGCTGTACTTTTCAAAGAGGTGGGAACAATCACCATTGCTGTGTCCTGCTGTGTCCTGCCGGGGGAGATTCAACAAGATGCTAAGTTTCCACTGCTTTCCCAAGGTTCCTGAGCTGCACTCAATGGCTGATAAAAATAAGAAGGGATGGCTTCACACTCTTTCCTGGTTAAATAAAGGTCAATAATAATTCACTTGATGTTTTAAAATACTACATACTGTTTCAAAAGTGATTTGCTGTTACTCTGCAAATAAAACCGCTTTACTTAAACAGCATTGTCTATATCTCTGTTCTGTGTGCTTCTTATTGACTGAAATACATTTTGTAAAGATGCTAAAGCTGTTTCCATATACTAATTCTGAAAGCAAAAACACACATAGAATTCAAATTACTAACTAAATTTGACATACTATGATCAAATTATTTAGGCAATGCAACTAATCAAATGTGTAGAAAATACAAGCAGCTGCAGGTATGGTTAAAATACTGGTATACAGTTTTATCATTTCCTTGTACAAATCAATCAAATCGTTCCACAAAAAACAAAACATGGTTTGAACACAAACATTGCAGACATTAAAACTAACACAAAACTAATCAGTGTGAACTATATAGGGTATAAGCAGACGTTTTCATTAAAACAAATAAAAAATCTATTTTGACGTTTGAAGAGTGTTTTTTAGCCTTGTTAATAGTTAATCACCCAAAAATGTGCACGTCCTGTTTAACGTCTCGCAGTGTGACACTGCTTTGGTACCAGCTGTGGATAAAGTCCATATCAAGGCTCGTTTGAAGGTAAATGCGCTTTGTGTGTGTTGGATATGTCAAAGATTTAGGAGAAAAATCCATCAATAGTCCACTCGATAAAACGGCTTTAAGTGTTTTACTATTATACCTGCTGTGTAAGCCTTGTGTCTCATTGTTACTTATTTGATTCTTTATCAGTATTTACTAGTGAGGCAATTAGTAATTATAACTGCCTTCAACCTCCATAAAATACAGAAATTGTGTTTACAGTAAATTAATGCAGGATACTGCACAGACATGGCAACTTTCACTTTATTCCATATTGATGGCCAGAATGCAAAACATCTGAAAAAAATCTCAGGAAACAAAGAAAACGTTTATTTCTATTATAGTATGGTCTTTTTAAAAGATAGTCAAGCATATTCTACTGTGATTAGACCCTATTTCTGCAATATGTGTCAATAATACAAGGTATTTTTGCCTCCCAAAGTGCAGATAAGTGTTTTTTTTCCCTTACGTTTCTTGCAGCATTGTGCACATAGGAGGTTCACTTCATTGTACATCACTCAACACAAAAGCAAAACTGCAGCCTATTACAAAATGAGATTGTTTACATTCAGAAGCACATCTCTGTATGGTTTAGCATTCAAAGCTACAGGTGAACATTAGTCAAAGCCAGATGTTTTCTCCACTCCACTCAAATTAGCGAGCACAAACAGTGAAGTACACACACAGCATGTCAACAAACCGTGTTTTTACTAAGCGACAAAAAGCCACAGGAGATAACTCCCTGCTTATTTCATCCATTAGGTTGTCTTGTTTGGAAAACCCGACCGTGAACACGAGACTCTTATCACACCGGAAACGAAGCGCTTAACAGGAGTTCTTCCCCGGAAGTAGCATATGCTAACGTGCACGTAGTCTATAAGATTATTAGCTTCTCTTCATAGTGAACTGTTCAGAATCTTTTATGTCTAACAGGAATCATCTTTGCACATTGAAAATGAATCAAATATCATGTAACAAAAGTGAGCCTTTTGTTACATGAGCCTCTGTCCCAGTTTCAGCACAAGTTTAATATCAGTGAGACCTGGCTCTGTTTGAATAATAAACCTATAGCAGGAAGAGAAATAAACGTGTGACAGTGAAAGAGAAGTGTCCAGCTTCAACACCATCTCCTGTGACCGGAGTTTACAGCTCGCCTGCCACAAAATTGTAATTTAGTATTTTATTAAGAGTTTTACTTCTCTCGTTGCTTTGGGGTAGAGGGTGTGAGGCGGCGAGGGGCGGAGCTGAGCGAGCAGGTGGAGGATGTGGAATCTGAGGGTTAGAGTCAGAGCGAGGACAGACAGTCATAGACTCCGGTCAGACTCAGAGCTCTGCTGCTCGGGGAGACAGCGGCGCAGCAGCGAGGCCTGAACCCCGTGTTCATGACAAATAACCCTGTACATTACTTCAAATCATAACAACGCCGCGCAAGAAGTGACTTCCTGCTTTGATCCAGCACGCCAAAATAAAAGCACACAGCTCGTCTCATTGATTAGTTCAGGAGGTACTTGCAACATTACAAGAATATAATTAAATACACACATTTTAAGTGTTTTGTCTGTTAATAGACAGAAAGAAAGTTGAACTAATGAACTGCTGAACTAATGAGCAAGATGGTGCTTTTATTTTGGTGTGCTGGATCGAAACAGGAAGTCACTTCTTGGGCGGCGTTATGATTTGAAATTATGTCAATACGTTTGTTTAGTGATGATGTCATCGCTCTACTTCCGGGTTCAACAGAACTTTAGCCTTATTCACTATAATGGGATTTAGCTGATGTTAACAAAGCTCTAAACATCTGATCACACAGAATTATTGCATTTACTCTGAACTCTCTTTAGTGATGCTTTTCTGACATTAATTATCAAATTATTTTTCCATACACAATGAAGGCTTATTTTAAATATAAAAATACCTTTGTTTTGCCTGTGGAAAAGGTGAGCTATATTATTCTAATTAGGTGTAAAACAGTTTTTATCTGTTGTTATTCCAGCAGGAGATTAAGGTGAAGTGTTTGTTTATGGACCTCTCCACAGTTTGGACCTGGAAGTAGCTTATTATTGTGTGTGATGTCACACCTAACAAACGTATAGCGACGTATCAAACGTTTGGAAAGAAACTCCAAAGTCGGCACAATCCACACGTTTACAGCAATGCACTATTTAAATTGTTGCACAAAGTGAACAAAGTCACAAACGAAGAGTTCTACAACTTTATAAATGATGTTCATGTTTTCATTTGGCAGCTTGTTTCACCTCCCCCTCCGTTTGGACTCTGCATCTGAAAAAGCTCCGTTTGTAGGCGCATGTGGCCCTTCCCCTAACCCCTGTGCCTCTCTGAAAACAGAACTGGGACACCCCTGCGGCGGGTCAAATGACACATTCCCCTAAAGAGAAGCCTTTATCAGCTCTCCTGTGCTGTGGCTCGCAGACGCCTTTAACACGCTCCTAATCCCGGCTAATGAATGTGGATCCCCGCGTTCCTCTGCGCTGGTAAAGAGGGATTAACTGTAATTGAACGTCTGCAGAATCTGTCCGCGCTGCAAAAAGGAACATCCACCTCGCCACGTTTCAAACTTTTATTTTCTTTTAAAACCAGAGGTGGAAGTCAATCTACTGAACCACTTTTACTCTGCTACGTTTCTAAAGAGGCTCCAAAGTCAAAAGTCCATGTGGTGTTGTTGCAGAGAGGAATTCCTAACGCTTATTTAAACTGTACTTTCTACTTTGAATATACTTTCTTCAGCAAATACTTCAGTACTTACTAATGTTGTGTGACTAAAATGAGACTAAAGTAAAAGTAATTACTGAGACTAAATCTGTCACTAAATCTGCAGATGTTTTGTCGACTCCTTAAAACTAAATCAAAAGTAAAAGAAGGAACTGGAAGAACAAACATGACCATATGTGTTCGTATACGATCAGAGACTAAAACCAGAGCAGAACTGGAAAGAATCCAAATTAAAATATGTTTCAAAATGAAAGCTGGTTGAAGGCGAGACGCTGCAGGTGACAAACTGACAACTGAACACGGCAAAGACCAAGGAGATGCTCGTGGACTTCAGTACAGCACCCGCCTGTCCAGATCGATGGTGAGAGTATCGAGGTGGTCACCACGTATACATCTTATTTATTACGATTGTTAGTAACTTTTTAGCCTATTTATTTGTTGGAATGCATTTTTTAAAATTTTTTGGTGCTGTGTAGGGCGTTTGGACTGTGTTACTGGACACCTGAATTTCCCTCTATCTATCTATCTATCTATCTATCTATCTATCTATCTATCTAGATCAGTGGTCGGCAACGTCCTGCCCGGGTGACAACTTTGGCCCGTTGCTAATATTTGTTGGCGGGATGTCAAAAGAGAAAAAAAAGCCTAACAGAGACTTAATTGTTCTTTATCCGCAAATGTCTTGCCCCTGATCTTTGCTTGTGTTTGTCCACTGTTGCATTTTAACTCGAAGCCTAACTTCTAGGTTAAATTGTGGTTTGTCCCAATCCTCATACTTTACCTCATCCAGGCGCTACAGCGCTGCTCACACAACTGCGGCGTGCCGGTGTTACGCCGAAAACTGCATGACCGCCTAAAACTGCACCCCCTCTTAAGGGCTGCCAACTCTCACGCTTTCACCGTGAGACACATGTGAGTGCTTTCACACACTCTCACGCCACACTCCTCAGATAATTGTTAAGAGACAGTCCTAGAAACCTTCCTGTCGTTGTTTCATCTGTGCGCGGTAAGAGGGGGGGCATTTATCGGCGGTCATGCAGTTTTCGGCGTAACAGTGATGTCGCCGAATATTGTACTCTTTGCAAACGGAGATGACCTGGTTGCAGATGAGGCACAGAGGTTTGGCATTCACATATCCAGGTAGGATGTAACCATATGTTTGTCTCCATTCCTGCCTAAAACACCTGTTTTCACTGTCTCCACTTTTCTTTTCTTTGGAAAGCGACATGTTTGTGATGCTAACTTTAGTTTTTGCTAGTGCTGTGTAACCCGCGAAAATCCGACAGACTCGAGGATAGTATTGTTTCAAACAATATTTTATTTTTACATAAAAAATATGTATAGTTTGGGGTTATCTAGTATTGAATATCCATGCATGAATAAATCTATTTTTTATCAATGGACCGGCTGGCCCGCCAACTATCGGCATAAAAAAATATTGGCCCGAAGCCAAGCCAACTTGCCGACCCCTGATCTAGATTATGGACATACATGAGGAAAAGAATGAGGCTGTGTCTGAATGTCCACACTATTCCCTATATAGTGACTATATAGTGGTCACGCCATTTTGTAGGGGCGTCCGAATGTCCAGAGAGAAAAAAGTAGTGCACTCAAAATTTCCCACAATGCATTCTGAAAAGTAGTGAGCAGCAGTGTTCACTACACGGGTCAATATAGCCCACAATGCATTGCGTGAGTCGGAAAAAATGCCTGACAGCAACAGGTCTTTGAACTAAACAACACGACTGAATGAAATCAGCTGTTTCAATCGTGTGTTGCGTATTTATCATGAATAAATGACTTAAATATAAACGGTTACGGTGAAAAATGCTAACATTAGCTGCTAACCTTTAGCTTGAGCTGTTAAATGACCAAAAGCTTCCTCTCGAATAATCCAAGCCATTCATGTAAAATCCATGATAAATAAAACGTATCTGACTCATATTTATCCATAATTAGTCCCTGTCTCATGAGTTTGGTCTTTATCGCAGAAATACATTTTTCCCGGAGTTTAGTGACTTTTAGCAGATGTAGTCACTCATTCTGCTGGCGCTCCGGACACCGGGCTCTGACCTACTTTCTTCACGTCTTCTGGAGTGATTTTTTTTCCTTTTTAAAATTTTTTTTATGATAGTTTTAATTTTAATTTAAATGTAAAATAAAACGCCTGTAAAAGTGCCAAAACTGTCTTTCTGTTTAATAAAATAAACATTTGTAACAATAAATAAAGGGAAAAAAAAAGGAAAAAGGAAAAAAGTCTGCACGCCGCAGCGCGTGACGTCACGCAGCTCGGAGAAAGTAGTGGCTTCTGTCCGAATCGCCAACAGAATCAGTGACTATAGAGTCGACTATATAGTGCGGGCCTATGTAGTGAATGAGGGG
Organism: Neogobius melanostomus; assembly: GCA_007210695.1. Classification (NCBI taxonomy): domain Eukaryota; kingdom Metazoa; phylum Chordata; class Actinopteri; order Gobiiformes; family Gobiidae; genus Neogobius; species Neogobius melanostomus. The sequence goes on from VHKM01000679.1 coordinate 55,660, forward strand.
TTAGGGACTAGGGTGGACATTCGGACACAGCCTGAATTGCAAGTTTTCTACAATTTTGTTTTCATTTAAAAAATAAGGCATTTTATGTATAAACAAGTGGCAACCTCCCTATCTCTTGGTACAGCTGCGTTTTTTGCCTTATTCTGCGAGCTGCATTTGCGGTTTCTGTTCCACATTGTTTAACTGGATACTTCTGTACGTCTTTGCCGTGTTCATGAAGGTCCTGAAGAAGCAGCTTTTTAAAGTAAACAAACGGCGGCTAATGAGCTAAAGACATTTGAGACCTGCACATGTCTTCTTCTGAGACACTGAAGAGGCACAGAGAGCCCCCACAGCTGCAGCACAGAGGAGGCGTCACAAGAGGAGCTACAGGAAACAAGGAAGGGACAAACGAGGAGGTATCCGGGCGAGACTCACAGCTAAGCCACACATGCCTTCTTTTGTTCTGGCTAATGTTCGTTCACTGGAGAATAAAACAGATGAACTGCTAAGCTCTTCACAGATGATCGTGAAAGACTGTTGTGGGGCGGAGGGAGCTGCGCAGGAGGAAGAGGAGCTGACCAGTGCAGGACACCACGCTCTGAAACAGGGACAAACCCAGAAGGTGCTGCACCGTTTCATCATAGGAGACTGAAGGCAGTTCCTCCTCTGGCCCACAGGACTAACACTTACATAATTTGAATCCACTTTAATTCAATGATTTGGCACAATGACTGTTAGAGCTTTATAATGCCCGAAGAAACCCTGAAAAAATGTGTGAAAATGTAAATCTCTCCTTGTTTTTATGGTTCAAAGCTCCAAACATCAGGCAGGAATTAGATATTGAAAAATCCCTGTGAAAAAACTTCCAAATCTTCAAAAGTGTGCAGTCTGTAGGAGCTACTATAGTATGAAGCGTCTCTCGTTAAAGTAATGTCTGCAAAACATCCAGCCCCGCCCCTGTGCCTCTGCCCCGCCCCTCCCTGACCTTTCCAAAGTGGAGTTTAATCCATAAAGTGAAGTAAAGCGGCATTAATCACCGGGTCAGGGACAGAGAGCGGCCGGACGAGGCTCTGAACTCCCGGACCTGCCCCTTGCTCTCGCCCCGGGCAGCCATATTGTAATTGGTTTTCGTGGTCAAACAGAGGCGCGGGTGTCGGGGCGAACGCGCTGCAAACGGCCTCCGGTTTAATGGGATTGTTGCGTCGGAGGAGCCGCAGAGGTTAGAGTTTGCAGATGTGTGGAGTCAGAGGAGGCGCTACATTAAAGGATAAAGTGCAGGTCACGGACAAACTGTACAATAGTGACGTCTGAACCCTCAGGGCCAGTGCACATCTTTAAAGGTTTATTTAAAAGTCCTGTATCATGCAAAATGGACGGGTTTTGTACTTTTAATACTTCCTGCTCTGCTACATTTCTACAAAGGCTCTGGTGGTCTGGCTCTTTACCGGGAGCCGAGTCTTTGGGATCCGTTCAAAAGTCTGGCTCTTTTTACCTTTCATAAGTCCAGCCAGATAACTCACAATATCTAATTCAAAATCGATAAACGGCACTCATCTTTTATTTAAATCTTCTAAAATGACAAAGGGACTGATATTTATGCTTTGAAAAACGTGTTTGTGATTCAAATCTAATGAAAAGAGGCTGAAACTGTCTGACAAATCAGTTTTAGTGCATTTAGCTTTGACTTTAGAGGAGAAAGGTTTCCCCTGTGTGGCTCCGCTGTTGGGCTGATTCTTGTGTTTGTTCGGGGGGGGTTCTTTTTTTTGGCATTTTTATTTTTATTATTGTCACATTTTTATCACATTTTGTCACATTTTTGTCACTTTTTCATCTCGTTTTTATCACTCTTTTATCTTATTTTTTCCCCCATGTGTACCTACACCCAGTAAAAAATAATAAAAAATAAGATAAAACACAAACGTAGTTAAATAATAAACAAAAACAACCACAAAAGAAAAAAGAAAATAAAAACTTTGTGTGGGGTGATTACATTTCCATTGTCTCTAACATTGAGGGTCGCCACAGGTCCTCAAATTCTTTCATTTTGTTCTTTAACCTTGCAGTTACTTTTTCCATATTTAACACATCTTTCATTCTATCCCACCATTGCTTTGCACGAGGTGGTTGTGGTTCAAGCCAGCAGACTGTAATATTGTTTGTTGCTATTATAATTAACACTCAAATATTTTCCTTATTTTTATTGGAATATTTTGGGGGATAATACCCAACAAAAACAATATTGTACGTCTAAATCAATTTTTACATTAGCGATTCTTTCTATCTGTTTTTTACGTTTTCCCAGTATTCTTTGAGTTTAGGGCAGTCCCAGAATATGTGTGTATAGTCCACAACCCCTCCAGCACTTATCAGACATTTTACTATATTTTGAAATATGCAACGGTACCAGGAAATATCGCATTTTACTTTCCATTCAAACTCTTTCCATAGCTACTAAACATTTGATGTCCTTCTTTGAATGATTCCTCCCAGTTTTCATTTGAAATTATGATATTTCTTTCGGTTTCCCATTGATGACTAAGTTAGAGAGTAAAAAGATAATTTCAAAGTTCTATAAAGCCCTGCAGGCTGAACAAGACAATAATGTGTTCGGGGGGAAACTGACTGAAAAAAAAAGATCTGGCTCTTTTCACTATTGAGATCAGGTACAAAAGTCTGTTTGTCCATGAGTTTGGTTCACGTTAAAAGCCTAATAACGCACACTCTATGAACAGCAGGTGGCGCTGTGCAGATGTACCGTCGACGCCACTGACTCACGAGGAGGAAGAAGGTTTGTCCCTTTCGTGTCGCCGTACAAAGAGGAATTCAGGACACGGAGAAGGATTTTTAGCTTAATGTCCGTCTCTCTTTGCATGTGATAGATATATGTTCTATTGTATAGCCTGTATCATAGGCCAGAGGTCACTAAATGGCTGGCCTCGGTTTGAATCCGGACCCATGCACCATCCCGAACCTTGGACCCGGACTAAATCAGGACTAAACAAGGACTAAGCAGGTTGAACTGAGTAGAGGAGAAACACATCACTGCATTGGCACATTGTGTACATAGTATAGGCTATATGCATTCTGCCATATAGGAGCTAAAATGCATTTTTAGAGTAAAAAAAAAAGCTATTATAACAGGATGCAATGATTTGTGTTATTTTCAAAGCACAGTTATTATTTTTAGATTTAATAACGGTTTAAAAATCCCCATATAACTGTGAATTAAACCTGTATGTTCCGGACCTTTGCGTGACAATTTATTTTCAATTTGGACCTTGAAATGTATTCGGTGACACCTGTTATAGGCTGTATATAAAATTGCAAATCCAATAACAATCTAGTCCGATTAGGTTCATTAGGTCTTCTAAAAAATATGTCGCTTTTTTCCTATTGACAGACCTTAGTGTTAGTTTCCTACAAATACAAGAACTGCATGAATTAAAACAATCTCCAGAAATCAACAGCACTTTGGACAACGAGGAAATGAGGCCCTATGATAAAATCCTGAAATATCACTTTAAGCCGCGCCTTAACCGACCGCATAACAACAATAACAATCTGAAAAATCCCACTTAGGTGTTTTGTCAAAGTTGTGCAGCCCATAAAGCCCTTTAGGAATTTAGTTGAATAGTTTGAGCGCATTTGGTGAAGTATTGTCTCTCCTCTGTCTCGGCTCTGTCACTCACACTGGGCTGATCTGAAACAACTGCAGTCATGTCCCCCCGGCCTGTTTGAGAGATGAAGTGGAAATGAAAGCAAGCTGACGAAAGACGGAGGAGAATGTGAGGTGTCCGAGTGTAAAGGCAGAACGACGACGAGACAAACAGTGTGATTTCTGTTATGGCTACACCACTGCCATAAAGGGTATACGGTTGTTAAAGCCAGAATTTGACCTATTTAAGTTGGATTTAGTGATTTATGGATAAACAGAGACGTTTGAGGTTGTGTCGTGGAAGCCTGGTCTCTCTCCTGATCTGTTATTATCAGGATGGGCGACTGTGTGGAATAAAGTCAGTGGTGAGTGAGTCAAATAGTGGGTGGAAGACACTCAATTCATTTCCTTTCATTGCCTATTTATTCTTGAAGGATCTATTATCGTGTCACACTCTCTCTTGTGGGTGAATTTAGTTTCTTTGTCCTATTTCCAAATCAAACCCGGTGCCTTGGGCTGTGGGCTTTAGCCTTTCCTCAAAATGTCGCCAAAGCCCTGCTCTGTAATCGTCCTGAGTCAAACCAAGAGGCCAAACCTCCTCCTCCTCTCCTGTACCTGCTGAGGCTAATGAGAGTCACTGAACAAAGACGGATGGCTCTGGTCTCGTCTCTGACCTGCAGCTCGTGTTCAGAGGAAAGGTCAGACGCCACTGACTCAGCCGATTCCAACATCCGACATTTACATCATGCACTTCAGCAAAACCAACGCAGTGTCGTCATCCTACAAGACTTAAAGATCAAAGCTGAAAAGCCCCAAAGCAGAGTCAGTCCCGTGTTGTGGTTTGTTACTGTGGGACATGTTTGTCGAACAGTCGAGCCGTCTCGTTTAATCTCTCACAGACTCTTAAATCACACTCACACTCGACTTACGAACCTTGTCGTGCTTTTGCTCGTTTGAGGAAAGGTCTGGACGTCCCGAACGGCTCCGCAGGTTTAATCTAAATAATGGACAAAGCCAGGTTTAAATGTGTGGTTTTATTTTAGCGCTTGGACACACCTTTCTGTGGAGTTTACATGTTCTCCTCATGTCTGCGAAGGTTTCCTGCAGGTGCTCCTGTTTCACTTACCACTAAAGTGTATGTGGAGTGGACCAGCCCAGGTGGCTTAGATCTTCTCCTAAAAACACGTATTGCAGAGCACAGAAGTACGATAAGGTGCAAAAACTTGGACTATCCTGTGGCAGCTCATTATGTTGAATTTAACCATCCCATATCATCATTAAGATATATTGGGATTGAACAGGTAAAACTGCCCCCTAGAGGTGGAAACTTGGATCTCCTCCTTTCAAGAAGGGAACACTATTGGATCCACCATTTAAAGACTTTGACTCCTCATGGACTAAATATTGACTTTGACCTCAAATGCTTCTTGTAATACTGTAGACTATATGTATTACAGGTTTCTGTATATATTTGTATATATTTTAACAGTTTTTGTAGAAATTGACTTTCTGCACTGGGTGTGGCCTCCTGATTGATGGGTTTGGAGAAGATCTAAACGACCTGGGCTGGTCCACTCCACATACACTTTGGTTCAAAGAAGAAAAAACAAAGGTCTAATGAAGGCTAATGCCGAAACGTTATCATTAAAATGTGGACATCGGCCTATGAGTGTGCGATGTTGTTTTTGATTTATGAAGATTTTCTCATCTGCCCCTCGGAGACTACTTCTGGTGTGCGTTGCTTCTCTTTTCTCCCCTACCACTAAAAACATGTACAATAGGCCAGGATGAATGAGTAAAGCACAATGATGGACTGTTGTATGTGACCTGGCAGCTCGCTGTGGAGACGGACAATAGTTGGACGATATTTTGGGAGGAAAAGGGATGAACTGTGAAGCAACTACCTGCTCTGGAGAACTGAACTAATGCTGAGACCAAGTAAAAGCTAATTCATTATACATTTATGAACTATTACTGGAATAATTCTCTTCGCCGTCAACACTTTCCCTTCAAGGCCAAGCCACGGAGCTAAACCAGGTAAGGACTGATGTCTCTGGGTCATATTTTACATACCCCTCCCTAACCACGCCCCTGTAGTTCTGCGTCTGACTCAACACGTTTCCTTAACCTGATTGTAATTTCGCAAAACTTCTTTTGTAAGGTGCATTGAGTTGCCTTGTATATGAAATGTGTGCTATAAATAAATGTGCGAGTGTGGGACAACAGATAGAAATTATAAGGCTACAATCTGGTGTGGTGTGTTCATCAACATGCACTGACCTACCAAATTAACCAATAAATAAAAACCTTCCAAAAAGAACCTGGACACTAGTTGTTTCTATTGTGATGGATTGATCTTGCAGTTTATTCTTTACTGGTTTATTCTGATCTGCGTTGACCCGTCGTGTTATTGATGTGCTGCAGGAGCTCAGGGCTCGGCCGGAGGATTCACGCGTTACTGTTGTATCCATCAAACTTTACGGCTCGGTTTACGGTTATGTGTGTGGTATATGATCCTCGGTCAGTTTTACGGTGTTTCCCTAAAGTCCAACAGCTGCAAATCTCCAGCGCCGGGTACGAGGGGACGCTCCTCTGTCCCGCGCAGACACAGCTCAAGTGCTCGCTCTTTAACCCCGGACACGAGGAGAGACTTTGAGCAAAAGGATCTGAACAATTTCCCTCCTTCTGCTGTAGAGTCGACATTACAGCATCACCACCCGCCGTAACCGATCATATTTTCCCCAGTTTGGCTTTAACCAAATCTAAAAGCTTCTTGAAAAAAGTGTCAAAATAGCGACAAACATTAGATGAAAACGAGGATGAAAAAGTCACAAATTCATGCAACACAAAAAGCCACAAAAGAGCAACAGAAACGTGACAAAAAAGGTTAAAAGCTTTCAGATGAGTTTATAGGTCTTAGCTTTGGAATGATGTGTTCACTGGCCTGTAGGCTGTGAACCTTTAGATTTGGGTAAAGCTGAACTGGAGTCGGTTAAGGTGGGGGTTAAGAGGTTAAACAGGGGTTACTGCCCTGGGAAACGCTCGTACTTCACAGCTGAATAGTCCCGAGTTGGATCCCTGCTGTGTTTGGAGCCGGCGCTCGCGCAGCTTTGAGTGATCTTTGAATCTTCCTCAGATTGTCTTGATAGCAGCGCAGCAGCAGCTCAGAGAAAACTCCTCCTGAGTTCCTCTGTATCCACATGTGTGTATCCACATGTCTGTATCCACATGTGTGTATCCACATGTTTGTATCCACATGTCTGTATCCACATGTCTGTATCCACATGTCTGTATCCACATGTTTGTATCCACATGTGTGTATCCACATGTCTGTATCCACATGTTTGTATCCACATGTTTGTATCCACATGTGTGTATCCACATGTGTGTATCCACATGTCTGTATCCACATGTGTGTATCCACATGTCTGTATCCACATGTCTGTATCCACATGTGTGTATCCACATGTTTGTATCCACATGTGTGTATCCACATGTGTGTATCCACATGTCTGTATCCACATGTGTGTATCCACATGTTTGTATCCACATGTCTGTATCCACATGTTTGTATCCACATGTGTGTATCCACATGTGTGTATCCACATGTCTGTATCCACATGTTTGTATCCACATGTTTGTATCCACATGTGTGTATCCACATGTTTGTATCCACATGTTGTATCCACATGTTGTATCCACATGTTGTATCCACATGTGTGTATCCACATGTTGTATCCACATGTTGTATCCACATGTTGTATCCACATGTTGTATCCACATGTTGTATCCACATGTTGTATCCACATGTTGTATCCACATGTTTGTATCCACATGTGTGTATCCACATGTGTGTATCCACATGTGTGTATCCACATGTTGTATCCACATGTTGTATCCACATGTTGTATCCACATGTCTGTATCCACATGTTTGTATCCACATGTCTGTATCCACATGTTTGTATCCACATGTTGTATCCACATGTGTGTATCCACATGTCTGTATCCACATGTTGTATCCACATGTGTGTATCCACATGTCTGTATCCACATGTTGTATCCACATGTTGTATCCACATGTGTGTATCCACATGTCTGTATCCACATGTTTGTATCCACATGTTTGTATCCACATGTCTGTATCCACATGTGTGTATCCACATGTCTGTATCCACATGTTGTATCCACATGTGTGTATCCACATGTCTGTATCCACATGTCTGTATCCACATGTCTGTATCCACATGTGTGTATCCACATGTCTGTATCCACATGTGTGTATCCACATGTTGTATCCACATGTGTGTATCCACATGTCTGTATCCACATGTTGTATCCACATGTTGTATCCACATGTTGTATCCACATGTTGTATCCACATGTTGTATCCACATGTGTGTATCCACATGTTTGTATCCACATGTGTGTATCCACATGTTGTATCCACATGTTTGTATCCACATGTTTGTATCCACATGTTGTATCCACATGTGTGTATCCACATGTTTGTATCCACATGTTTGTATCCACATGTTTGTATCCACATGTTGTATCCACATGTGTGTATCCACATGTTTGTATCCACATGTTGTATCCACATGTTTGTATCCACATGTTTGTATCCACATGTTTGTATCCACATGTTGTATCCACATGTTGTATCCACATGTTTGTATCCACATGTTTGTATCCACATGTTTGTATCTGTATGTTGTATCCACATGTTTGTATCCACATGTTGTATCCACATGTTTGTATCCACATGTGTGTATCCACATGTCTGTATCCACATGTTTGTATCCACATGTCTGTATCCACATGTGTGTATCCACATGTTTGTATCCACATGTGTGTATCCACATGTGTGTATCCACATGTCTGTATCCACATGTCTGTATCCACATGTGTGTATCCACATGTTTGTATCCACATGTGTGTATCCACATGTTGTATCCACATGTTGTATCCACATGTTTGTATCCACATGTTTTCTGGTATCCACATGTTGTATCCACATGTTTGTATCCACATGTTTGTATCCACATGTGTGTATCCACATGTTTGTATCCACATGTCTGTATCCACATGTTTGTATCCACATGTTTGTATCTGTATGTTTTATCCACATGTTTGTATCCACATGTTTGTATCCACATGTTTGTATCCACATGTTTGTATCCACATGTTTATCCACATGTTTGTATCCACATGTCTGTATCCACATGTCTGTATCCACATGTCTGTATCCACATGTCTGTATCCACATGTCTGTATCCACATGTGTGTATCCACATGTTTGTATCCACATGTTTGTATCCACATGTGTGTATCCACATGTCTGTATCCACATGTCTGTATCCACATGTTTGTATCCACATGTCTGTATCCACATGTGTGTATCCACATGTCTGTATCCACATGTGTGTATCCACATGTCTGTATCCACATGTCTGTATCCACATGTTTGTATCCACATGTTTGTATCCACATGTTTGTATCCACATGTTGTATCACATGTTGTATCCACATGTCTGTATCCACATGTCTGTATCCACATGTTTGTATCCACATGTTTGTATCCACATGTTGTATCCACATGTGTGTATCCACATGTTTGTATCCACATGTTTGTATCCACATGTTTGTATCCACATAGGAACTCAGGAAACACTGTTCTCCATCTCTGGATGTACTGAGGGTGAAAAAGGACAACACATCAATGTGAAACTCCTGCTGAACAACAGTTTCCTGTCATGTTATGTTTTCATATGAAAAATAAAGCACTTTATTCATAAAGTGGGCGGCGCGGTAGCAGAACAGTTAGCACTCGTGCTTCACAGCTGGAAGGTCCCGGGTTCGATTCCCACCTGGACGGGGCCTTTCTGTGTGGAGTTTGCATGTTCTCCCTGTGTCTGCGTAGGTTTCCTATACCACTAAAACATGTACAATTGCTGTGTTTCAGTGACATCACAGCGTTCTAAAGGCCTATAATATTATATAGAGGTAAAATGATTTTGTTTTTGAGGAAATGTTTGGTCTTGTACAGAGAGATCATGGACCCAGTGACTGATATTAAGGATCATTGATGTAATTCATACATTTTCCTTTGAGCTATGACTTGTGAAAGTGTTATGCTGTTAATAGGAAAACTGGCTCCGCCCCCACTGGGTCCTGTGACATCATCACATTCTAGAACCTGCAACCCAGTAATAGGTGGCGTTCACGATTTAGAATGTGATGATGTCATAATGTCAGGTAGAACTCTATGGGAGAAATACAGTTTTTGTAAGAAATCTCCAAAAAGGAAATTGACAAATGTTTTTGCTCTTCAGTGTTTGACAGTGACTGGATTCACAAACCTGTGAGATCATGTTTATGTCTGAAAGTCCTTTTCTACTGGACAACATCACACTCGTGTTTTCGAATATTGTCTTCACTTTTTGACGCCTTTCGGGGAAAATAATTAGACAGTTGTTCATATGTGCTGGAAGAGGAGACAATGAACTTTGTGACCGTTTTTGTTTCATGAGGATTCTTCCAGTAATGACTGAGGTAAACAAAGACATAAAAATCAGCATTTTGTCAGTTACCATAGTTACCGCCATGGAATTTTCAGTTGTCCTCCACCTCAGTTTTAAACTATGGCTCTTTAGAATGTTGTGACGTCACGTGAACAAAACCTATAGGCCTGGATGAATGAGAGTGTGTTTCAGGCAATGGCCGCTGGCTGCTCTGCTTTATGACCGCAACACTGGAGGCCGCCATTGCTCCGCCATTGCTGTAGTACCTCCATATCATCGCTAGGCCCCCATTGAAAAGCATTGGACTTTAGACACGTTAAAAACAACTTTAACGCCTGGTTTCTATTTTTTAACACTTTCTATGGCACAAAAAAAGAAACCAGGCTGGTTTTCCAAAGATTTTTTTTTAAATCTCCTACTTAACGGAGGTCGGACTGTTAGCATTGGAGCTGCACGAGCTACACGTCACACAAGGGCCGAGTCTACAGTGAAGATCCCGCCCTTATGCCCTTATTAGGAACATGCTTCGTCAGAGCTGGGGAGGAGGAGTCTGTAAATCCGCCATGATTTCCCCCTCGAACGTGGTCATTGTGGTAAACGGGGAGGAGTGAGGAGGAGTTGTCTTTTCTTTTTAACGGTCTATGGAGTGAGAGTGCACATGGGGGACGACGGATGGAAATTAGCCCAAGGCTACAATCCGGTGTGGCTTGTTTACATGCATGAGACCCATGTATGTTCATAAACATGCACTAATAATGGACACACATACCTTTCACTCTTATACAGCCATCATAGACACACGCACACAAATTCAACAAAATAAGTCAACTTAATCATAGCCATTCAACTTGTGAACTCAATGTTGCCCCCCCTCTTTTTTTCTTTCTTTGTTTCTCCCCCTAACCTAACCATCTCTCACAATTCCTACCAAGAAGAATTTGTTATTACTGTAAATATTGTTTAAAAAAACAATGTTATTTATGTTTACTGTTTTTTATTTTTTCTTCTTCTTGTCACTGTATTCTTCTTACTGGGTGTTAAATAAAGTAAAAAAAATAAAAAAAATAAAAATAAAAAAATAACATTCACTGTCCCGACTAAATAAATACAAAAAAATAATCAACTTTTTTTCTAAATTTTCAAAACGTTTAAAAAATACATAATAATAATTCAACAATGTTCAATAACTTTTTCCACATTTTCAAACCTGTCAGTATTTGTGAATACTTGTGAATACTTGTGAATTTGTGAGTCCACGTGGAAAGACCAGGGAGCCACACAGTTGGAGTCACTTCCTGGATAAATCTCCAGCTCAGAGACACAAAACGTCAGAGAATAAACATCGTAAAGAGAGACTTTGGTCTGTTTTTACTCTGACAGAGTTAAAACTAAGATAAGATGAAACTCATCTACTTTTCCACGAGGCTTTGTGTGTGACTTCAGGGCTTGTTTGTGACTGTAATGAACTTCCTGTATGTGTCTAATTACTGCGCTCCCTTTAATCGTCCTGAGTGAGTGAGACGTCTCCAGAACTGAACCGCGTCCCGTCGGCCCAAACCTCACATCCCCATCAGCGCTCAAACCGTTAATAACTCACGCCCGCAATTACCGCTCCATTACGGGCGGTCGACGCTCGCTCGGTCGCTCCGCCGGAATAAAGGAGCGATGGCGGGACGCGGCGACGGCGGCGACTCCAGCGCGTGTTTCGGAGGCTAATGGAGGTTAATGGCGGTTTGTGGAAACGGGAAAACACATTAAGCAGAAGTAATTAAAAGCTACATGTCGTTATTACGGCGGAGAATGAAACTGCGCTTTCACTGACGCTGCACTCGGGGAATTACCCACTTCTTCACTGAGGGACTTTGTGGAAATGTTCACGCCAGAATATTCTGATTGGACGGAGACGTTAAAACAAGCGTGGAGTCGAACAGAAGTATTATTAAAAACTAATCCAATCAAAACCATAATGTTTGTTTCTGCTGTAGGTTCAGCAGGGAGCGGCTCTCATACATTTAGTTTGTCCTTCAGTGTTTTCTTCACCTCTTTACCTCCAACTAAACCCTGCAGATCTTCTCCAGTTTGGTTTTACCCTCTTAAACAAAATAGCAACAAGAACGAGATGTAAATGAACCGACAAAAGTGATGAAAAGAAGGATGAAAATGCACGCTCCCAACCTTAGATTAGAGAAACTACACAGAGATACCGATGATCAGCACCACGGACAGCGGCGCTCAGATCATCAAAACTACAGATGCACCGATTCAGCTTTTTGCTACTGATACCGATACTGGGGTTTCAGTATCTGCCGATATCCGATATTTACCGATACCCAGACAGTTTCTCTGAGTGAAGCATTGTATTGACTCTTCTCCATTGTAAGATCAATAAAGTCATATTGTATTGTCATGTTACAGATCCATTATCAATTATATCTATGGATAAACTCTTGGATAAACATTTAGCAAGGATGTTGTCACAGCCCCGGCTGTGCTGCTTTGAAGCCTGTGGGTGGGAGTCAGTCCATCTCTCCAGTCGCTCCTCCTTTTTCCTCCTGTGTGCAGGTATGTCCCTGGGCGCTGGTTGCTCCGTCCCTGATTGGTGCATTGGACGGGATATTTAACTGAGTGGAAACACCTGTGCGAGGCTGCTCTGCTCTGTGCCACTCCGTCTCCGACGCGCCTCCCTGTTGGACTCATTTAGCCGATCTCTGTACATATTGTAAATAAATGGCGTTTGCACGCCTTTAAACCTTCGTATGCTTTGTCTCCTGTCACTTCTTGGAGCCGGTCGTGACAATGTATTTTCTACACTAATGATCCTTGTGTATATGTTTACATTAATATAAACACCTCACATGAAGTGATCTGATCATTACTAATATGTTACATCAGTTATTTCTTAAACTAAAATACAAACTGTGGTTATTTTATTTTATTTGGCTACTTTAGGTGTTTCTGTCATTCTTTCTGTCCCAGCCTTGATTAGTTTTCATTAGCATTAGCATGCACCCGCTAGCTTTAGCATGCTGATGCTAACCGCAGAAAACTCTCTCTCTCTTACAATTCTCCTGGTTCTTAGCTTTCCAATGACATACACCATGTCCATGTTCACTTAGATGTATGTGGTAAAAGGTGATCCGATATCTGATACCAGTATCGGATCGGTGCATCCCTAATCAAAACCATCAGTAAAACGCTTATTTATAAAACTGTATATTCAGAGGTCCTGTTTCTTTCCACTGATGATTATGACGATGATTATTGACAGAAGCTCAGCCTGAACAGTTAGAGCGGTTTAAACAGGAATCACCGCCATTGATCTCCATTTACCTCATTGATGTCACTGCTTCCTCTTTCATCCCTCCCCCTCCTCTCTCCTCTCTCCTCCCTCCCCCCTCCTCTCTCCTCTCTCCTCTCTCTCTCCTCTCTCCTCCTCCCTCTCCTCCTCTCTCCTCCCTCCCCCTCCTCTCTCCTCCTCCCTCTCTCTCCTCTCTCTCTCCTCCTCCTCTCTCTCTCCTCCCTCCCTCTCTCCTCTCCTCCCTCCTCTCTCTCTCTCTCTCCTCCCTCCTCTCTCTCTCTCCTCCTCCCTCCTCTCTCTCCTCTCTCCTCCTCCTCTCCCTCCTCTCCTCCCTCCTCTCTCCTCTCCTCTCTCCTCCCTCCCCCCTCCTCTCTCCTCTCTCTCCTCCCCCTCCTCTCTCTCTCTCCTCCCTCCTCTCCTCTCTCTCTCCTCCCTCCTCTCTCTCTCCTCTCCTCCCTCCTCTCTCTCTCCTCCCTCCTCCCTCCTCTCTCCTCTCCTCTCTCTCTCCTCCCTCCCCCCTCCTCTCTCCTCTCTCTCTCCTCCCTCCTCCCTCCTCTCTCCTCTCTCCTCCCTCCCCCTCCTCTCTCTCTCCTCTCTCCTCTCTCCCTTATCTCTCCTCTCTCTCTCCTCCTCCCCCCTCCTCTCTCCTCCCTCCTCTCTCTCTCCTCCCTCCTACCTCCTCTCTCCTCTCTCTCTCCTCTCTCCCTCCTCCCCCTCCTCCCTCTGTCCTCTCTCTGTCTGTTGGACCTCCCGGCTGCTCCTCGATCGACTTTCCCTTTCCCAGCAGCAGGATGTCAGTTCATCAGTCGATCGCTCCTTTTATTTACGACGCGCCGCTCAAGTGTTTTGCCATTTTTTCCGCTATTTTGAACTTAACGGGACAGATGCGCTGAGTGGAAAATCTCCTGGAGATTTGCTTTCAGACAGTAGTCTCTGGAAAGGTTTGAGACAGTACATTTTAGATGCATTTCCAGCAGCAACACACACTAGAAAATGAAGGATATTGGCCTGCGATAAATTGTTTCTCGGTTTCTTCTCCCCCATAAACAGAAAGATTATTACTTACAGACTTACAGTTTATTGATCTACAGGGAAAGTGCTTTGTCACAATAATGGCAGAGAAAATGATCAGGACAAGGGAATAGTCGATCATCTCAAAGGGCCTGATTCATGGGCTCACAACATGTTCTGAGGAAGACTTTTGGCTTTGACAAAACTTAGCTGAAAACGTTCCTCTAGAACAAACAGGACTCTGACAGTTCTGTTCATGATCTGCTCCTGATGGACCAACATTCAGAGTCATATATATTTGTACATATTAAATGTATTGATTAATTCCAGAATGTAAATATAATTATAATAAATTACAGGTGCCTTTATACAGAAATAAGTTAGTAATAGCACTTGTACTTTTATTAATGGCAAGTATAATATAGCAGCTAAAACGTTCACAAATAGCATTAAACTCGCTGCATAAACGTTTGTTTGATAAAGACGAACATGTGTCTCTTTTCCTACTTAAGAACATGTGGTGAATCTCCTGACTCTGCCCTCGTAAGAGCGGAAAGAAAGAAGTTTCTTAAGAAGATGTTCATGAATGAGGCCCAATGATCTCGGTCAAAAGTCAAACTGTATCTTAACCCTCGCCAAAACAACATTTATTATTCTCAAAATGAGAATTTTAAACTGATCTAGTTCATTACTTTGTGCAGTGGACTGACGGTATTACACTCACACTTTTACTGCAGGTATTTGATCTTTATTCATCATAATTATGTTTCTCAAAACCCTCTCAGGGGCCAGAGGTTTGGTGCTAGAGGGCCGGATGTGGCCCTGAGCCTGACGTTGCCTTCCCTGGTGTAGAGAGTGTAGAGTGTGTGCAGAGTGTTGTGTGTGTGAGGAGACTGGACAGGCCTCATATCGATCTCTTCTCTGAAAGCCCTTGTGCTGCAGAGACAGGAGGAACAGAGCAGGACGTGGGTTTTACTTCAGGCTTTTCCTGATGTCGTTATTTTATCTGCTGTCGTCTGTTCTTTCAAAGCTGTCGCAGAGAAGAGTCACGTGGCCTTTATGACAGAGTCGGCTCTTTAAGGAGAGACGGATTCTGAAAAGACACAGATCTTTTTATCATTTAGTTTTTGCGCAGATTTACCCCGAACAAACTCCAGACTGAGCTCAACAGGAGGACACAAGAGGACGATGTCCCACTGGAGTGATTGGGCAGCTGCAGCCTCTCTTTGATTGGACATGTAGTTTGCATACACGATTTCAAAAGGGTGAAGATGAATCTCACTGTCAGGGCCGTGCAGAGAGATACAGGGGGGAGGAGACTGAGGTCCTTCAGAAGAGACTGAGGTCCTTCTGATGAGACTGAGGTCCCTCTGATGAGACTGAGGTCCTTCAGAGGAGACTGAGGTCCTCTGCGCAGGCCTCTGCTCAGGACGTTTTATGACTCTGTGGCCTCTGCTCTCCACTACCATAGACTGTACAAATAATAGACTCCTCCTCCTCACTCCTCCCGTTACCATAATGACACGCTCGAGGGGGAAATCATGGCGGATTTACAGGCTCCTCCTCCCCAGCTCTGACGAAGCATGTTCCTAATAAGGGCATAAGGGCGGGATCTTCACTGTAGACTCCGCCCTTGTGAGACGTGTAGCTCGCGCAGCTCCAATGCTAACAGTCAGACCCTCATTAAGTAGGAGATTTCTAAAATGTTTCCTACGATAACCAGCCCGGTGCCTCTGATTGTGTCTAACCCAGCGTAATCACAGGAGGAATATCGAGCTGTAGACAGTTCCAAAAAATGAGGCACCGGCATTAAAGTTGTTTTTAACGTGTCTAAAGTGCAATGGATTCCAATGGTGGACTAGCGGCTATATGGAGGTACTACAGCAATGGCGGCCTCCAGTGTCGTCGTCACAAAGCAGAGCAGCCAGTGGCCATTGTCCACTACCCTGCCGTGTGCTGAGCCCCGGGCCGCACAGAGCGGGACAAGAACAGGAGGGCCAGCTCCGTCCTGGGCTGCCCCCTGGGGGACAGGAGGGTATTAGCCAAGCTCACCTCCATCATGGACAACGCCTCCCACCCACTGCACGGGACTGTAGAGGAGCTGAGCAGCTCCTTCAGTGGCAGACTGAGACACCCTCAGGTCCTTCATCCACACTGCTGTCAGACTCTACAACAAGACTGTAAAGTCACATGTGAACTACGTGCAATAATCTGCGTCACTTTACCTGCACTCAGACTGAAAGGATTTGCACGACTTACATGTTTTATAGTCTGCGGAAACTTTGCTTTCATTCTATATAAGATATTTATTTACTATTTAATTGTTTGCACTTTCCTCAGAGCTGATTAACACGTGAATTTCTCCACCGTGAGATCAATAAAGGATTATCTTATCTTTTCTTTTCTTTCTTTCTTTGTTTTAATTTGCTTCTTAAACTTTATTTGTTTTCCTTAGCGAGGAGCGAGGAGCTAAAAAAGAAATACAGATTTGGGGACACACACTGCGCACATACAGAGGGCCTGTCTCACCGGCCTGGAGACTAGTTGGAGACTCGAGTCGCTGCTGGTCACAGAGATGTCTCTGAGACGTCCCCTGGAGATGAGGCGAGTCTCCAGGTCTCAGTGAAAACAAACAGGTTTGATTTCAGTCTCCACACGGTCTCCGAGAGGTCTAAGTGGACTCAAGCAGTTGTGGCAAAGCTGCAAACACTATTTGTTTGTTTGTCCCATTTCTAAAGTGTCTTTGAGTTCCTTGAAAAGCGCTATATAAGACTTATGTATTATTATTATTATTATTATTATTATCATTATTATTATTATATTATTATTATTATTATTATTATTATTATTATTATTATTATTATCATTATTATTATTATTATTATTATTATTGTTATTGTTATTATTATTATCATTATCATTATCATTATTATTATTATTATTATTATCCAGTG
Organism: Neogobius melanostomus; assembly: GCA_007210695.1. Taxonomy (NCBI): domain Eukaryota; kingdom Metazoa; phylum Chordata; class Actinopteri; order Gobiiformes; family Gobiidae; genus Neogobius; species Neogobius melanostomus. The sequence continues at coordinate 73,083 of VHKM01000679.1, forward strand.
TCTGCGTACACTGGTGTATGAATGAGAGTGTGAATGGGTGAGTGGATCCTTGCTGTAAAGCGCTTTGAGTGCCTAATGTAGGTGGAAAAGCGCTATATAAGTTGAGACCATTTACCATTATTGTTATTATTATTATTATTATTATTTGTTTTCCTCAACCTCAAAGAGACTCCATACGACTCTTTGAGACCTCCTTGGTCCGACAGGTCTCAGAGACATCTCCGTGACCAGCGGAAACTCGAGTCTCCCGCCTACGCACAATTACAGACTTTCACAAATGTGTGTTTCCAACATTTCACTGTCTTCACTGTGGCTGAAAACATCAGGGAAAGGAGAATCAGAGCTGAACATTGTGTCAAAAATATGTGAATATGAGGCTGAAAAAACAAAGCACGAGAAGTGGAGACTGAAGATTAACTAACGAGGGGCTGATGTTAGAGCAGAACCAATGGGAACGCTTTGGATACGCAGAATATAATATAGATAAATAAAAATAGAGAAAGGGGCCTGGAGCTAAAGGGGCACACTCTCCCTCTGCACGAGCCCGCTCACTGTAATACTGAATCATTTGAATAAAACGATTCCTGACAGCGATAAAGCTTATTTTTATTTTGAGCTTTATTATTAGTTTTGGTGACTCTTTCCATCGTGGCTGAATCTGTGAGAGACCAAAGCGTTTAGCGTCAGATTGTGCTTCAGTCTTTGTGCCGCAGCCTTTGCTTTTATCTCTGTGTTAAACCTGGGTTTGTGGGACGGGACGGGTCACTGGCCGCTCTCCAAAGTCAGCGTCAGATAAACAAACGTCCGCACCGTAAGAGGCGGCGTTATCTTCCCGGGCCGAGCTGCGTGAGCTCCGTTTCTGCCCCGACGATAAACTCGAACGTGGGACTGAAAAGCCTGGAGTTTTATGGGGTGATTTTACTGCGATGTGGACGGACTCGGATTCACTCTTAACCTTTACTTCAGACAAAAGAACAGGTTTGCAGCCACTGGATTAGAGTGTAAAGAGTGAATGCACATAGGGTTAGGGTTAGGGCAATGGGCTGTAATAAGAGCTCGGCAAAGTGGCCCTGAAACAAAGACCGTCTTACGGCTCTTATCAGATTTTTTGTCATTTTCAACAATGAACTAATTTCTTCCCAGTTCTTCACAGGGAGGAATTTATACACTGCGTTAACAATTATTATGTATGACTTTGTAGCAGCTGTTCTCTTAATCTGATGTGTTTGTCTGGCAGAAACCGTCCTCATTGTGCCTTTATCTGCACAAACCTTAAGAACCATTAAGAATAATCTGGTTGTCATGAGCATCAATCAGTCTGCGATTACTGCACCTTTCATGAATAAATGTGGAGTATGTTATGTATCATTCAAACACTTTGATACAGAGTAATGCTATATGGGCTGTAATGATGATGGTGAATAACAGTAATACCAACATGGTAATAAAATAGGTATAGGGAACAAAATTATACACTGTTATAAAGTGTAACATACTGTGAATGTGACTTAATGTAATGCATTGTTGCATCTGTAAATATGTAACCAACTTAATTGTTTTGTAAGATAATAAGAACTAAACAGTGTTATTGTTGCAACCACATTATTATTTAAGTTTATGAACGGGGTGGGAGTAAATAAGCTTGTCTTTTTCCCACTCCTTTTCGAGCTAGAATGTTATTTATTTTTTGTTTTTTAATATCTTTCTGGCTTTTGTGCCTGTGTTGTGTAGCTCGAAATAAAAAATAAATCAATCAAAACCCGTGTGTGTCTGAATCAGCCACAAATCTCTCAACAGTACGATGATTACGCTTAATCGTTCATGAAATATCGAAGGTTTTCATACCTTGTTCAGCAGAAAGATCCTTTTTCTTTCCCTTATTGCTTGAAAATGTTGGTCTGCTTAATAATGTGGAACGTCCTTTTTCAGTAGTTTTTCATTAACTGGGTTTAACCTGAAAACGAATCATCACAGGGTCTGAGACTGATGTCAGTGATTCAAAAACCCTGAGACACAAAACCATGAGTTTCATTTATTTATATTTATTTATATTTACCTTTGGGCACTGAAATATAATTTGCATAATAATTGTTAACGCAGTGTAAACGTGTTTCATACTTTCATGTATGTACGACACATGTATGCATTTACTGACTGGTGAGTTTAGGCAATTGTAACACCTGATTTGAAAGCTAAGACCTACAAAACTGATTGTGATTATCTTGTTGAGTTGTCGCCGCGTTTTTGTCACATTTTTTAAGCGCTTTTGTCGTGTTTTTGCGTCTCATTTTTTGCCTTTTCATCACTTTTAATCGTGTTTTTGTCACTTTTTTCTCTTGTATTTTCATCCTCGTTTCCGTCGCTGTTTTGACACATTTTTCAAGAAGCTTTTAGATTTGGGTAAAGCCAAACTGGAGAAAATGTCCTGGTTTCAGGCGGGAGTTGAGAGGTTGAGGATCTGTTTCCTTGAGCTTTGTTACATTTGCAGAGTAAAAACGCACCTGCCACCACACCCAGTCATCACCCGCACCTGCCGGGGTTTGGTGAGTGCACAGCTTTAGTCTCTACTTTCATTTTTATAAAGTATTTTATAGTGTTTCACTTACACAGAACTTACACGTAGTTTTAGAGAGTAGAAGATCTTGGCTTTCAAATGAGGCATCACACCTGTATAAAGGCTGTAAGCGCTCCTGTCAATAGGCTTTGAGATTTACATATAAATAATTGAGATTTAGATATAAATAATTGCTAACCCTAACTCTAACGCTAAGGTGGAAGGTAAAAGGTTTTTAAAAAAAGGTCATTTTTAGGCAAAAAGTGGAGAAATCACACGTTTGTTCTTTTATTAAAAGTCCCACAAATGATTTCCCACTTCAGGAAAGTGGTTTTAGTTTTATTTTACACAAAAAACATACAAAACCAACAGAGCTAACGACTCTGTTAAACAGGGTAAAACAAGACGACAGTTAAAGAAGGGGACGTGCAGACATTAATGGGTGGGGAGAACAAGACGACAAGAATGGACACGAATTTGCTTTAGATATTTGTCTTGTGTTTTTCCATTAGGGTAAGCGACAGAGGGGGTAGATGAGGGTAAGTGTGTGTGTGTATGTGTGTGTGTGTGTGTGTTTGTGTGTGCGTGTGTGCATTTCAATAATATTGGTTATGGGAATTGTCATGGTGGGTGACAGAGCCTGGCGTTTAAGGAAAGGAAAATAAGTGAATTAAATTAAATGAATGTAACATTTAACAACAGCGACATCTCTCTCCCGACCTCTCCTCCTGCACTGGCTCAGGTCTGTTTGCAGATGATTTTTTTTAAATGTAATGTTTCCTCAGTCTTTCCTCAGTCTTTCCCCAGTGTTTCCCCAGTGTTTCCTCAGTGTTCCCAGTCTTCCCCAGTCTTTCCCAGTGTTTCCTCAGTCTTTCCTCAGTCTTTCCTCAGTCTTCCTCCTACCTCAGTCTTACCTCAGTCTTTCCTCAGTCTTACCTCAGTCTTTCCTCAGTCTTTCCTCAGTCTTTCCTCAGTGTTTCCCCAGTGTTTCCTCAGTCTTTCCTCAGTGTTTCCCCAGTGTTTCCTCAGTCTTTCCTCAGTGTTTCCTCAGTCTTTCCCCAGTGTTTCCCCAGTGTTTCCTCAGTCTTTCCTCAGTCTTTCCCAAGTGTTTCCCCAGTCTTTCCTCAGTCTTTCCTCAGTCTTTCCCCAGTCTTTCCTCAGTCTTTCCCCAGTCTTTCCCCAGTGTTTCCTCAGTGTTTCCTCAGTCTTTCCCCAGTCTTTCCCCAGTGTTTCCTCAGTGTTTCCTCAGTCTTTCCTCAGTCTTTCCCCAGTGTTTCCTCAGTCTTTCCCCAGTGTTTCCTCAGTCTTTCCCCAGTGTTTCCTCAGTCTTTCCTCAGTCTTTCCTCAGTCTTTCCTCAGTCTTTCCTCAGTCTTTCCTCAGTGTTTCCTCAGTGTTTCCTCAGTCTTTCCCCAGTGTTTCCTCAGTCTTACCTCAGTCTTTCCCCAGTGTTTCCTCAGTCTTTCCCCAGTGTTTCCTCAGTCTTTCCCCAGTGTTTCCTCAGTCTTTCCTCAGTCTTTCCTCAGTCTTTCCTCAGTCTTTCCTCAGTCTTTCCTCAGTGTTTCCTCAGTGTTTCCTCAGTCTTTCCCCAGTGTTTCCTCAGTCTTTCCTCAGTCTTTCCTCAGTGTTTCCTCAGTCTTTCCTCAGTCTTTCCTCAGTCTTTCCTCAGTCTTTCCTCAGTCTTTCCCCAGTGTTTCCTCAGTCTTTCCCCAGTGTTTCCTCAGTCTTTCCCCAGTGTTTCCTCAGTCTTTCCCCAGTGTTTCCTCAGTCTTTCCCCAGTGTTTCCTCAGTGTTTCCCCAGTCTTTCCCCAGTCTTACCTCAGTCTTTCCCCAGTGTTTCCCCAGTGTTTCCTCAGTGTTTCCCCAGTCTTTCCCCAGTGTTTCCTCAGTCTTTCCTCAGTGTTTCCCTCAGTCTTTCCTCAGTCTTTCCTCAGTCTTACCTCAGTCTTACCTCAGTCTTCCTCAGTCTTTCCTCAGTCTTACCTCAGTCTTTCCTCAGTCTTTCCTCAGTCTTTCCTCAGTCTTTCCTCAGTCTTTCCTCAGTCTTTCCTCAGTGTTTCCTCAGTCTTTCCTCAGTCTTTCCTCAGTGTTTCCTCAGTCTTTCCTCAGTCTTTCCTCAGTCTTTCCTCAGTCTTTCCTCAGTCTTTCCCCAGTGTTTCCTCAGTCTTTCCCCAGTGTTTCCTCAGTCTTTCCCCAGTGTTTCCTCAGTCTTTCCCCAGTGTTTCCTCAGTCTTTCCCCAGTGTTTCCTCAGTGTTTCCCCAGTCTTTCCCCAGTCTTACCTCAGTCTTCCCCAGTGTTTCCCCAGTGTTTCCTCAGTGTTTCCCCAGTCTTCCCCAGTGTTTCCTCAGTCTTTCCTCGTTTTCCTCAGTTTTTCCTCAGTCTTTCCTCAGTCTTACCTCAGTCTTACCTCAGTCTAGTCTTTCCTCAGTCTTTCCTCAGTCTTTCCTCAGTGTTTCCCCAGTGTTTCCTCAGTCTTTCCTCAGTCTTTCCCAGTCTTTCCCCAGTGTTTCCTCAGTGTTTCCTCAGTCTTTCCTCAGTCTTTCCCCAGTGTTTCCTCAGTCTTTCCCCAGTGTTTCCTCAGTCTTTCCCCAGTGTTTCCTCAGTCTTTCCCCAGTGTTTCCTCAGTCTTTCCTCAGTCTTTCCTCAGTGTTTCCTCAGTCTTTCCTCAGTCTTTCCTCAGTCTTACCTCAGTCTTACCTCAGTCTTTCCTCAGTCTTTCCTCAGTCTTACCTCAGTCTTTCCTCAGTCTTACCTCAGTCTTTCCTCAGTCTTTCCCAGTCTTTCCCCAGTGTTTCCTCAGTGTTTCCTCAGTCTTTCCCCAGTCTTTCCCCAGTGTTTCCTCAGTGTTTCCTCAGTCTTTCCTCAGTCTTTCCCCAGTGTTTCCTCAGTCTTTCCCCAGTGTTTCCTCAGTCTTTCCCCAGTGTTTCCTCAGTCTTTCCTCAGTCTTTCCTCAGTCTTTCCTCAGTCTTTCCTCAGTCTTTCCTCAGTGTTTCCTCAGTCTTACCTCAGTCTTTCCCCAGTGTTTCCTCAGTCTTTCCCCAGTGTTTCCTCAGTCTTTCCCCAGTGTTTCCTCAGTCTTTCCTCAGTCTTTCCTCAGTCTTTCCTCAGTCTTTCCTCAGTCTTTCCTCAGTCTTTCCTCAGTGTTTCCTCAGTCTTTCCTCAGTCTTTCCTCAGTCTTACCTCAGTCTTTCCTCAGTCTTACCTCAGTCTTTCCTCAGTCTTTCCTCAGTCTTTCCTCAGTCTTTCCTCAGTGTTTCCTCAGTCTTTCCCCAGTGTTTCCCCAGTGTTTCCTCAGTCTTTCCCAGTGTTTCCTCAGTCTTTCCCAAGTGTTTCCCAGTCTTTCCTCAGTCTTTCCTCAGTCTTTCCCCAGTCTTTCCTCAGTCTTTCCCCAGTCTTTCCCAGTGTTTCCTCAGTGTTTCCTCAGTCTTTCTCAGTCTTCCTCAGTCTTTCCTCAGTCTTTCCTCAGTCTTCCTCAGTCTTTCCTCAGTCTTTCCTCAGTCTTTCCTCAGTTTTCCTCAGTCTTTCCCCAGTCTTTCCTCAGTGTTTCCTCAGTGTTTCCTCAGTCTTTCCCCAGTGTTTCCTCAGTCTTTCCCAGTGTTTCCTCAGTCTTTCCCCAGTGTTTCCTCAGTCTTTCCTCAGTCTTTCCTCAGTCTTTCCCCAGTCTTTCCTCAGTCTTTCCTCAGTCTTTCCTCAGTCTTTCCTCAGTCTTTCCTCAGTGTTTCCTCAGTGTTTCCTCAGTCTTTCCCCAGTGTTTCCTCAGTCTTTCCTCAGTCTTTCCTCAGTCTTTCCCCAGTGTTTCCTCAGTCTTTCCCCAGTGTTTCCTCAGTCTTTCCCCAGTGTTTCCTCAGTCTTCCTCAGTCTTTCCTCAGTCTTTCCTCAGTCTTACCTCAGTCTTCCTCAGTCTTTCCTCAGTCTTTCCCCAGTGTTTCCTCAGTCTTTCCTCAGTCTTTCCTCAGTCTTTCCTCAGTCTTTCCTCAGTCTTACCTCAGTCTTTCCCCAGTGCTTCCTCAGTGCTTCCTCAGTGTTTCCTCAGTGTTTCCTCAGTCTTTCCCCAGTGTTTCCTCAGTCTTTCCTCAGTCTTTCCTCAGTCTTTCCTCAGTCTTTCCTCAGTCTTTCCTCAGTCTTTCCTCAGTCTTACCTCAGTCTTTCCTCAGTGTTTCCTCAGTCTTACCTCAGTCTTTCCTCAGTCTTTCCTCAGTGTTTCCTCAGTGTTTCCTCAGTCTTTCCTCAGTCTTTCCTCAGTCTTTCCTCAGTGTTTCCTCAGTCTTTCCTCAGTCTTTCCCCAGTGTTCCTCAGTGTTTCCTCAGTCTTTCCTCAGTCTTTCCTCAGTCTTTCCTCAGTCTTACCTCAGTCTTTCCTCAGTCTTTCTCAGTGTTTCCTCAGTCTTTCCCAGTGTTCCTCAGTGTTTCCTCAGTCTTCCTCAGTCTTTCCTCAGTCTTTCCTCAGTCTTACCTCAGTCTTTCCTCAGTGTTTCCTCAGTCTTTCCTCAGTGTTTCCTCAGTGTTCCTCAGTCTTTCCCCAGTGTTTCCTCAGTCTTTCCTCAGTCTTTCCTCAGTGTTTCCTCAGTCTTGTCTCAGTCTTTCCTCAGTCTTTCCTCAGTGTTTCCTCAGTGTTTCCTCAGTCTTTCCCCAGTGTTTCCTCAGTGTTTCCTCAGTCTTTCCTCAGTGTTTCCTCAGTGTTTCCCCAGTGTTTCCTCAGTCTTTCCTCAGTCTTTCCTCAGTGCTTCCTCAGTCTTTCCTCAGTGCTTCCTCAGTGATTCCTCAGTGATTCCCCGGTCCTTCCCGCTGTTCGTTAGCATGAGCTCAGCGCGGGCCCATCCATCACGGCAGCCCTGGCAAATGGAGCCTTCAGCTGAGGCGTGATAAGAAACCGCGGGGACATTAAAACATCTGTCACAGCTCGCGCTCGGAGCGGGAGGAGGCGGCGGTAAAGAGGCCGGAACGAGAAAAACGCGACAGGCCGATAAAATAAACTGTCCTCACATTCATAACATCCATAAGAGACGCACTAGATCCAACACAAATACTCCACTTCCTACAGCGAGGGTTAGAGTGGAAGTGGATTCACGACAGGACACTTTCTCCATCGCAGCCTGTGTTTGGTCTATGGGCGTCAAACCCTGGATCCTCCTGTTTCTGAAATGATCACGCTTCGTTCAGACATACACTTCACATTAGTCTTTATTGATGATTCGACAAATGCATGACAGAAACATGAGGGACACATTATAGGGAGACACTGCAGGAAAAACTTCATCTGTTACATTTTCAGCTTCGGGGTCAGTTTGCTCTGAACAAACAAAGCTCACCCGGGAAACAAAAGGAATATTCAGAAAAGGCTGTTTAATTATTGCACGGATTCAAAGGCCGTTTGCAAACACATCCACAGACTCCAAACGTTACAGTCTTTCAGGGGGATTTTCCCATATCTAATCCCTGCCTGATTTAGGCAAAGGCAAATTAGAATTTTTATACTTTTTCCCACTAATAACTAGGGCTGGGTATCGATTCTTCCAATACCGGTACTTAAACAATGCTTGGTTTTCGATATCGTTACCTGAACGATACTCTGTCCGATACCTACTCACCTTAAAGGATCAGGTCAGTGTTTTTCCACACTGAGATCTGTTCTTACCTGAGCTTAGACGAGTTGATACGTACCTGTCTGGTCTTTGTGCGTGCGCTCAGTCACGCACAAAGACCAAAGATGTTGTTAGCATTGGCCTCTCCCAGTATATTCCTATGGCTCCAAACGGGGGTGAAGTTAGAAGCGACCACACTCTTCCACAAAGACCAGACAGGTGCGTATCAACTCGTCTAAGCTCAGGTAAGAACAGATCTCTGGCCTGTTCCTTTAACGAGGGAAAATGGTCGCCGCTAAAATCTGATGTTTAGTCGATTGATTTGTGTAAAATGCCCAATGTTCATTGACACCAACAAGTTTCTCTGCGCGGAATAAAAACACCTTCGTTTTTGTGTAGTAACTGATTGATCTTGACTTCTCCAGTCCCATGTTAACTGATAGGAGAAAAGGGGCGGGCACAATTCATGGCGGTGCCCACGCGAACTTCCTCAATAAGGTGATTACTAAAATATTCATCATCTAGATCCAGAAAACAGAAGAATAATGTTCATTTGTTAATTTTCCTTTCATTTAATTTATTTTTCATTTTTATCATGTATTTGAGGTGAAACAACAAAGAAACAACAAAAGAGCAGAAAAAACACGTTCCACATTTTTTGTCCCAGTTTTTACTTTTGTCCATTTTTTTACCAATTATTTCCCAATTTTTTCCACTTTTTTCCAAATTGTTCACATTTTCCCCCCAAAGGTCACGATTTAGACTGTGATGATGTCATGATGTCAGGTGGAGCAGGGGCCGATACAGCTCTATGGAGAAATACAGTTTTTGTAAGAAATCTCAAACAAAAATGAACAAATGTTTTTCCTCATCAGTGTTTGACAGTGACTGGATTCACAAACCTGCCATTATTCTTATTCTACTGACCAGCATCACTCTCATGCTTTTGATTAATGTCTCCACTTTCAGACGCCTTTCAGAGAAAATAATTGAACATTAGTTTATATGCGCTGACAGAGAAGACAATGAACTTTGAGACAGTTTTTGTTTCCCCCCAATTTCTGATGACAAACAGCTTCAAAACATGAATATAAAGAGTTGATATGTTTTCGGTTCCTGTATGCTTTTATGTTTTTTATTCCAGTAGTACCTAACCCTTTTTGTCGATACCTACCAGTATCAAACGTTCACTGCTTTACTAATAACTCATTTATTCCGAAACTAAACAAGATCCAACATTTCTCTGAGCAAATCATTGGAACAGAATAAAGACGTTTTCTCACATTTCTGTCAGTATTCGATGTCTCTCATTCACCTGCAGTGTCTCTTCTTACATTTTACATAAAGGTCAGTCATTTTTCTGAACCTTCTTTTGTCCAAACTCGGCTGTTCAGGGAAAAACATGTGAAAAACAAACCACGCCGCGTTTGTTTCATCAAACAAATCTCGGGGCGAAAACAGTCTCGAAAGGACAAAGCAATTAACATGAGCAGCGGCGCGGCCAGGCGTTTCCGTGGATATCTGAAATGACTTACCTCGCTTTAATCACACCGGCGGACCTGCACAGCCTTCTGGGTAATCTCCGCCACCGAGATAAATCTGCGTTTGGAAACGTTGGGTCTGAGACTCGGGCCAGTGGCTACAACGCCATTGTTTTAGGAATATACTGCACTTTACATTAGAACGCTTGGATTAAAGTCTGAAGGCTTTGGACTTTAGACGCTGCAGGTGAAAACATCCATGTTTGTGTTTCCTCCTTAACGGCTTAGGTTTCATTTAACTCTGTCAGAATCAAAAACTGCCCAAACTCTCTCTTTTTACCAGGTTTATTCTCTGAGATTTATCCAGGAAGTGACTCCAACATGTCTGTGTAGTTCCTGGTCTTTCCCACGCTCATTCATTCACAAATACTGACATGTTTGGTATCCACGTGTAGCAGGAAAGGCTGTGACCGAGATGATGCTGTAATCCAAATATGGTCATTTCCTTTGTGGGAGACAGCAGCGGCTAAAGACGGGAGGAATATACACAGGGACTAAACTTTAACATCTGCACTTTAGTCGCTCCATAAGACTCCACACTTTACATCAGGGGTCTCGAACTCATTTGGACTGGGGGCCAAAAATGCAAACCCAGTGTTGGTCGGGGGCAACAGACGAAGCTTTTTTATTAAGTCAATTATGATTTAGCAACTTGTTACTGTTTGCTGTAATAAACCTTAAACAGACTGTACATTAACTATCTGCACATGTTTAAGCTTCCAGAGGTTTCCAGTCGCCTAAACATTTGCTGAGCTTCTCAATTGGTTTGGTTTGGTTTATTTGGTAGGGACAGTGCAAGTTAATGAACAAGCCACACCGGATTGTAGCCTTGGCTAATTTCCATCCGTCGTCCCATGTGCACTCTCAAACACACTCTCATTCATCCTGGCCTATTGTACATGTTTTTAGTGGTCGGGGAAACCGGAGTACCCGGAGGAAACCTACGCAGACACGGGGAGAACATGCAAACTCCACACAGAAAGGCCCGTCCCTGGTGGGAATCCAACCCGGACCTTCTAGCTGTGAAGCACGAGCGCTAACCACTGTACTACTGTGCCGCCCGCCGAAATGACTCAGACAATGAGTGTTTTTAATTAATCTCATTTTGGTTCAGGTAAATTGGTTCAGGGCATCAGTGAAGGATCTTTCAGGAGTCAGGTCCAATTTCTGTCTGTTGGCCTATTTAGAAAGAAATGTAATTCAAATGTCATTTTAATGTAGTGTAGAAACTAAGGCCCAACCAGGGACTGGAGCTGATAATGAGCATCAGCTACAAACTTGTTTTGTACTGTGTTCATTTTCAATTACCCTGTCATATAAATAAATACATAAATACATGTGTAGACATGGCAACTCTCCAAATGCCATTTTACAGACTCCGGTGAGTCTGAGATCAGCTCAATAATGTGGAGCCTCAGACCTTTTTCTGACCTACAGTTAGAGAATTGATGGGGCTTATATTTGTGGCTGTAATTATTTGCAGTATTTTTATATATTTCCATATTCTCTATTTTTAATGTAACTTAGGATGATTTGTTGGCACATGTGTCCTAATAAAGATGATATGTTTTCTTTGCATTGGTCATTGGTCATTTGTCATTGGTCAGCTGCTGTAACCTTTCCAGCCAATGTTAGCTGAATAACTAAAGTTTCTCCACCTGTTTCAGAAGCTCCTCTCTCAGTCCGCTGCTGTTAGTCCGTTTCTTTGTTGAGAAAAGTTGATAAGTCGTCTGCAGAAGCGCCGCATCTCCCTCCCCCTGTCTCATGTTTTCTCGCGTCTGCAGCGGTGCCTCATGGGAAATGTAGTTCTAACGTGTTTAATGCAATTTACCGGCGGGCCGCATGTAATATAAATAAGAAATCATCTCGTTCATATTGATGTCTCTACTTTCATTCGTTTTCACCTGCAGTGTCGATGCTGATGACGATATTTAGAAGATACTTTTTCTCTGCATTAGAAATGTAATGAAATCAAATAGACTTTTTGGGGTTTTGTTGGTTTTGAAATACTTAAAGGAACAGGCCAGTGTTTCTCCAGACTGAGACATGTTCTTACCTGAGCTTAGACGAGTTGATTCATACCTGTCTGATCTTTGTGTGTGCACTCAGTCATGCACAAAGACCAAAGATGTTGTTAGCATTTGGCCTCTCCCAGTATATTCCTATGGCTCCAAACGGGGTTAAAGTTAGCAGTGACCGACTCTTCCACGGGCACAAAGACCAGACAGGTACGAATCCACTGGTCTGAGCTCAGGTAAGAACAGATCTCAGGATGGAAGAACACTGGCCTGTTCCTTTAAGGACTCAGCATTGATTATTATATTTTTTACATAAGATCACGTCCGAGACAGAAGAGACTCTGACAGAGACGTCCTGAAGATGAGCGGGACTTTTCTGTCATCGCCCTAAACCCTGGAGCGACTCTTTCACATAAAGCTTTTACAAAACAACCCAGTACAGACGACAAAGAACTCTCATCTACAGTGATATATGTCCATGATACTGTGGCTTCTGAAGGACTTCCTCTGGGGGCGTGGTCTTCCTCTGGGGGCGTGGTCTTCCTCTGGGGGCGTGGCCGTGTCTCAGTGAGATCAATGCACAGCTACAGCTGGTTGAAGGGGACCAAATCCAGTCGACTGGTGATTTGGTTCCTTTTTACCAGCTTTAGCAAAGCATTCAGTGACACCAGGAGGAGGTCAGGATATGAGGAGGTCAGGAGGGGAGGAGAGAGGAGACCAAGGAGGTGTGGGACAAGGAGAGAGGAGACCAGGAGGTGAAGAAGTAATGGGACAAGGAGAAGGAGACCAGGAGAGAGGAGACCAAGGAGGTGAAGAGGTAATGGGACAAGGAGAGAGGAGACCAGGAGAGAGGAGACCAAGGAGGTGAAGAGGAATGGGACAAGAGAGAGAACAGAGAGAGAACCAGGAGGGAAGAGGTAATGGGACAAGGAGAGAGGAGACAAGGAGAGAGGAGACCAGGAGGGAAGAGGTAATGGGACAAGGAGAGAGGAGACCAGGAGAGAGGAGACCAAGGAGGTGAAGAGGTAATGGGACAAGGAGAGAGGAGACAAGGAGAGAGGAGACCAGGAGAGAGGAGACCAGGAGAGAGGAGACCAGGAGGAGAAGAAGTAATGGGACAAGGAGAGAGGAGACCAGGAGAGAGGAGACCAGGAGAGAGGAGACCAGGAGGGAAGAGGTAATGGGACAAGGAGAGAGGAGACCAGGAGAGAGGAGACCAGGAGGTGAAGAGGTAATGGGACAAGGAGAGAGGAGACAAGGAGAGAGGAGACCAGGAGAGAGGAGACCAAGGAGGTGAAGAGGTAATGGACAAGGAGAGAGGAGACAAGGAGAGAGGAGACCAGGAGGGGAAGAGTAATGGACAAGGAGAGAGGAGACAAGGAGAGAGAGAGACCAGAGAGCGGAGACCAGGAGACCAAGGCGTGCGGAGGTCCAGGAGCTCAGGACATGAGGAGAGGAGCCCATGGGAGAGTAGACGAGATGAGGTCAGGAGATGAGGAGGTCTGGAGGCAGGTCAGGGCCGAATCTGAAAGAGAAAAGGGAAGACACTGATCAGTAACATGTTTATTTGGTTTATTAATAATAATATTAATAATGTCTGACACATGAGTTCCTCAACAGTCCAGGCTCCTCCCGGTGCGTGAAAAGGAAATCCCACTGAACAGTTATTTTTAACAGATCAGTTCAGACACTGAGGATAAACTGACGCCCTGAACAAAAACATGTGCAGGAGCCACTGTATCAGTATTTACCAACACATTCATTATGGGATTAATTACAAAAACACTAATGGTGAGTTTAGCATTTCTAAACTTCAGAAGTCGGTTTAATAAAAAAACCTGAAGCTTAAGAAATGTACAAATAGGTGATGTAACCTCTTAACCTCCACCTTCACCAAGTCTCTGATCTTTGTATTGACTTTTTTTTAAATAACTTTTCTGTTGCTCTTTTGTCATAAATTCTTCCTCGTGTTCGTCTTATTTTGTTGCTTGATTTGGGTAAAGCCAAACTGGAGAGAATGTGCTCGGTTCAGGAGGTGACGTTTACTCGGCCTGATCGAAACTCATCAATATGCAGCTCCCTCCACCTAATCAATGACAGTATTTTTAACACTCTTAACATGTTAAGGGACAGATTTACTCAGAGGACAAAAACATTTCTTTGGTGAATAATAAATCATCTGCAGCCCTGAGGTGTTTCCTTTGGTCCGTTTAAAGCGTGAACGTCAGAAACAGGAACGTCAGCACTTTCTGAAACAGGAAGTGACTCAGTATCAGCATCGATCCTGGAGGACACGGCGTCCTCAGAGCAGATTCACTCAGCGGCGCTAACGACGCGCTAAAGCCTCTACGACTGGACCGGGTCTAAAGTCTGAGATAAAGCCTCTACGACTGGACCGGGTCTAAAGTCTGAGATAAAGCCTCTACGACTGGACCGGGTCTAAAGTTTGAGATAAAGCCTCTACGACTGGACCGGGTCTAAAGTCTGAGATAAAGCCTCTACGACTGGACCGGGTCTAAAGTCTGAGATAAAGCCTCTACGACTGGACCAGGTCTAAAGTCTGAGATAAAGCCTCTACGACTGGACCAGGTCTAAAGTCTGAGATAAAGCCTCTACGACTGGACCAGGTCTAAAGTCTGAGATAAAGCCTTTACGACTGGACCAGGTCTAAAGTCTGAGATAAAGCCTCTACGACTGGACCAGGTCTAAAGTCTGAGATAAAGCCTCTACGACTGGACCGAGTCTAAAGTCTGAGATAAAGCCTCTACGACTGGACCGAGTCTAAAGTCTGAGATAAAGCCTCTACGACTGGACCAGGTCTAAAGTCTGAGATAAAGCCTCTACGACTGGACCGAGTCTAAAGTCTGAGATAAAGCCTCTACGACTGGACCAGGTCTAAAGTCTGAGATAAAGCCTCTACGACTGGACCGGTCTAAAGTCTGAGATAAAGCCTCTACGACTGGACCAGGTCTAAAGTCTGAGATAAAGCCTCTACGACTGGACCGGGTCTAAAGTCTGAGATAAAGCCTCTACGACTGGACCTGGAAACCAGGGGTCTAAAGTCTGAGATAAAGCCTCTACGACTGGACCAGGTCTAAAGTCTGAGATAAAGCCTCTACGACTGGACCAGGTCTAAAGTCTGAGATAAAGCCTCTACGACTGGACCAGGTCTAAAGTCTGAGATAAAGCCTCTACGACTGGACCAGGTCTAAAGTCTGAGATAAAGCCTCTACGACTGGACCAGGTCTAAAGTCTGAGATAAAGCCTCTACGACTGGACCAGGTCTAAAGTCTGAGATAAAGCCTCTACGACTGGACCGAGTCTAAAGTCTGAGATAAAGCCTCTACGACTGGACCGAGTCTAAAGTCTGAGATAAAGCCTCTACACTGGAAACTGGACCGGGTCTAAAGTCTGAGATAAAGCCTCTACGACTGGACCAGGTCTAAAGTCTGAGATAAAGCCTCTACGACTGGACCAGGTCTAAAGTCTGAGATAAAGCCTCTAGACTGGACCAGGTCTAAAGTCTAAGATAAAGCCTCTACGACTGGACCAGGTCTAAAGTCTGAGATAAAGCCTCTACGACTGGACCGAGTCTAAAGTCTGAGATAAAGCCTCTATGACTGGACCAGGTCTAAAGTCTAGATAAAGCCTCTACGACTGGACCGGGTCTAAAGTCTGAGATAAAGCCTCTACGACTGGACCGGGTCTAAAGTCTGAGATAAAGCCTCTACGACTGGACCGGTCTAAAGTCTGAGATAAAGCCTCTACGACTGGACGGTCTAAAGTCTAGATAAAGCCCTACGACTGGACCGGTCTAAAGTCTAAGATAAAGCCTCTACGACTGGACCGGTCTAAAGTCTAAGATAAAGCCTCTACGACTGGACCAGGTCTAAAGTCTAAGATAAAGCCTCTACGACTGGACCGGTCTAAAGTCTAAGATAAAGCCTCTACGACTGGACCGGGTCTAAAGTCTGAGATAAAGCCTCTACGACTGGACCAGGTCTAAAGTCTGAGATAAAGCCTCTACGACTGGACCGGGTCTAAAGTCTGAGATAAAGCCTCTACGACTGGACCAGGTCTAAAGTCTGAGATAAAGCCTTACGACTGGACCAGGTCTAAAGTCTGAGATAAAGCCTCTACGACTGGACCAGGTCTAAAGTCTGAGATAAAGCCTCTACGACTGGACCAGGTCTAAAGTCTGAGATAAAGCCTCTACGACTGGACCAGGTCTAAAGTCTGAGATAAAGCCTCTACGACTGGACCAGGTCTAAAGTCTGAGATAAAGCCTCTACGACTGGACCGAGTCTAAAGTCTGAGATAAAGCCTCTACGACTGGACCGGTCTAAAGTCTGAGATAAAGCCCGACTGGACCGAGTCTAAAGTCTGAATAAAGCCTCTACGACTGGACCGGGTCTAAAGTCTGAGATAAAGCCTCTACGACTGGACCAGGTCTAAAGTCTGAGATAAAGCCTCTACGACTGGACCAGGTCTAAAGTCTGAGATAAAGCCTCTATGACTGGACCAGGTCTAAAGTCTAAGATAAAGCCTCTACGACTGGACCAGGTCTAAAGTCTGAGATAAAGCCTCTACGACTGGACCGAGTCTAAAGTCTGAGATAAAGCCTCTATGACTGGACCAGGTCTAAAGTCTAAGATAAAGCCTCTACGACTGGACCGGGTCTAAAGTCTGAGATAAAGCCTCTACGACTGGACCGGGTCTAAAGTCTGAGATAAAGCCTCTAGACTGGACCGGGTCTAAAGTCTGAGATAAAGCCTCTACGACTGGACCGGGTCTAAAAGTCTGAAGATAAAGCCTCTACGACTGGACCGAGTCTAAAGTCTAAGATAAGCCTCTACGACTGGACCGGGTCTAAAGTCTAAAGTCTAAGATAAAGCCTCTACGACTGGACCAGGTCTAAAGTCTGAGATAAAGCCTCTACGACTGGACCGGGTCTAAAGTCTAAGATAAAGCCTCTACGACTGGACCGGGTCTAAAGTCTGAGATAAAGCCTCTACGACTGGACCAGGTCTAAAGTCTGAGATAAAGCCTCTACGACTGGACCGGGTCTAAAGTCTGAGATAAAGCCTCTACGACTGGACCAGGTCTAAAGTCTGAGATAAAGCCTTTACGACTGGACCAGGTCTAAAGTCTGAGATAAAGCCTCTATGACTGGACCGGGTCTAAAGTCTGAGATAAAGCCTCTACGACTGGACCAGGTCTAAAGTCAGATAAAGCCTTACGACTGACAGGTCTAAAGTCTGAGATAAAGCCTCTACGACTGGACCGGTCTAAAGTCTGAGATAAAGCCTCTACGACTGGACCGGGTCTAAAGTCTGAGATAAAGCCTCTACGACTGGACCAGGTCTAAAGTCTGAGATAAAGCCTCTACGACTGGACCGGTCTAAAGTCTGAGATAAAGCCTCTACGACTGGACCGGGTCTAAAGTCTGAGATAAAGCCTCTACGACTGGACCAGGTCTAAAGTCTGAGATAAAGCCTCTACGACTGGACCGGGTCTAAAGTCTGAGATAAAGCCTCTACGACTGGACCGGTCTAAGTCTGAGATAAGCCTCTACGACTGGACCAGGTCTAAAGTCTGAGATAAAGCCTCTACGACTGGACCAGGTCTAAAGTCTGAGATAAAGCCTCTACGACTGACCGGTCTAAAGTCTAGATAAAGCTCTACGACTGGACCAGGTCTAAAGTCTGAGATAAAGCCTCTACGACTGGACCAGGTCTAAAGTCTGAGATAAAGCCTCTACGACTGGACCAGGTCTAAAGTCTGAGATAAAGCCTCTACGACTGGACCAGGTCTAAAGTCTGAGATAAAGCCTCTACGACTGGACCGGGTCTAAAGTCTGAGATAAAGCCTCTACGACTGGACCAGGTCTAAAGTCTGAGATAAAGCCTCTACGACTGGACCGAGTCTAAAGTCTGAGATAAAGCCTCTACGACTGGACCAGGTCTAAAGTCTGAGATAAAGCCTCTACGACTGGACCAGGTCTAAAGTCTGAGATAAAGCCTCTACGACTGGACCAGGTCTAAAGTCTGAGATAAAGCCTCTACGACTGGACCAGGTCTAAAGTCTGAGATAAAGCCTCTACGACTGGACCAGGTCTAAAGTCTGAGATAAAGCCTCTACGACTGGACCGGGTCTAAAGTCTGAGATAAAGCCTCTACGACTGGACCGGGTCTAAAGTCTGAGATAAAGCCTCTACGACTGGACCAGGTCTAAAGTCACATGTATGTTCATTAACATGCACTGTCCCGACCAAATAAACCAATAAACAATGGTTCCAGCACCTCCAAAAATCAGCTTTGATTCCTGAACACAACAGTATTATAGATTGAAACATAAATGTTCTGTTGTTGGTCATATAGTACAGAGAGAGAGCAGGACAAAGTCTCATTAACTGGACCATGAATCAAAATCTCAGCTAAATGTGTCTCGGCCTCGGCCTCGGCCTCGTCCGCTCTGAGGCTTTATCTGAAGTTTCTCGTTTGTTTTTCACTTATTTTCTGTTCGTCCACAGATTAAAAAAGTTTAAATTCATTATGTTATACTAATAAAACCTAATGAGTGCATTACGAGCTGCTCTGAAAACAGATGTAACTCTGCGCTCCGACATCATTTCATGCCACGAGGCGAGAAACGCGAAAGAGATAAATGAGCTTCAGCCGTCCATGTGGAAACCAACGCCTCGGACACACATCGACGCGTGTGCCTCCGTCCGGACGAGGATTCAGTGAAACAATTAGACCCGTTAACTGCAGAAGGAGAAGAAGAAGAGGAGGAGCAAGAGCCGACTCCGACTGCACCAACAGGGGGCGCTTTAACTCGTGATGGGATTGAACCGGATCCACCAAAAAGAGCCGGATTCAGGTCAGTGACAGTTTTATGTTTCACCAAACTGAACAAAAACTAAATCATTCCCATAAAGAAGCTCAAACTAAGGCGAGAAAGTTCAACAGAAGCAGAAATGTGAGACTTAGGTTTATTCATCTCAATCTGAAGCTCCTGCTGTCGATTACTGACATAAAGAAGAGCAAACCATGTATAGCAAGTTTTAAAAAATTGCTGATATTTTCATCGACAAAATCTAAATAGTGAAGATATTGGTGTTTCCACAATGTGAGAAAAATGCATCTGGAGAAAATGGCCTTGAAATGAATAAATCTGTGTAGAAACACTGAATGATTAAACATGTTACTGTGAAGATTATGGATTTTGTTTCTTGTTTGTTTCTTCTTCAGTGAATTCAAAGTAATAAGTACACTGTAAAATGTATAATTTGTTTCAACTCAAAAAACTAATTCCAAGGGCTGCCAAGAATTTTTTGTGTAACCAATAACCATTTTACAATGTAGTCGATTTGAAATTTGAGATTCACCTCTTTCGTTCAATTGTATTTTTAGGTTGACACAACTGATTTAATTTGTAACTGACGTTTTTCACTTCAGACAACTGGAAACAGTTGTGTCAACCTAAGAATACAATTGAACGAAAGAGGTGAATCTCAAATTTCAAATCGACTACATTGTAAAATGGTTATTGGTTACACATAAAATTTCTTGCCAGCCCTTGAAATTAGTTTTTGAGTTGAAACTAATTTTACATTTTACAGTGTACAATATAAAACTTGGGCTTCAAAAACATGAACATGTGCCTGAATTCCCCTCGGTACGGCAACACGACGGGGACAAACCATCTTCCTCGTTGCCACCTGCTGTTCATAGAGTGTGTTTTATTATGTCTTAAAGGGATATTTCAGGATTTTGACATTGGGCCTCATTTCCTAGTTATCCAGAGTGTTGTTGATGTCTGGAGATATTTTTTTCTTAAATTCATGCAGTTCTTATATTTGAAGAGTCTAGTGGCGCTAGGCTAGGGCAAGGCTAAAGCATTCTATGGTATCAGTTAGCCTGCATTAAAAACAGTGTGACCCACTCCACAGTGCACCTGAGGTAAATCACTTATAACACCAGACTAAATATAAATGTCTGTGTTAATAGAATCATGTTTGAAATATAGACCTTGGAAGCTAAGCAGGAAGGGCCTGGTTAGTACTTGGATGGGAGACCGTTTGGTAACACCAGGAAGCCTAGTGAATGTAGTGAGTGAGTGAGTGGTTGGTGGTGGTCGGAGGGGCCGATGGCGCAAACTGGTAGCCTCGCTTCCGTCAGTCTACCCCAGGGCAGCTGTGGCTACAATAGTAGCTTACCACCACCAAGTATGGAGTGAATGAATAGTGCAATGTAAAGCGTCTTTGAGTGTCCAGAAAAGCGCTATATAAAACTACTGCATTATTATTATTATTATATAACTGACCTTGTATCACATGAATTACCACATTTTGAGGGACTATTTTCTCGCAGATCACTCCGCCGCTGCGTTAGCTTACAGCCACGAAGCTGACGCTGCTCAAATATAAGTTATTTTAAATGATTCTATTAACACAGACATTTATATGGTTAGTCTGGTGTTATAAGTGATTTACCTCAGGTGCACTGTGGAGTGGGTCACACTGTTTTTAATGCAGGCTAACTGATACCATAGAAATGCTTTAGCCTTGCCCTAGCCTAGCACCACTAGACTCTTCAAATATAAGAACTACATGAATTTAAGAAAACAATATCTCCAGACATCAACAACACTCTGGATAACTAGGAAATGAGGCCCAATGTCAAAAATCCTGAAATATCCCTTTAACACTTGGACAAATGGACTTTTTTATACAAATATATTTATCTTTCAATAAGTAACACATTCTCGTCACGAATACTAGAGTAAAGCACAGACTCGTTCCAAATCGGATCCAAACGGTGAAGTGAGGAAATGTGTTTGTGAAGCTCGGACACAAAGGCGCCGCAGCCACACGTCTCTCCCCGTCCCGCTCCGCCTTTAATAAACTTGTCACCCTCCAGAGCCGCAAACTGATGAGGAGGGAGCATCCTTCACTGAGCGAGGGAGGGGGAGGAAGAGCGAGCAGGAGGAAGAGCGAGGGGGAGGAAGAGCGAGGGGAGGAAGAGTGAGGGGGAGGAAGAGCGAGGGGGAGGAAGAGCGAGGGGGAGGAAGAGCGAGGGGAGGAGGAGCGAGCGAGGGAGAGGGGGAGGAGGGAGGAAGTAGCACATGAGCGTGGCCTGGTTTTCGCCGCAGCGCTGCAGTGTTCAGGACAAACTCTTTAGACCCGAGCCTCTCGCAGAGTCCAGGCTCTTCACCCTCTCCTGAACCGAGGGAGAGGGCTCCTAACCCCAAATCTGAAAGCCTCTTGGAAAACATTGTCAATATAGCGACGGAAACGAGCATGAAAAAAAACGCAACAAAAATGTGACAAAAATGCGACGACAAAACAGTTGGGATCAGTTCTGTAAGCAGAAGCTTTTAGATTTGGGTAAAGCCGACCTGGAGAAAATGCACTGGGTTCAGGCGGGGGGGGGGAGAGGTTAAACATGATGTTTACAAAGAATATGTAACGTTTGCTTCATTCATTTAATCCACATATAATCGAATAACAGAGATAAAGCTAAATGTCGATTATAATGGCTGTAAAATCTATTCACACTTAGGTGAAAGAGGTCTGGCTTTACCGTTGCCGTAGTGATGTGATTACTGTTCTAGACATCATTTATAAAGGAAAACAAACGTGTGCACATATATCGGCCACACTGGTCAATAAGTGTTTTAATCCTTTAACCCCCGCCTTAACCAAGCATGGTTTTCTCCAGTTCGGCTTTACCCAAATCTAAAAGCAAAGAAGTGGGAAAAGAGCAACAAAAAATAAATGTGTCCGACAATCAACAAGAACACCATAAAAAAAGCAACAAAAACACGACTAAAGAGTGATGAACTGTGAAGGAATTGCCTTGTGTATGAATTGTGCTCTATAAATAAACTTGCCTTGCCATGAAAAAGCCACAGATAAAAAGAGTCAAACATGGGGTGAAAAAGTTACAAAAACACGGAAAAAACACACGACAAAAAAGTGATTAAAAAAGACTAAAAGACTCTTCCAAGATGTGACAAAAACACGGCGACAAAAACGTGCTGGGAAAGCAACAATTACACAACAACAAAAATCAGCAAAATCATCAAAAGAGCCACGAAAAAGTGAGGTCTTAGCTTTCAAATAATGCGTGACTCTGGCCTATAGGCTGTGAGCTCCAGAAGCTTTTAGATTTGGGTAAAGCTGATCTTGAGAAAACGTGCTCGGGTTAAGAAGTTAAAGTTTTATACATGTGATTATCAGAGGTGGGAGAGTCGCCAAAATATTTACTCAAGTAAGAGTAACGCTACTTTGAAATGATTTTACTCAAGTACAAGTAAAAAAAGTACTTGGGGAAAATGTTACTCGAGTACTGCGAGTAACTGTTTTCAATGACGCCATACATTGTGTGAAACGAAACACAAACTCACGTGTGAATCGTGATATTGACAAAGAAAATTCCAAGAGAAAAACTAAATGATTCTAAAGAACCAGGATCACCAGACGATCTACAGATACTTTATCAAAATGAAGCTTTTGCCGCTTAAATGTCACTTTTACTGAAGTAGAAATAAAAGTACTGTATGATATACGGCTCTATGTATAATACAATATGTTCAGAAAGTAACTCCAGGACACTGATGAATGTAACCTGGACCCTCCATAACGTTTCAGCGGAGTCACTACAGGTCAGGAAACATCTGAATGTTGGCCTTTGTCCTGCAGGAGCAAAGTGGAGAATGAGACAAAACTTCCCACAGAATCTCCAGATCTCAGAATAAGAAACATCTGCAGCTCAGAGACGCTTGTGTTTCTACGGGACGAGGCTGTTGCAGTGATGAGGTTCATTTCACAAGTCCAGATGTTCCTTTATGCCCTTCACTGGACGCCTTTTATGGGACAAATGCAAAGCAGAACAGGAGCGTATTAGGAACAAGCACCTCACAGACCTCCACCTCACAGTCCTCCACCTCACAGTCCTCCACCTCACAGTCCTCCACCTCACAGTCCTCCACACAGACCTGACTTCATCACAGACCACGCTCCCTAAATCACAGGCCTTAATAAACCGTGACCAGGCCTTGACACAAACCTTTATGTGATGTTTATGGAACATCCTTTCAGCATAAGACCCGCCCACACAGCTCACCCTTCGTCTCTGAGGGACGACCGTCACACTGACCCATGGGCTGGAATGTCTCTGCTGCCCAGTCACAGTGACGACTTAAAGGGAAATTTCAGGATGTCATACGGCCTCATTTCCTAGTTACCCAGAGTGTTGTTGATTTATAAAAAATATGTGCTAGGCTAGTGCATGTCTATGGTAACTAGTAGCCTGCATTAAAACCTCTTCATAATCATGGGCTTGTCCTCCAGAAGTTGCCATATCTGATTTGTAGAAAGCTCCTTGTGAATTCCATGTGTAGTAATGCGGCCGCAGGTAAACAAACTACTGTAGATCCGGTAACTGAGCAGATCACTCCGCCGCTGCGTAGCTACAACCAGGAAGCTGATGCTGCTCAAATATAAAGTTATTTTAAATGCAAAATGGTTATATTTAATCAATCAAGTTTTATTTCTAAAGTGCCTTACAACAACCAAAGTTGACCAAAGCGCTGCACACAATAAAAAATGCAATTTAAAAAGGAGTACAAATTCATTAAAAACAGACCATTATCACATTCACAACAGTTGCCACAGAACTATGTGTCAAATGCCTTTTTAAACAGATGAGTCTTTAGTTTAGTTTTGAACAGGGGCAGGTCTGAAACGGCACGCAACTCAAGCGGCAACGAGTTCCAGAGTTTCGGACCTGCCACAGCAAAAGCCCGATCACCCCACTTTTTGTAATGTGACCTGGGCACCTCCAGCAGGTGGTGTTGGGCAGAACGTAGAGCTCTGCTGGGCTGGTGAGGGGTCAGAGTCTCACATAAATACACAGGTGCAAGGCCATGGATGGAACTGAAAACAAAAAGCAAAAGTTTGTACTGGATTCTGAAGAGGACCGGGAGCCAATGCAGGGAGTAAAGGACAGGTGTGATATGGTCATGTTTGCGAGAGTTGGTGAGGAGCCGGGCAGCAGCATTTTGCACAAGCTGTAATCTGTGAATGAGGGTTTGACTGAGTCCAATATTTAAAACATTATTCAGTCGACACAGACATTTATATGGGTAGTTTGGGGTTCAGTGGTGGAAAGTAACAAAGTAAAAAGTACAAATTATAGGTACTTTTACTTTACTTAAGTACATTTTATGATGAATACTTTTACTCCACTACCTTTTTTTAAATTCGGTTAAAAGTATTTTATTTTCAAAGTGACCTCTTTACGATGAACTGGTTTAGACTTTGTTTAGTGGTTTACTCCTTTAGATCTGGTTTAGACCTGACCTAGTTTAGTCCTGGTTTAGACCTGGTTTACTTCCTGTTTTTGACCTGGTTTAGTGGTTTACTTGTTTAGACCTGGTTTGATTCAAATGATTTTGAAAAATCCTGCACATTAAACCCTTAAATACTTTTACTTTTTACTTATAAAGTACATTTTACAATGCATACTTTTGTACTTTTACTTAAGTAAACATTTTATCAGATACTTTTACTTAAGTACATTTTTGTCCTGTACCTGCACTTTTACTTAAGTAAGACTATCGAGTACTTCTTCCACCACTGTTGGTGTTATAAGTGATTTACCTCAGGTGCACTGTGCTTGGGTCAGACTGTTTTTTTTAATGCAGGCTACTAGTTACCATAGACATGCACTAGCCTAGCACTAGCCTAGCATCACTAAACTCTTCAAATATAAGAACTGCATGAATTAAAAAACATATATATCCAGAAATCAACAACACTCTGGATAACTAGGACCAATGTCAAAAATCCTGAAATATCCCTTTAAAGTGCAAATGACAGGTTTTAATCCTTTTCTCATTAGGACTCATTTAGATGAGTTTTTTAGGTCTTAGCTTTCAAATGTAGGCGCTAACCTTTTAGATTTGGGTAAAGCTGATACGAAGCTCAGAGAGAAAGCAGGTGGTGAAGGCGGGGGTTAAGAGGTTAAACCCTCTCAGGGACCTCAGGACCTCAGACTCCGCCTCCCTGAGCCTCCACACTCACAGATAGGACCGTCTATTCTGAGACAAACACATTCCTGCCCTTATATGGGCACGGAGGACGCTGAGGGGGAGGGGCCTGATCAGAGAAATAAACATTATCTATTTATTTTAGAAAGTAAATAAAGAATCAAGAGCAAAAACACTCAAGAACATTTCACTTATTCCTCGTTTGCTTTCTGCAGGATCAGTTGTTTCAGTCACAGATGGTAGAACAGGAAAAGGATCATGTTACAGTAAATAAGAGCAGGAGCTGATGGAGTCATTCAGAGAAGGAAACGCACTGTTGTGACTGAAAAAGGCTGTTTATTTATTTCACCCTCGGTTTTCATTGGAATCTGATCTAGGGCTGAAATAACTGATCCATAAAATCGATTATTGAAACTATTTTAGTCATGGATTCATCGTTTACTGGTAAACACAGACTCGAATAGAGCAAACATGACAGTTTTGTATTTTTGATGAAAAGGCACTTTGTTTTATAGTTGGTCTGTAGTGTTTTGTTCATTGTAAATGTGTCTCAACCAATCAGAAGCAGAGTTAGCCCTTAGACTTTTTCATTTGTATTGATCATAAATGATAAATGTCAAAGGAATAAGAAAATGCTTGGTAAAAGTGTTTTTATTCCTTTCAACTTTTCTAATGTAAAATAGGTTCATACACAGGTACAAATAGATGCCAGGCTCTGTTTGTACC
This sequence comes from Neogobius melanostomus, assembly GCA_007210695.1. Taxonomy (NCBI): domain Eukaryota; kingdom Metazoa; phylum Chordata; class Actinopteri; order Gobiiformes; family Gobiidae; genus Neogobius; species Neogobius melanostomus. The sequence continues at coordinate 98,561 of VHKM01000679.1, forward strand.
TGGTGCCCATCAAGAGTTAATCACTTTAGTAAAGTGAAAATGTGTCACAAACTGCAGCTTCATGTTTGATAAGTCAGGGGAAGTTTAACCAGTTACCTGCCGTCTCCCTGATCAGAGGGTTAGGGTTAGTTAAACCTAATCAGGATATGATTAGGTTTAAGAACTGCAAATGTAACGTAAGTTATGTTTCACTCACACAGATCTCACACATAGATTTAGAAACTAGAAGGTCTTGGCTTTCAAATGTGGTATCACACTGGCATATAGGCTGTAAGATCTCCAGTCAATATGCTTTGACATTTGGATGTAAATAATTGTTAACCCTAACCCTAAGGTGGCAGGTAAGTGGTTAACCTACTTCTTTCGAGTTTGCAAACGCTCTCCTTTTCCTGTGATAACATCTGTCTGTTACCTTTGTTTGCTGCTCAAATAAACTAATAAACTAAACTATTTACTTTACGTTTACTCCGTCAAAAACATGTTCATACACCTTTCATAGCCAAGCCATTGATCGTAAAAGTAATCAGTGGATTAATCGAGTACCAACATAATCATTAGTTGCAGCCCTAATCTGATCTGAAAGAGAAAAACATTGATCTGTCTTTATATTTTCATACTATGAGCCCAGTATCTTAAAGAGCAACTAAACACCAAATCAAGTTTTTTTTACTGATAAACTGTCTCAATGGGTGTCTCATAGTGTTGTCCACTGGTCCCTGACATTATTCTGACATTATAGCACAAACATGTGTCAAATCCTAACTTTGGCCTGAAAACGAATGGGTTGCGCCCCCTTCAGGGTAAACTCTGCTACTAAATTAGAATTTCCTGATTGGCTGGAGACGTGTCCACGGCCTCCACAGAACGTCATAAGCCGCACCAGCTCCACACATCGTCATCAGGTGCTGCCCATTGTCCCGCCCCTGTACCTGTGGTTTATAACCAAGTCCCTCCCACGTAATCAGTCTGCTGTGATTGTGCCAATGCAAAGGCCCACACACTCACCCCCCGCATGTCACCCCCAAACTTCAGAGACGCCTCTTTCACAGCACTTTTTTACTTTTGTTTGTGGGTGGGGAAAGGCTTTGGCCCGTTTAGGTACTCTTTAAGGCGGCCCGGGGCCACCTCCGGCCCGCGGTCCGCTCCAGACTGGCCCTGTCTCCCACACCACCCCTCATGTTGTTCCAAATACAGTTCCACTTGAGTCGCTCCTACAAACTTCAAACTTCCCAGTCAAAACGAGGCTCTAATACATAGTTTATTCAAAAAGTAAACAAAGATCCCAAATCCCTCTGAGCACATCTGTGGAGCCAGTATGTCCCACATTTAAACCTGGCTCTGAACATTATTTAAGTCTCGGTCGTCGACAGTATCAGCCATTTCCACGTATGAAACGCCTTATTTTTTAATATGAAAACATGAAACGAGAGAAAATGTGTCGTACAGTAGTAGCATTAGTAGCATTAGTAGTATTAGTAGTATTGGTAGTATTAGTAGTATTGTGTAGTTGTTTTGCAGTAGTTATGTAGTGTTTTTGTAGTAATTTAGTTTAGCCCTACTGTCTCCGTCTCTGATCCCGGTCTCTCTCAGACGAAGGTTTCCCTGATGCAGTCGTCCGTCCCGCCTGTAGCTCATCATTATGGTTTCTGTGAGCGCCTCATCATGAGCCGCTCTTCGCCGCGTTTATCTTCCTCACTCTCGACTTTCGCCGTGATTTAATCCTGCAGCCGTTTTATTCCGTAACCTTTTAATCTCTCGCCGCGCGGTCGATACCTATTTAGATGATTTATTTAATGATGTGCCGCCGCTCGCGCTCCTGCAGGAGTTACTTCTCATTCAGGGCTTCACCGGCGGGATTAAATCATTTCAGCATCAGGCCGTCGTCTGTACCGGGCTCTTTTAGTCTTTTAGCTCCTCATTTTTACATGTTTGTTTAAGCGGAGGCACTGCAGCAAAACTCTTTTCAGTCTTCAGTTTGATCTTCACAGAAAAACATTCACCTTCTGTTGGTCTGTATATGCAGTAAATTAAAATAACTGCCTTGAATAAAATTGCTCTCTCAAAATGGCTGTACTGAACGTCTTGAAATAGGCCTCTGTCTCTTTAAGAAGCTTTCCGACACGCCCCCTTCAGCACACTGCTGTGGCATCTAAACAACACTACTGTGCGGGGAGGGGGCTCTGCTGAGCTGAGGAGCAGTGGTTGGTGGCTTGGCTGGTGACGAAAGGTCCAGAGGCGTCTCCAGGAGGTGGGGGCGTTCCTAGGAGGACTGAGGCATAGCTACACCTAAAATGGCTGCCGTCTAAGTTTTTACTGATTACTCAAAAATATGTGAATGAGCCAAGGCAACACTCCAGGCATGTGTTTAATGAGGGAATGACATAATAACATGATATAAAGCTTGACAAAGTCCATTTTACATAATACTCCCCTTTAAATCGAAATGATCATTTTACTATAGAAACAAATCTTGTATTCCATTGAATTATAGAAAGGAAATCGTTCAAGCTACGTTTTTATCAGTTCTTGATTATGGCCACACAGTTTATATGCACACTCTTAAACCTCTCGATGCAGTTTATCTTTCTGCTATTGGATTTATAACTGGAGACAAATACAGAACTCATCACTGTTTACTGTAGGACAGAGTCGGCTGGTCTTCCCTGACAAGTCGAAGAGAGCAACACTGCATTTTATTTATTTATAAGGGACTTGTTGGGAGGCTTCCTGATTATCTCGCATGTGAACTCAACTACAGCTCAAGTACAACACCAGGTCACATGACTGTTTAGTTCTGAAAAATGGACTCGTAAAGAGTGACACGGGAAAAAGAGGCTTTTCTTATTACGCTGCCGACAAATGGAACGAACTACAAAGGCTTTTACAATTAAACTCTTTAGTGCCTCTTTCACATCTAGAACGGTTAGTATTAGATATGTATAAGGAAAATTGTACTTGCTTTAATTGATACTTGTAAAAATGTGTGTTTCTCTGCTATGAAACAAGGCCCTCATGAAAAAGAGAGTCGTGCTCTCATTGGGCCTTCCCTGTATAAATAAAGATAAAATAAAAATAAAATAAATAATAAATTCATCGCCTCATCAACGGCAGCTTTTACCGATCATATAACCACGGCTCCAGCTCAAGCCGCAGCTTCACGTCAGCCAATCATCACAGCTGCTCACGCTGCTTCAGCCACTCATCGCCCAGGATCCCCTTCTTAAGCTCCCCGGTCAATCACTCGGCCGTTTCCCAGCCGTGCTGCAACCCTCCTCCGCCTGGCTTCTCCCGGCTCTGCTCGTCATCGTCCGGCTGCCCCGGGTCTCGTCCGACCACCACCAGTGTCTGGGCTCTGGGGGAGGATTCTGGCCATCGTCCATCATCGCCTTGTATTCCTTATCATTACTGCAATCTTCCCCGACGTGAGAAAGACAAAACAGCTCCACATACAAACATGAAGTTGTGGAGACTCGCGGTTCCTTTGGGACGTTCCTCTCTCCTCTGCACAATAACTCAGACACGTGATGAACCCTGTCTCTGTCTGTGGCGTTTATGCTGCACACCGGGGCGGGGCAGCAGGATGCCCTTCCGCGCTGTAATGTGGTTTAAGGAGCAAAATAAATGTGTTTAATTCTCTCAGATATTCTTAAGTGAAACCTCAGAGCAGCTCCGACACCGGGAAACTCCGGGACCGGCCGAGGAGCGTTTAAAGAATAATATAATCAAAGTTCTTAACGCACTTGAATAAAAGTAAATGTAGCCGTCGTTCTCTTGGAATATTTGACGGCGCATGAAGAGAAAAGTTCAGTATTTCCTGACAGCGCTTTAAATGCTCTTGGAACAACTGCGGCTCATAGACCAGTGCGGCCGATATAAGAACAATTGTTTTTCTTCATACATTTCAGGTGCTCAATAGTCCGGAAATTACGGTACTTCCTCCCTGATGTGTTGAGACAAACACTGCAGCAAAACAAAACATTTCGTGCCAATTCACTCTCAACTTATAAACTTTCTCTTTGAAAGATTTGTCTAATGTTCACACTGAAGTGTTAAATCGTTGCTACTTCATTGTTTATCTGTAGAATGGCCATTTCCTCTGTTCCCCGTCTGTTTTAAGTGTATATTTCCTGGGTCTGTATGTTAATGTGTCTTTTCAGCGGTGCTCGTTACGCCGGTGTCGCGGCTGATGAAGCTGCAGATCGGGAAACCTTCTAACGAGGGTTAAGGACTAACGGGTGATTTAACCTCGCTCTTTGCCACTGAAACAGCTCGCATTAACCTGAGAGGGACGGCATCATGAGCTTCTCTAATGAGCCACTTACTCCAGCCATCGCCCCCATAACAACCCAGCTCAGCTTTACCCAAATCTAAACGCTTCTGGCCTACCAGGGTAACGCCGCATTTGAAAGCTAAGACCTACACATCGTCACGTTTTTGTTGAGTTCTCACTGCTTTTTTTGTCACATTTTGGAAATGTTTTGTTGTTTCATGTCTTTTTAATCGCTTTTTCATCATTCTTTAGTCGTGTTTTTGTCGCTCTTTTTTTGCATTTAGATTTGGGTAAAGCCAAACTGTAGAACATGTGCTCGGTTAAGGCGAGGGTTAAGTGATTGGGATTATTTTTTCAAGTGACATTGCTTACAAATATTTAAGTTGTGAATATGTTGAAAGGGAAAAGTCAGGGCGGCTCCGTAGGCAGGAGCGGACCATCGTGGACAGGGGAACGACAGGACCTGGGATCAGCCCGACACAGACACCCTCACTTTTTAAATCATTTCGTCTTGTAATCACAGGGAAAAGTTCAAAACGGTGTTGATGTTAAATATAGTGGGTACATTTCCGTCTGTCAAATTAGCGACTGATTAGCTCTGTTGATCCATCAGATCACTCGTAACAAAATAAAAATAAAGTACATTTAGATGCAGAGCCTATGTGTGTATGTGGATCTCTCTGGTCACAATTAAGAACAAGATTTCGTCTACTGTCCACCTCCTTATTGACAAAAAAAGAGGATTCTATGTTTTTATTTCTCATTTCAGTTTAAATGTTGTGAATATCAGCGACATGAGGCCACAGTTTCAGACCCTGGACTTTGTCCAACAGTCGCCTTCAAGGGTCACAAATGTTTTTCTCACATAGTTATTCCATAGTTATTCCAACTATATGAACAAGGACTGGTCGTCACTTTTGAAGCATCTCTTCGTATGAATGGCAGTTTGGTTTCTGACTATCTCCGTACGCAGCCCTGGTGTAAAAATAGACTTTAAGCTAATATTGTAACAGGCTCCATGGCCACGACAAAAACGCTTTAAATCATCAACTTTCCAGCGGTTAAAATGCTCCAAATCAGAGCTTTCTTCATTGCTTTACACTAACTATCATTATTGTTTGGTAGCCAAAGTAAATTCACTTGCCCATAATGCAACGGGCGACCTGAGATGGGCATTCGGCTTATAAATGAGGCGGAGAAATAAATACAGAACGATCCTTCTAAAAAAGCTTCAAAAAGTCAGTACAATTTTGGAAAATGTGACGTCTCTAGGTCCCATTTTATGGTGAGACGCTGCATTGAAAAGAGAGAAGTCCACACTGTCCATGCCTCGCTATGAACTCCAGCTGAGACGAGCTTCTAATTAACTCAAGTGAACACTCAGGACGTGGAGGCGTCTGTGAGAGCTAAACGAGTTTAGGAAAAGCTGAGAGACTTTACTCAACCACCCACCACTTTTAGGAATTGATTCAGGTAGAGCGTCGGAGTCTGTAAAGAGTGGAGCCTGTAAAGAGAGTCTTATGGAGCGACTAAAGTGCATATGTTGTTAAAGAGTGGAATGAAAACGGTCCAAATGTTTAGTCCCTTTGTCCCTTTTTCACTTAAAAAATAAAAAAATAAAAAAAAACTTTTTCCAAACTGTTCCAAACTGTCTCCCACAAAGGAAATGACCATATTTGGCTTACAGCGTCATCTCGGTCACAGCCTTTCCTGCTACACGTGGATACCAAACATGTCAGTATTTGTGAATGAATAAGCGTGAGAAAGACCAGGGAGCCACACAGACATGTTGGAGTTACTTCCTGGATAAATCTCCCTCTCAAAGCCACAAAACATCAGAGAATAAACATCGTTAAGACAGAGTTTGGGCTGTTTTTTTACTCTGACAGAGTTCAAACTAAAATGTAGGAAAAGGAAATAAACTTATTAAAGTGACTCTTGTGTGGATGATCCTCTTCCCACAGATCCTAACAGAGAAACCAGGCGCATACATGAGCAGTGAGGAAAGTGGAGCATTACCTGCAGTGCCTCCCTCTCAGAGCCCGTGTGACCTGCTTTCGCCGCTCGCCATCAATTACCGTAATGAGAGGAAGAAACGCGCTGGAGAAATACTACGTCCTCCTCCTGTGAGCGCGGGCGGGGCTTTTATGCGACACAAACTGCTGATATGTGCGCGGCCCATGAAATGGATGTGCCGCGTCTAAAGATGCTGCAACAGCCAATATTGGTAATTATCCGGCCATAAAAAGACGCGAGGAAGTGAAATATGCCCCACGCGCGCACACACACACACACACACACACACACACACACACACACACACACACACACACACACACACACACACACACACACACACACACACACACACACACACACACACACACACACACACACACACACACACACACACACACACAGAGCTACAGCTGCAGCGAGGACTGGATAAGCACTACAGAGAGTACACGAGTCTGCAGAGGAAAGTAAGTAGGGCTGGGTATGAGATATGCGATACGGCTGTGCAATATTGCGATAACGATACTATATTGAGATATTTCACAAAGAATTTATATTTTTTTTACATAGGGCCTCCTTTCCTAATTATCCAGTTCTGGAGGTTTCTTGTTTTATTCATACAGTCCTAGCCTGACCTTTGCCATCCGTAAACTCAATCAATTATCTTTTCCCTACACGTACGTCTGGGTCTGATCTCAGTGGCTGCGTTACATCGGTTGAATTTCAACCTACCATTCAGCGAAAATCAGATCCAGTCGTTTCAAAGGAGTTCACCCCTCCCACCTGAAAACGGAGCTCAATTGCGAAGATCCAGACCCTCTGTACGAAATGAGTATGAGGGTATGGTAAGACCAGGCTAATGCAGTGCTTATATTTGAAGAGTTTAGTGGTGCTAGGCTAGTGCTAGGCTAGTGCATTTCTATGGTATCAGTTAGCCTGCATTAAAAACAGTGTGACCCACTCCACAGTGCACCTGAGGTAAATCACTTATAACCCAGACTAACCATATAAATGTCTGTGTTGACTGATTGTTTAAATATAACCATTTTGCATTTAAAATAACTTTATATTTGAGCAGCTTCCTGGTTGTAGCTACGCAGCGGCGGAGTGATCTGCTCGGTTACTGGATCTACAGTCGTTTGTTTACCTGCGGCCGCATTACTACACTTGGAATTCACAAAGGAGCTTTCTACAAATCAGATATGGCAACGTTTGGAGGACGAGCCCATGATTTTGAAGAGGTTTTTAATGCAGGCTACTAGTTACCATAGACATTCACTAGCCTAGCACTAGCCTAGCACCACTAAACTCTTCAAATATAAGGACTGCATCAATTAAAAATATATATCTCCAGAAATCAACAACACTCTGGATAACTAGGACATGAGGCCCAATGTCAAACATCCTGAGATATCCCTTTAACCCCCGCCTGAACCGAGCACATCTCCAGTTCAGCTTTACCTAAATCTAAAAGCTTCTCGACTGGAGCTCACAACCTCAACCTACAAAACTGATCTAAACATTTGTGTTGCATTATCACTGCATTTGACAGTTTTTTTGCCATGTGTTTGATGTTTTTGTCGCTTTTGTATTGTATCTCTGTCGTTTTCGTCTCTATTTTTACACTTTTTTCCAGAAGCTTTTAGATTTGGGTAAAGCCAAACGGTTGAAAATGTGCTCGGATCAGGTGGGGGTTAAGAGGTTAAACACAAGCTGTAAGTAACTAGTTTTTCAAAGCAACTCGTGTAAAAACAAGACTTAAACAATCTCAGTCTAGTCATTATATATATATATATATATATATTAGTGATGTCGTGATAAATGGTGGCTTCTTGTGATACAGATATTGCATCATCTAATATCGCGATACGATATTTGTTGCGATATATTGTGCAGCCCTAGTACTAATCAGATGGAAAGGTACCAACAAAGATCTTATATTGAGTGAACACACACAAACACACACTAATACACCCTCTCCTGCTGTGACTGTCTCCCAGCTGTCTCAGAGCCCATCTTTCTTTACTAATTAGACCAAAACACCAACAGTGTTTAATCTCCACTGTCACAGGTCACAGAGGGGTCAGTTTTGCTCTCTCTCCTCCGTTCCTTTCGCTGCTCGTCCTGCACTGTTCCCTCTGTCCGTCCACTGTCCCGTCGTCTCCGAGTCACAGAGATAAACCCCGTCAGCTCCAGGAGAAGCGAGCGGAAAAGTCTCTTTCTTCGGTCAAAGGCAAATCCGCTTAACTCTATGAAGGGCAAATGAAATGCTTTAAGTTCGTAGGTGCTTGGCTTTCAAGACTTTAATGTAACGCTTTACAGAACAAGAAGAAGGACGACAATCCTCATTTGGGTTCTGTCATAAACTTGAACTTGTCCGGCCTCTCAGCCAACACTTCTGAAACAATCATATTGCGTATATGATTGTTATACGCAATCATACCCGACCAAACAAACAAAGAAGTTGATTAGTAGCTTTGATTCCAGCTCATTCACTGTGCCATCAGGGAAGAAGAAATCCCAGTCATTCAGGACGTTCAGCTGAGCTCTGTCTTTGGGCTCATGAGGGGCATTTTGGCCGGACCGGACCATAGTTCACTTGAGCCCGGTTCATTTAGTGAGGGGCTTTTCAAGTGCCTTTAGGGTCAAGCGCTCTGGGTCAGTATTAGAGATGCACCGATCCTACACCGAGACTTCCTTAAAAGCGGCTGCTGTGGATGGTCTCTTTTCTCCAGTGTCAGATCAATAAAGTCTCATCTTTTCTTTCAAACAAAAAAGCAATTATATCTATGAATAAATTAATGGAAAACATCCTCGGTATAAGACGGGCAGTTAGGTTGCATTAATATAAACAACTCACATAAATTGATCTGATCATTACACATAAGTTATTCTTTAACTCCAATCATAAAGACTGACCCAGCTTTGATTAGCTGACGTTAGCTTTAGCATGCTGCGGCTATCAAAGGTACGTTTGTGGAGGTTAAAACTAACTCCAGGTTCTGAGCTTCAGAATGACAGCATGTCAATATTAGATTTAGTGAAAGTTGTGTTTTTAAAACGGTGAGAGCCAAAAGCGGTATCGGTTCAGTATCGGATATTTGTAGCCGATACCAAATACCGTATTTTTTCCAGTATCGGCTCCGATATCCGATGCAAGTATAGGATCGGTGCATTCCTCGTCAGTATGGGAGCGGTCAAGGACATTTCTGTGCATGTGAGAGGCAACAAACACAGCCTGTATCGAAACACCTTTGTAAATGACCGAGCGCTCTTTTCTAATTAATCTGTATTATCTATTTTACATGTAAATGTCCGGCCCATCTCTAGGCTCAATCCATACAGAAGTGGAAGTAAAAGTCTGCTGTGCCATGTGCGTTATATATGGGTTAGTTTCCCTTTTAGACCGACGTACAAAAGTTAAGAAGCAGCAGCATAATAAAATTTAAGTGCATTTTAACCGTGGGAACATGCTTTTACTTGGCATTATTTTAATTTTATTTGTCTGCACCTTCCGGATGTCGATCATAACGGAAAGATGATCGTCCTTTGATGAGTGTTATGGAGCCACCAAAGGACAACACTTTTTAAATGTTTGGACTTTATAATTTGTGCGATCATAAATGAGCACCAAGAGATTCTCATCGCGCCGATGAAGAGTTTACTGTAAACAGCTTATGTTTGTGCCGGACGTTTTTTAAATGTAAAGTGTAAATGTCGCAGCTTCATGTTTCGATGTTAAGTCAGGGTTAGTAAGTTCTACTCCTTTTCCCGTCGAAAATATTTGTTCTTTTTTTTTTTAAGCTGCTCAAATAAACTAATAAACTAAACTAAAAATACATGCAGACCTGTTTGGACTGCTGTTTGTTTCTTCCACGCCAAAATTGCCTTATTTTCTGTGAACGAGTCACGATAGAGCCTGGTTTAAATGTGTGAGAAAGAACTTGAATATGTAATCTGAGTGACTCTCCCCCCACACACACACACCGCTCCAGACCCCAGGGCTGAAAGCAGGCATCGAAAACCAAGTATTGTTAAAGTACTGGTATCTTAAAAATGTAACAGTACCAGCCCTACTCCGATGGAAAGTGTTGCTGAACGTAGTGTGGAAATATTTTTTATATAATGTGGAAGTATTTCTATATATTTCTATTATGTTAGACTTTAGTGATTTTTATATATAACTGTGTGGTGTATTGATCACGTGTTCTGTTTTAGCTGATACTGATGGTTTCAAACTCTATGCCTTTTTACAACTAGGTGTGATTACAGACGAGGAAGGATGAGCCAGGAACTTCGATTGGCTCGTCATTGCATATTCATTCATTGTTTTGTCATATATATATTCTCTGAGCATAAGGAGATGACCCGCGGTCGGACTGCCCGATGTAAGCCGGTGTGTGTGTGATCGGGACAGCGTAGCGCTCAGCTAAATTGTGTTAGAATTGTATCGCTCAGGGAATAAACCTTTGCTTGATTTTAACTGACCGAGCCTTTGTATTCTTTTTCATCCATTAAAGAACACGACAGCAGCTCCAGATCAGTCACATCCAGGAACAGGACACAGTGTTTGCTCTGTAATGTATGTCACCTTTATGTCCTGTAGGAGAACAAGAACACGCTGTACTGAATATCCAAACATTATGTCTCCGTCCGGGCCCTGACCACCGCGAGAGTAAACCGCCCGCGCTCCTTTGTCCCGGCGCTGAGTGAGAGGCTTCATTACCGCGTTTTAATTTGGGACGATCGAAAGTGCTCGGGCCTCTTAGAGCCGCGCACAGATTACAATCGCAGTCGCCACCAACGGGAAACCAATTAAAGCGAGTCAACAAAAGCGGAGGAGCGAAAACGGTTTAGTGCGCTGCGATTGGACGAGTCCTCCGAGCTGCGGCGACTGTGAGGAAAAAGCCCATCGATTTTCCCCGAGCCGCGAAGCCAAATCATTTGCTCCGTTAAAGATCTAAGCGAGGAGATTTCAGCGCAGCTTCTTCTGAGTCTGTGCTTAAGAACTTTAAGGCCAAATGATTGACTTTATGACACAAGAACCAAACATTTCATAGCTGTGGCCTCGGACTTTGGCTTTAGCCCGTTAGCCGCCCAAAATCATTCAACCTGAGGGCGATTTTCCTACACACGGTTACAAGTAGCGCTGCGATCAGGCCGAGTGTCAGACCCATGATGATGATGATGATGATGATGATGATGATGATGATGATGATAATGATGATGATGATGATTATGATGATGATGATTATGATGATACTCAGAGTGACGTCACACACAATAATAAGCTTCTTTAGGGTCCAAGAGTTTCATTGACAAAAGCAAAAGCACCTACTTTATCTTTAAGTTCTTATGACAGGTTTTAATGCTTATTTAGATGGATAACGTCTGTAAGTCATAATTTGCATTTTATTTCAGTGAAACAGCAAATTAATTAAGAAATGTTTGGCAGCAAAATTATTTTTATTTGCATTTTTAAGCTGTTGACAGGAAGTGACGTAGATAAAGGAAAAGCTATGGAGAACAGTTTGACTCATTTCCCACAGATACAGACGGCATCTCTGGAATCGCCCATATATGGTCATGTTTGAAAACAGTTAAAGAGGGAAAACAATTGAGAAAAATCTAAACTTTCTCTAATTATTCAAAAACTACTTAAACAAATGCAGAATTATGAATATAGTTTTCTACTAAATAAAGATACAAAGACATGGGGAGGAGCAAAGTGGTTCAACAGCCCATAAATACATAAATAACGGAGAATGCTAACATGATGCTTTATGTTAGCATCGTGCTAATGCTAACGCTAGCTAGCGCTAGCTACGACTGCCGTTTTGTTGCTTCTACTGAACAATCTGATGTGAGAAAATATCCATATGGACCTGATTTAGACTTGACTTTATATGTAATAAATACGTTTATATTCCACCAGAAAACGGCTAAAAAGGAAAATTGTTTTTCCCAAAAGATTCTGTTTTTCCCCTCGGCGAAGCCACGCCCCCTTCTATGACGAGAAGCCGTCTGTATCTATACGTTTGTTAAGTGTGCAGACATAGCAGACCGGCAAATATGCGAGAAAAAAATTTAAAATCACAATCAATATTTCTGAAACTCAACAGAGAGTTACTGAACATACTTATTTCTTAGACTCATTAGCCAAAAATTCTGTACCTACTGCTAATAAGTAATATTTACCAAAATCGCTACATCCGGGTTTAGCGGAGAAAAATGCTAAATATGACTTTTTTAGCAGTAGTTGCAGCATTTTTGCCTAATGGGCCTGATATATAAGTATGATCAGTAACTCTTTGTTTCAGAAATATTAATTGTGGTATTAAAGAGTTTTTTTCATAGTTTCTCGCACATCTGCCGGTCTACACGGACCCGGAAGTACAGCTGTGACGTCACCACTTAACAAACGTATTGACATAACACGGTCGGCACGGCAACAGTTTAAAATGGTTTACCACTATACGTTTGTTAAGTGATGATGTCATTAATCTACCTGCAGAACTTTATTTTGCTCTATAATGGTATTTCTGTGATGTTAACGCGCTGTAGAGCCGACTACACCTGATCACACAGAAATATCACATTTACTCTATAGACTTTTAGAATCAGAATCAGAATAGTTTTTATTGCCATTCACAAGCTAGGAATTTGTCTCGGTACAATCGTGCAACATAGAACATAAAACACAGCATTTAGATAAAAATAAGGGCATGCATAAAGAATATTAAAATAAATAATTAAAAAATAAAAAGTAAAATATGATACGATGCTTTTCTAACATTAATTATCACATTATTTTTCCATACGCGATGAAGGCTTATTTTAAATATAAAATATATTTTCCCAGAGAAAAGTATCTGTAGTCGCTGGTTTTGTCCAAGCGTGACGTGCAGCGCAGAGAAAGCAGAGCCCGTGTGGTGCAGAGCCTCTGGTCATGCATTTTAATCAGGGCCACAGCAGATTAGAACATTATCCACCGCAATGAGACAAACCGCTCTGGGCTGAAACTCCGCCGACCCACTTCAAACACATCCTGAAAGAGACAACTTTAAATAAATATCTCGTATAAAGAGGGTTTGATAAAGTCCCTGTAATAAGGCTGTTCCAAAGTTATTTGTTAAGCAGTTAGTCATAAACCAAGGGGGAAATGAGTCAAAATCAGCGATAACACAAGAGGCAAAATGGGATAAACAGCTGCGTCATGAAATACAGATAAACATCTCATTCAGTGGAGAAAAGCCAACGAGAAAAAGTGCGTTTTAGAAGAGATTTAAAAACAGGCAGCGTCAGAGGTAGCAGAGGCAAAATCAAAACGCACTGGCAGCCACGTAGGTTTGACTCTTGGAAGTGTCATATAAATGTGGTACAGAAGGGAACAGCCTGCGGTTTCCCAAATACATGACAGAACTCATTTATTCACTCAACACCAAGACAGAGAGCGACGTCTTTCTAAGGACAAGGAGAAGAGACTGAACCTCCAAACTTCAGCAGGGTCTCACAAAACGAAGATACTTTCTAAAACCTCCTAGCAAAGTGGGGATTGAGGAAAACTCCTGTGTGTTTGAGATTTAGATTGTTCAGGTGCTTTGTACTGTCCAGATTAAACTGACTCATGCTTTGCTACAGTGTCAGTGAGAGATTAGCTGATAGATAATGGTCATCACTATAGTCATTCTGCACAAGTACAGATAAAGTACAAACACATAGCAACAAACAACTGATTGACTGATAGGCAGTCACTCTCTCTGTGGGATATAAAGGAACTGTTAAAGGAGGTCTGGACTTCACTTTTTCTCTCTGAAGTCACCAGCTGGTTATACTTCTGGTGATAATTCTCCTCTTATCTCGCCAACGCCATCAACACTTCCCTTCAAGGCCAAGCCACGGAGCCAAACCAGATAAGGACTGAGCTCCTTCGCTCATATTTTGCATAACACTGGCTTTTAGGATTGTAAACAAGCGCACACACATACCCCCCTAACCACGCCCCCATCGTTCTGCATCTGCCTCAACACGTTTCCTCAGCCCCGCCCCCCGGTCAATGGCCGCTCGTCCTTACTGTCCCCAAGAACAAAATTCCGCACGTGACCTCGTGTCCTGTGTTTCTCCTATGATGTTTTATCTATGTGCTTTGCCTTAACTTAACCTGATGTAGTTTTGCATTGAGTTGCCTTGTGTAAATGCGCTGTATAAATAAACATGCCTTGCTTTGCCATCTTTGTAACTAGGAACAGCGACAATAAACGCCTTATCTTTGAGATGACTTCTCCAGCTTTAGCTATTTCCAAGTATCTGTCCTCGCGTGATACAAACATGACTTATTTTTACAAACTCAGGTTCTGCTTCAGGTCGAAGGAGCATTTTACAGTCGGCCATTTTCCACCAAATAACCGTCCCACGTCTGAGACACGCTCCTCGAAGACGCCAACAGCAGTTTTACTTCAGACCAGACGTACTACAGGGGGAGAACTTTCAGATGAAGTCGTCCTCAGGAGGAAACAGTGAGACGAATGTCCTGGCCCTCGATGCTGTTATTACGTGTAAGGACAGTCTAAGGTCACAGGTCACTGGTGAGTCAAGGTCTGCTCACTATTTATCTGATGGAAGATTACGGAAAAGGGCAAAATGGATTTGGTTTGTCACGCTTGTCTCTCAATAGTTTGGCAGGTGGACTCAAGTTCATACAACTGCAACACTGCATATACACGCGTGTGGCCTGTGTGTTACGGGGAGACGCTGCCGGTGAACGGGGACAAAATAAATGTAGAGACATGAATATGACGAAATTTTACGCATAAAAATGGCCATAATTGCAGATATTTTAAGCGACATCCATCCATCCATTTTCTTCCGCTTTATCCGAGGCCGGGTCGCGGAGGCAGCAGTCTCAGCAGAGACGCTCAGACTTCCCGATCCACGCACACCTCCTCCAGCTGTTCTGGGGGACCCCGAGGCGACACCAGGCCAGCTCGGAGACATAGTCCCACCAGCGTGTCCTGGGCCTTCCACGAGGCCTCCTCCCAATAGGACATGCCTGGAAGACCTCCCGAGGGAGGCGACCAGGAGGCATCCGGAACAGATGCCCTAGCCACCTCAGCTGGCTCCTTTCGACGTGAAGGAGCAGCGACTCTACCCCGAGCTCCTGCCGGGTAACTGAGCTCCTCACCCGATCTCGGAGGGTGCGCCCAGCCACCCTGCAAAGGAAACTCATTTCGGCCGCTTGTATCCGCGATCTTGTCCTTTCAGCGACAAAATCTAAATAATGACAGAGCCAGGTTTAAACCCTTTGAACCGCATCTTCACCAAACACATTCTCTCCAGTTTTACCCAAAAATAAATATGAAGAAAGTTTCTCAACTGGAGTTTACAGCCTACAGGTCAGTGTAACACCTGCAAAACTCATCTAAGTTTCTTCCTTGTCTTTGTTATCAGGTTATAGTCGTTGGCGTTTCGGACACATTTTGTTTTTTAGTGTGATGTAACTGGTCAAGCCGTGATGAAAACACAACCACAAAGGACGAAGACCTGACAATCATAGTCTCTCAGTAAAATCCTTCTAAATCCAGACTAGAAGGTTTGGAGTTTGTAGGAGCTGCTGAAGTGTAAATGAGTGACTCAGCGCTGGGGAAAGACGAGAGTGTTTTCTCTCATTACTCCGTCCTCTCTGTGTCCAGTCCTGTCGGTTAAAGCTGCTGCAGTTGTCGTTTCTGCCCGGGGCAAATGTCCACTGCTCTCCACTCCCTGCAGAAATAACAGCTCCCTGCGTGAGGCGAGAGGAACTGGAACCTGGAATATTAACCTGGGTTTGGCTGTGGGTGTAGTCGCTGGTAAGTGATGGGATTCTTGACTCTTTGCAGGGAAACAGGTCTAAATGATGAGTTGTGGATATCTGATTAAAATGACCATCTTAAATGAGATACATGACTTAAGTGAGTTGACTTTGAGTCGGTTTGAGCTGATCAGAGGTCAGATCAAAATGCTGCTGCCAAAAGAATGAGCATAAATCCCACTTCAGAAATCAGACACATGAAGGCGAGACGAAGCAGGTGGAAAGGGAAACTGTTTAAATGTAAAGGAATCGACTTTTGCTGCAGAGCAGTGGTTCTCAACCTTTTCAGCTCTGGGGCCCCCTACAGTCCACGGTATCTGCACTGTAACCCTATGTCTTATGTGATAATTTGTCTCACAGGAAAAGAGCTGTTTTAGTTCAGGAACAATGATAGGATGATACAGGTTATACTGGCCACAATCCATCCATCCATCCATCCATCCATTTTCTTCCACTTGTCCGTTGCCGGGTCGTGGGGGCAGCTGTTGGAGCTGCACCAGCCCCTATAGCGCCCCCTGCAGGTGGTGGGTCCACAGAAGGACGGCCTCATGGTTCTAACCGGGCCTGTTGGTCTCTCATAAGGGGCTTCTGAACCGCTCTTTGTCTGACCCGTCACCTAGGACCTTTGCCCTGGGAGACCCTACCAGGGGCACCAAGCCCCGACAACAGAGCTCCAGGATCATTCAGGCTCAAACCCTCCACCACGTTAAGGTGGAGGCTCCAGGAGGGGAAACTGGCCACAATAACTTTTAAAAACAGCCCTTCTTATTTAATCATCCATATAAGCCGCAGCTGCTTAACCCTTCAGTGCATTTTCTCCAGTTCAGCTTTACCCAAATCTAAAACCTTCTCGACAGGAGCAACAGCAATAACCTCTAGGCCAGTGTAACGCCTCATTTGAAGGCTAAGACTTACAGACTCATCTAAATTGATCTTTCCTTGCTTTGTTGTCGTCACTTTTTTGTTGCACTTTCATCGTTTTTGTTACATTCTTGATGATTTTTGCTGTTAAGGCAACTTTGTTTGAGATTCTATTCTTTTCAGCTCCTTGTTTAATCCAGGCTTGTGAGGAAGCACCAAATGTTCAAACCTAAAGTGTCTCAGTATGTGAGAACTGGCTCTGCTTTGTCAAACGTGCTCCACAGAGCGAGACAGAAGTGTCGGCTCTGCAGCTGTTCACTGCCTGAAGCCCCGCCCCCTCTGACTAAACGCTTTATTAGAAAATGTGTCTTTTACTTTATTATTTTACTTCAAGGCGAAGCCCACTTAAACTAGTATCTTATTGAATGATTTTGATCATTTATACATTCTCCCACGTCATTGTGAAGATATGGAGGTATTTCTTTATTTCCAGGTGAAAGTTTATACATTAGAGACCAGTTTATATATGCACAAACCTGAACATTTAAAGAGTTTGTTTTGCCTGCAGTGTCTCCCCTTAAAATGATTTTCCTTTTTGCAGTGTATGAGAAAAAACAGATTCACATTTCACCTTGATCTTTGGGCTGAGAGCTCAATAAATCAGGCAGGGATTAGATGTTGAAGCAATGGCTCAGTGTGAAAATAAACGCGTGAAAAATGATGGAAAATCCTGCTGTAACAAAGACTCTGTGACTCGGGAATAACTAAAGGAGCTAAAGGATCTTGGAACAGAAGCTCGTGATCATTATCCCGTACATTTATTTGACGACATTGTCCTTGTGCCGCCGTATTATCGCCGAATGAACTTGAGCTGAAGATATAAATGTAACATAAACCTCTGTTCCTTTGTCCGCCGTGTAAAGTGCAGAGTCATCAGCGACGGAGCCCAGTCCGCGGTCAGCGTGCGGCGGCAAAGCGGCGCCGTGTTACGAGTAAAGCGCTAAGGCGAGGGTAAGGGCTAATGAGGGGGAGGTTAATGAGGGGGGGTTAATGAGGGGGGGGGGGTTAATGAGGGGAGGAGACGCTGCAGGTGAATAACTTAACGGGAGAAAGAAACGTCCACTTGTTTACCCGGTCGTTATTCACAAACCTGCCACATTCGCCTTATTCATCATCGTCTCCACTTTCAGACGCCTTTACGAGAGTCATGTGACCTCAGTTCATCTGTGCTGACAGAGGAGACGCTGGACTGTGGGACAGTGTGTGTTTCATGTGTATCGGTCCAGCCCTTACACAGTGATTAACCATAAACCAAGTCCAAAATGAGGCATTTTGACCGTTACCATAGTTACTGTAGCTGTGACATCACACAGGACGACCGAGCGACTTAAAGAGGGGGTATTATGCTTTTTTCAATCCCATAGCACCAGTCTATAGCATACTACAATGATGACGTAACCTTCTGTTGGTCTGTATATGCAGTAAATTAAAATAACTGCCTTGAATAAAATTGCTCTCTCAAATGGCTGTACTGAACGTCTTGAAATAGGCCTCTGTCTCTTTAAGAAGCTTTCCGACACGCCCCTTCAGCACACTGCTGTGGCATCTAAACAACACTACTGTGCGGGGAGGGGGCTCTGCTGAGCTGAGGAGCAGTGGTTGGTGGCTTGGCTGGTGACGAAAGGTCCAGAGGCGTCTCCAGGAGGTGGGGGCGTTCCTAGGAGGACTGAGGCATAGCTACACCTAAAATGGCTGCCGTCTAAGTTTTTACTGATTACTCAAAAATATGTGAATGAGCCAAGGCAACACTCCAGGCATGTGTTTAATGAGGGAATGACATAATAACATGATATAAAGCTTGAAAAAGTCCATTTTACATAATACCCCCCCTTTAAGCAAAATCAGCAACTTCCTCTTTATATCTGTATGAAATAACAAATAAAGGCAGTTTTTCACTGAATCAGGCCCGAGTGCCGTCAGGGCTGAAGGGCGTCTTATGGCGGCGCGGTGGCACAGCGGTTAGCGCTCGTGCTTCACAGCTGGAAGGTCCCGGGTTCGATTCCTGCGCACACTGGTTAACCGAGTATTAAACGCTAAGGGCCTTGGGTAACGGTTTATTAAAAACTTGAAAACGTGCAGCCCTAGTTTGCACATTCTTCCGTGTCTGCCTCGGTTTCCTCCAGGTACTTTCCCCTACCACTAAAAACATGTACAATAGGTTCCCCTCTGGACCAGGACTCTTGAAAAAGATATTCTTAATCTCAGTGGGACTTTCCTGGTTAAATACAGATCAAATTATAATCCTATTATGTGCAGGTTTTGTGCACATGTGTATTAAACATCTCCTCACACACATGACTCAAGAAAGTTCAAAAAGCTCAGACCATAAAGGAACAGAGCAGTGGATTTCTGCAGTTTGAGCCGAGTTCCAGAGGAGCAGTAAATACAAAACACATCTTAAAGAACGGCCACAGTCGAGGAGGAAACTAAGAGGAAAAAGCATTTTCTGCACCTGCTTTAACAAACACTGAGATATGAAGATATTTCTCTACCACATAAAGCTCCAGAGACACAGAGAGGAGCAAAGAGATTCAACAGCCCATGAATACATCGATAACAGAGAATACTAAGCATGATGCTAGCATGTGCTTCATGCTAAAAGCTAACGGCTAACTTTAGTGCTCTTTTGTCACCTGGAGGACAATCTGCTCTGTGATGAACCGTCTCTGTGTGAGGGTTTCTTCATCATGAACACGTTATATATATATAGGTGCACATTCAAACCTATACAGCAGAAAACTAAAGCTAAAGTTTGATTCACAGACGACAGTGTCACACGTTAATCATGATCAGTCAGTGATAAATGAAGATAAGATAACATGAATATAATGTTTGTCAGAGAGACCTGGTGATTGGGGCTAATTCCTTTGTCTGTGGAAACACATTAGTGACGAGCGGGAGACTGATGGCCTCAGATTAACAAACGCCGTCTGGATTACGACAGATTCATCCTAACGAGGGGCCGCGGGAGTCGATGGCTTTAATCGCCGCGGCGCCTTAACGAGAGAATAATTACCCGCGGTTCAAAAGGGAAACTCGACATCGATCAGGAAACAACACACTTTATCAGACGGATATCGTCCTGTCGTGAAATGAAAGGCGAGACGCTGCAGGTGAACAGGAAAAAGAGTTCAATGTAGAGATAACAATTAGAAACTCCTGCTGTAGATTAATGACATAAAAACTACACGTTTGCTGTCGTTTCATGTTTTCATATAGAAATAAGACATTTTATGCATAAAAAAAATGGCCAAATTGCCGATATTTTCAGCGACAAAATCTAAATAACGGACAGAGCCAGATTTTTGATCATTAGTTTTGGAGAAGTGAAAAAAGCAAAGACCAAGCGGCGCCGCCATGTTGGAGGACATTGTCAAAACTGTCCCAAAATGTTCAAGAAAATTCCCCAAACTTTTCCTAAAAATGTCCCCAAAAATCAAAACTTAAAAACAAAAAATCACAAATGTTCAAAAATGAAATCAAATTTTAATAAAAAAAATGTAATAAAAAATAAAGATTAATAAAGATTAAAAACACACACAAAAAATCCCCAAAATATCAAGCTAGTTTTCCATTAGAAAGCCTTGCACTGTAGACACGTTTTAAACAACTGTAAAGCCTGGTTCATTTTTTTTGTTTTTATACTTTCTACAGCTGAATATTCCTCCTGTGAGAACGCTGGGTTAGGTACAATTAAAGAAACCAGGCGGGTTTCATAATGAGGGCCGGACTTTGATTGATAGGCCGTTAGCATCAGAGCTAACGGCGCGGCTACAATTGAACTCCACATGGGTCAAGTCCACAATGAAGATCCCGCCCTTATGCCCTTATTAGGAACATCCATCAGAGCAGTGTAGGAGTTATTTTTACAGTCTATGGTCCATCCGTGCGTCTACATTCCTCACAGAATGTCCATGGAAGCATAATGAGAGCTTTAGTGTCTACTATTTGCAGCATTAGTGGAGCGCTCGGATACAGGTCTAAAAGGCCTCGGTGTCGCTTTAGCTGCGGAGTAAATGTAAGCCACACTCCCACCTCTGCTGCCGAGGAAGTGCGCACACACACACACACACACACACACACACACACACACACACACACACACACACACACACACACACACACACACACACACACACACACACACACACACACACACACACACACACACACACCTACACAGCTCCGAACCCCAGCGCCGCACGGATCAATGCCGAGGTCATTTGTTTCAATCAATTAAACAGACATCTGCTTGAATTAGGCCGGATAGACTGCACGGCGAGAGCGGCAGAGTCTACTTATTTTTATTTCTGTTTGGGCTCTGGGTTTTGGGAATCACTTTTCTGACCTTTTCACCCGCAGCGCCGAAGAAATGGAGTAATTATCCGCGGCTAAAGCAGATGTAAAGCAGGTGGAAACCGCTGACACGGATCTCCGGACGATCAGCGCTCGGATAAATCAATGAACAAGTCGCTGAGTGAAGAGAAATATTTCATTTGCATCACACGACCTGGATTCTGCCGTTTGAGGAATGACTCTCGGGCCTCGTTGTCACCGTCGACCCCCCCCCCCCCCCCCCCCCCCCCCGCGGATTCAATTTACACACAGGGAGCTTTGATAATGGCCCGTGTGTGTTCGCGTAATAGAAAACCTACATCACCTTCACAGAGTCTGTTTCCATCACTGCATTATCGCCGGCCGAGTGAGGCTCACGCGCTCTTACTGTAAACACCATTACAATATACAAGCTCTACATTCTCTTACTGTAAACACCATTACAATATACAAGCTCTACATTCTCTTACTGTAAACACCATTACAATATACAAGCTCTACATTCTCTTACTGTAAACACCATTACAATATACAAACTCTACATTCTCTTACTGTAAACACCATTACAATATACAAGCTCTACATTCTCTTACTGTAAACACCATTACAATATACAAACTCTACATTCTCTTACTGTAAACACCATTACAATATACAACCTAATCTACTGTAAACACATTACAATATACAACTCTACATTCTCTTCACTTTACAGAATAAAACATCCCGAGTTTACAACGTGACGAGCAGGCGTTTGTAGAAATCTAAGCTATGGCGTTATACAGTATATACAAGTATATACAGTAAAGTATATACAGTAAAGTATATACAGCCGGATAGAGGTGGGCAATATGTCGTCTTTATAGGATTATAACGCTGTTTAAAATATATGCAAATTTGCAATATCGAGGTGATCTCCAATGACAAGAAATGTGGGAACATTTATTGGAAAAATTGGGATTTTTCTCCCCTTATTTTGTGGGGCTGGAATTGAGAAAAAATATGTAAAAATAGTGGGAAATTAGAAAAAAATAAAAACCTTTCCCCCACATTTTTTGGGGGAATAGGGAAAAGATGGGGAAATATTTGAGGAAAAACTAGGGCGAAAATTAGAAGAAAAAAAACTGGGGAAAGAAATGGGGTAATGAGGAAATGGGTAAAAACAAATGAGAGGAAATTGGGAAAAGAAATTGGAAAATATATATACATGTTTTTATATATATAAATGAGGAAATAAAAAATTGGGATAAAATTAGAAAATACAAAAAAAATGGTTTGGAAAATTTGGAAATTTTCCCTAATCGGAGAAAAAATTGAGGAAAAATAAATAAATACATAAGGATATGGATTTAAAAATTGGGTAAACAGGGAGTAAAATTAGAAAAGAAAATTGGGGGGAAAAAATGGCTGGAGGTTTGACAAAAAATATACAATTTTGGGGGAAAATTGGGATGAAATGAGATCAAATTCGGGACACAAATCAGTAAAAAATAAGGGGGGAAATTGGAGAAACAATTTGGGCAGGGGGGGTGAGGAAAAAAAGTGAAAGAAAAAGGTAAAACAAAATGAGCGGACGTGACGGCAGCTGTAGTTTAACTCACAGAATATGAACTGAATATAAACTGAGGAGAACCAGAGGCATAATCCTCGACTCCTTCATCCATGATTAGTTTTGTCTAATAACTTCTGCACGTGTCACTGTTGATTGAACTACAACATAACAGCACAGCGAGTCACGTGACCTGTGACGCTCGTGATTGGTTCAGCCTCAGTCCCTTGTTTACCGTGTGTCTCCAGACCCGCCTTCTTTCGTGTTTTACCAGGCTCGTCTGTTCAGGACAATTATCTTTTTGAGTGACAAAGTGATGTTGTGCATATTTCTGATGGATCGCAAACACACGAATAAGACCAGGTCACATGCTCATGATGGAGATCAGCCACGTCTCACTCAGATAAATACACATTATGAAGGGGAAACCATGCAGAATCAACTTTTTAGTGACATTTCTGTGACAGTGACCCTGAAAAGTGACTCTGCGAGTTGTGAAACATGTCGATAAACTTGTCCTTGTGAAGAATTAGGAGGCTAAAAATATGGTAGGAATGACTTACTTTTTATTCAGTGGCTTCCTCTTTCCTTCATCCTGCCCGGCTCCTGCTTCAGTCCACAGCTTTACGCCAAGGATTCACTACTGCAGCCTTTGTTAGAGGAGTCACCGTCCTCAGCCTAAACAGAGAAACAACAGGAAAGTCATCTTTTGGTGACTCAGATGTCCTGGACAGACGGCATCTCGGATTATTGTGGGCAATGAACTCAAACCTGACAAACAAACTCTAGGGTCATATATCAACCAGAAGACACAAAAGCCGTGGTTCCAGACACTGTAACGCACACCTTGGTCTATGTCCTCGCCTTGTCTCGTATCGACTCTACCCAGTGCACACTTGTGTTTCCACTACTCAAGGCCTGCAGATGTGTTGACAGACGCACATGCTGCACTGAAGCAACAACAGAACGGCCTGACAGGTTTTGTGATCCGCCATGAGAACAATGTTAATGTTGACATTTTAATTTTGTTTTAGTCTTAGTCCTTTGACAAAATTGTCCTTCAATTTTAGTCGAGATTTAGTCAAATTATTTTCTTCAATTTTGCCTTTTGATGGGGTTTTAGTGAGAGGAGCCAAGGCTAATACTAGAGGAAAGAAGCAGCTAAAAGACAACTATGAAGGTAAGCAACATGCTAATGTTACGCTAACACCAGCGGCTAAATGCTAACATTGGCAAAATCATCTTTTCAACAGCGGTCCGTGTACGTCGCAGAGATGAAAAACGGGAAACCACTTGTTTCCCTATTTCTGTTTCAACAATAAAAATAGAAAATCGGAAATCACTTCAAATCTCGTTTTTCGTTTCACAGACCAAAGTCGGAAAACGGGAAAACAATCAGACCCGGAAACAAAAACAGAGACAATGCGAGTAAAAGGTTTTAGTTTTTGACAAAGACTTTATTAATGATAATAATTGTCTTTGTTCTGATGACTTCACCACCAAATGAAATATTATTCTACAGTAGCAGGCTGCTGCGTAGCCGATCACTTTCTCGTTCGGAAGCTGCGGTTTGTTTACGTTAGCTTAGCTTAGCATTAGCTTAGCTTCACGATACTTAGAAGCAGCTGTGGACCTGGCAGGAACTCCATAATAAACTATAGGCTCTTTAGAATGTTGTGATGTGACGTGAACGCACCTTTTCACATGACTGCAGACACATCAGAGAAAATCAGTTCCTACTCGGACACAAAGCCATTTTCAGGAAACAGTGTTGACGTGTTGGTGCAAATGAACATCGGACATGTTACACAAATCAATCTGCTAAACATCAGATTTTAGCGGCGAACGTTTCCCCCGTTGTCCGCTTAATGAACGGACTTCACGCTCAACCGGAAGAGTCAATACAAAGGAAGTGCTGAGACAAGGCAAAAAGAGATAAAAGTGGGCGAAAAAAACTCCTTTTTACATAATGTTTAACAATGATCTTTTTGTTTGACGATGCAGAAAGGTTTAGATTTAGATAAATTGGATGTAAAGATGTACACAGATAACAAATAAGGTCGCTGAATGAAGTTTATGTAAATCAGGAGCGAGGACCAAACCGAGGGAAACTTTGAATCAGCACCAACAAACTGACGGATAGTGCTCTAAATGTGTTTGAAATTATCCCCAAATACATAAATCATAAATCTGAGCGTCCCGACCTGTCGAGGCCCAAATGATCTTCTCTAACGTGTGAGGCCTAAATCGGGTTCAGAGTTTTATCAGCGGCGAACAGGAAGTGGCGATTCCAATGGATCTTTGAGGCCGGATTAACGCGTTTCACATTCACACATTCACCCCGGGACGAGTCGAGGGGAAGCTCCAATGTTCCACATGACTGCCCCGCGTGGAACCGCCGCTAATCCCCGCGCCCCGGATTACCACGAGGTACGGCAGGAGACCGCGGGCGCAGGAGGGGACGCATGTCTGCTTCAGACTAATACCCCACTCTACTCCACTTGGCCTGGTTGTGTTTCCATTACTGTGTCAAATCTGTTGCTGTATCCATGGTTACCAGGGCGGACCCGTGGATATTGATACAAATGGCATGTTTGGAATCGCCCATATATGGTCATGTTCGAAGCAGCCAGAGGGAAAACAAAGAAGAGAAAAAAACCTGAACTTTCTTTTTTCCAAAACTACTTTAAGAAATGCTGATTCATGAATATTAGATTTCTACTCAATAAAGAGACAGAGACATGGAGAGGAGCAAAGTGAATCAACAGCCCATAAATACTTAAAACATGGACTATGCTAACCAGGAAGCTACATTGCAATGAGTGACGTTTCTCGCTTCTCCTGAACAATCTGCTTAGAAACATCCACATGGACCTGACAAACGGATAAGAATAGAGTAACATTGTGATTCCCTTAGCAAAGCCACGCCCCCGGGTATACGACTGTATCCATTAGAACCAGCATAGAACTTCCACCTACTCTACTCTAGCCTACTCTCCTCCACCTGCGTTTGTGTTTCCATCGGCCCTCTTTACAGTGAACTGGTACTTTTTTACATAACCTGCTTGGCTCTGGTTCTAACCAGAGCCAAGCAGGTTATGGTTCCATGAACACAGCCAAAGGCAAAGCCATATCCACGGATACGCCCTGGTAACCATGGATACAGTACCAGATTCTACACTAATACAGACGGCATCTATGGAATCGCCCATATATGGTCATGTTTGAAGCAGTTGAGGGAAAACAAAGAGGAGGAAAATATAAAGTAAGTAAGATCTTTATTGTCATTGTACAACTGTACAACGAAATAGTGTTCAGGTGTTAGTCCTGAGCTGCTGCGGCTGAGCCGCGCTGCCACTATGTCAACCTGACCCACATGACCTTGGAGGTCGGGGAAACTGTAGCACTCGGAAGAAACCTGGCTCTGCCCTCTGTCTCCTCTGATCCTCTGAAATGGTGCAGCGCCTCCTGGGTTTGTCCCTGTTTTAAAGCATGGTGTCCTGCACTGGTCAGCTCCTCCTCCTCCTTCCTCTTCCTCCTGTAGCTCCCTCCGCTCCACAACAGTCTTTCACCATCTCCTCGTTTGTCCCTTACTTGTTTCCTGTAGCTCCTCTTGTGACGCCTCCACTGTGCTGCAGCTCTAAACTTTCTATAATTACTCCAAAACGACTTAGTTGTCTACTCTATTAAGATACAAAGACATGGGGAGGATCAAAAAGGATCAACAGCCCATACATACATAAATAACGGAGAATGCTAACATCATGCTACATGCTGAGGCTAGCTAGCGCTAGCTACATCTGCCATTTTTTCTGCTTCTACTGAACAATCTGCTGAAAAAACAGATTTGGACCTGATTTAGATTTGACTTTATTCGTGTGTGATAAATACGTTTATATTCCGCCAGAAATAAAAAAGTGAACAATTGTGTTTCCCAAAACACACTTTCTTCCCCCTGGGCGAGGCTACACCACCTTGTATTACGCAATGCCGTCTGTAACTATGGAAACACTAGGGCTGGTGGAAACGAGCCAATAGAAATCATAGAAATGTCGTTAGCTCTGAGCCTGTTGCTACAAATGTGCAGTATTTATTCACCGTCCAATCTCGGACTGTTTAAACTGAGTGTTTTATCCCCAATGTGAAAACAAATAAACAAATGGCGAGGTATGTTTTGTCCGTTTTATGGCATTGATCACTAAGTTCAGTTTAAGTAAACTCTCCAAAGGTCGGTATATCTGGCAGTGATTTATAACGAGGCTAACTTTTAGCAACAGCTGAAAACATCTGGATCGTTCATAATTTGGGATGTTTGAGGCTAATGCTAACAGATATAGGGAAAAGGCAGGCTAATGCTAATGGCTATAGGAAAGCATTAGCCTGCTCAATGTATTTTCCCTATAGCCGTTAGCATTAGCCTGCTCAATGTATATAATGGCTATAGGAAATATACATTGAGCAGGCTAATGCTAATGGCTATAGGAAATATACATTGAGCAGGCTAATGCTAACGGCTATAGGGAAAATACATTGAGCAGGCTAATGCTAATGGACTCTGAAAAGTCTCCTGGACTAGCCGACTCGCTAACTGTCCGCATACATTAACCTCTTAACTCCCGCCTTAACCAAGTGCATTGCCTCCGATTCAGCTTTACCCAAATCTAAAAGGTCTATAGGCCAGTATAACGCCTCATTTGAAAGCTAGGACTTACAAAAATCATCTAAACTGATCTTTTTCTTGCGTTGTTGGCGCGCTGTCGCAACCTTTTTTACTTTTCTTTTCATCGCTTTTTGTCACTTTTCTGTTGCTCTGTTGTTGCCTTTACATCCTCGTTCTCGGCTCATTATTTAGATTTGAGTAAAGCTGAACTGGAGAAAATGTGCTTGGTTCAGGTGAGGGTTAATTAGGATCGAACACCGCATTGCCTTTTTACTTCTGTGGTGAAAACCGGCACTCAGAGCTAGCCGTTAGCACGTAGCATGAAGCTAGTGTTAGTGTTAACGGCAGAATTCTCTGTTTTTTGGTTCTGTTGAATCACTTTGGTCCTCTCCGTGTCTCTGTATCTTCATTTGGTAGAAAGTACGTCCATAATCCAGTCGGTGACAGAGTAGTTCTTTTTCCATTGGCAGCTCCGTGGCCATTTGTGGGCGTTCCCAGGGTCGTGGTCCGTATCGAACGGCCGCGGCCCTCAGGTCTTTGGGTTCATGTGTCTCAGCGTGAGGCCGGAGTCAGCTCCTGCATTTTTAATGTCCCGATGAGAGCTTCCTCTGCTGACACAGGAAAAGTCCATCACAATAACCTCCGACACCTGCCTCTGTTCACGGACCAACGACAGACAACAGACTAACCCTAACTCTAATCCAAGACTACACACTGAAACACAACTAGCTCTTATACTAATCCACAACTAACGCTAACCCTGAAACACAACTAACCCTAACTCTAGTCCACAACTAATGCTAACCCTGAAACACAACTAATGCTAACACTGAAACACAACTAATGCTAACTCTAATCCACAACTAACGCTAACCCTGAAACACAACTAACCCTAACTCTAGTCCACAACTAACGCTAACCCTGAAACACAACTAATGCTAACACTGAAACACAACTAATGCTAACCCTGAAACACAACTAATGCTAACCCTGAAACACAACTAACCCTAACTCTAGTCCACAACTAACGCTAACCCTGAAACACAACTAGCTCTTATACTAATCCACAACTAATGCTAACCCTGGTCTTTCCCATGCATATTCATTCACAAATACTGACATGTTTGGTATCCACGTGTAGCAGGAAAGGCTGTGACCGAGATGACGCTGTAATCTAAATATGGTCATTTCCTTTCCTTTCTTTTTTCATTTCCTCTGCACTTTAGTCGCTCCATAAGACTCCACACTTTACAGACTACATGTGGAAGGTTTTTAAATCAACTACCGATTAACCGGAGGAACTAACAACAAACTACAGCCTCATGACATAAGACAGAAAACAGATCCCGGGAGCAACATTTAGACTTTGTTCCAGCTCAAAAGGCTGATGTAGCGTTACCTCTAAGGTCGTCTGCCGCACATGAACCTGCCGCACATCCGTAATGAGGCCGCGGCGCTCGCTCAGCAGCAGCAGGAGATCGTGGCCGGACTCAAGAGACTCGCGTTGAGCTCACTAAGTCTTTTCAGACTTTTGGCACGCTCTCTGTGGCTGTGAACGTGACATCAGGCAGTCAGTCCCTAAGTGTTTCATTTATAACCTCCTTTATTGGTAAGATTGAAGAGTGTTGAAAGTACTGCGATACGTGATGAAGTATCGATACTTATAATAACTAATATGTCACTAAAAATAAAACCAGACATTGAAACCTGGCTCTTTCTAGTATTATTAAGCAGCGTCTGGCCTTTTGTTACCAGTGGTTTCTTTAATCGTGTAAAAGTCGTTGATAAAAACATAAGAACATGTGATCGACCGCTGGAGTGCGCAGACAGACAGCAGACGGAATCTCTCGCTCTCTCTCGCCATGACTTCCATTAGAGTCATTTAATCATGGCCGCGTTTACTGGAACAAGCCTCCGTCTGTCTGTCGGCCCCTCGGAGAGTCTGCTTCAGCTGCACAGCAGGGTTAGGGCAATGTTTCCTCACAATAACTGGGGTTTCTGTATTTATTATAGAGGCTCCATGTGCACAATACAGACACTGTGATTAGATTCATGGTTGACGCCTAAAAATTAAATCAGAAGTAAAGAAGGGACTAAAAGCAAAGCGCTTTACATGAGACACTTTTACATTCACTCCATACTCGGTGCTAGTTAGCTCCGTATGTAGCTTCAGTTTCCTCTGAGGGCGACTGACAGAAGCACTGCTGTGAAGCAGGAGTACGAACCACTGCGCTACCGTGCAGCTCAAGGGTTTGGACAGGAGAAGGGTTTGGCCTCTAACAGGAGAAGGGTTTGATCCCGGACAGGAGAAGGGTTTGGACAGGAGAAGGGTTTGGCCTCTAACAGGAGAAGGGTTTGGCCTCTGACAGGAGAAGTGTTTGGCCCTTGTTTCCTCGCGTCAGCTGCACTGGGACTTGAGAAGGGGACGTTCGGAACAACAAGCACTAAAAGGCCTCCCACACAGCACCAAACTGTAAGTCTGTATCTTTTATTATTCTGTTTTTTGCGTTCAGGTTAACCTCTTATTTTCAAGCTCTCTCGACTAAACATCTCATAAAACCAGCCGTCCGTTTCCACATTATAATGCGCCGTACATGACGCGTGTCTCCAGAGGTCTGGTGTGCGTTGTTGAAACATCCTTTGGCGAACACGTGCCACATGAAAAGCTGTTTATTCACACGCCTTTCATCGACACAAACGCAGTCATTTCATTTAGTTATTTCCCGTGGTGAAGCTGAGGCGCTGTCCGTTCTGACCTGAGATACATACTTCTTTACATTCCATAGCTGTGCTCTTCATATGGGCTATAAGGAAGTATGTCCCCCGACCAGGCTGCGGCTCTTTGGCGACTGGTAGTGATGCGCGGGTCAGGGTTTTGTTTCAGCCCGCGGGCCCACATGGGGAGCAGGTCCTAGCCCGTCCCGCCCCACAAGCATAACAAATAAATATGTTCCGTCTGAATAAATGTACGGCTTTTATTCTGTCCAATAACGTGCTTGAAATGCATGGGTCTGGCGTGTCATCCCCTCGCGCTCTCTCCCTCTGCTGGAACAGGACAGGGGCAGAAAGCAGAGGTGGAGAGGGTAACGCAGACTCACACACAGCTCATACCGTGGACAAGAGGAGACAATGATGTTTTATGAAAATCCGCTGCATATTTACGTCAAAAACCTGCCGTGAAGACGATGCAATGAGTCGTGGCTGAATTCAATCCCCACGGGACAGACATGGATCTGGGACCGGACGAGTTTGAGAAAAGACACGAGGGACAAAAAATAAATGCATCGATAACAAGGTGAAACTTTTGCTCAGGGCTCGAGACTAACACAGTCCCGGGGACGGACAAAAAATGCACGGGACAAGATGAAATCCTCCCCGGACGGTCTCGGAGCGGAAGGCCTTTAAACATTTTTTTTACAGTCTATATATTTATGTAGGGCTGGGCAATAAATCGAATCAATTAATTCATGCTCTCCGCTCCATGTCCGCCTGACGAGCGCCGTGCTGCCGATTTCTAACGATCTCTGCTGCTTTACAAAGGCCGCGCGTTGGGTTTTCATTGTGCGCGATGGAGTTTTCTTCGCTAAAACAAAGTCTGGTCTGCTTCTCCTCTTCTCTCGCTCTGAGCCTCGCATTTAACTCCGCCCCTTTCCCCTTGAGTCTCCATGGAGACGGCTGACAATCACAGCTGAGCTCGAGGATGATCAAACTAAAGGCTTATTCAGAAGTTTTACTTTTGAGAGCAGACAAAGAATATTTAAAACTATAGTAAAGGGTTACTTAATGTGTCACATATTTGTATTTATTGTTTCAGAAGAAATGTTTTACCAATAGACTGCATTATTCTTAAATGAGTCATTTATATACACACTATATTGTTTAAAACGATAATAAAAATACATTTAAAATAAATGTATGATTAAAAAATTTAAATAATGTATAAAAAATACATATTCAAATTTGGGACGGTTCACATCCATTTCGGGACGATGCCAAATGTTTTTTGGGACGGTGTCAGGACGGTCATTAAAAAGTGAGTCTGGAGCCTTTGCTTTAAATCACTGGGAAGAGTTTATCTGCACTTTTCAGGGTGACTTTCACACAAATGCAAGAATCTTACAAGTTCATGAACTTAAAGACTTTATGATTAGATGCACAGTGTTGTTTTTGTTTTTACAAATGTCTGAGTTTGCAATAAACTAAAGGAGGATAAAGCAAATGTTTTTTCCACGACTAGATAAAAATCAGGTATAGAGCCTTTAAAACCTCGTATCCACCACCTGAACCGAGCACATTCACTCAAATCTGAAAGCCTTGAAACAAGCGCCAAAATAGCAACAAAAATGAAAGGAAAATGAAGATGAAAAAGTGAGTCAAAAAAATCAACGAAAAACTGGCAAAAGAGCGATTCAGAAAGTGACAAAAACTGTGAAAAACTGGCAAAAAAAAGTGATTAAAAAGAGGCAAAAATGTGACAAAAAAATTATGAAAAAGTGAAAAAAAAAGTGAAAAAAAAGTGAAAAAAATCCGATGTCAACACGGCAACAACGCAAAGAAAAAGATCCATTTAGATGAGTTTTGTAGGTCTTAGCTTTCAAATGAGGCGTTACACCGGCCTATGAGCTGTAAACTTTAGATTTGGGTGAAGCCAAACTGGAGAAAATTCACTCGGTTAAGTCGGGGGGGAAAGAGGTTAATTACATCCAAACGGGTTCACTCTGGAGCCCCCCTCCTGCAGTGCCCCCCCCCCCTTCATTAAGCCCTGACGTTTGCAACGGTTCAATTCATTAAGCGCAGACTCAGCCTTTGTGCATTTGCCTATAAATTGGTATCGATCCGACAGTGGGGGAGGAGGGGGGAGGAGGGGGGGAGGGGGGGTATGTGGCTGCGCTGTCGTTTATTTATTTAATATTGATCCTAAACCAGTCGCTTTGTAAAACGGGTTTCATTCATCTCCTACAAACAACTTTATCTGCTGCATGTTTAAAAAGGACGACATTCATTACAGGTTTGTGCTTCTTCTTTTATGAAGGTTTTCTCATGTGATTGTTTTGCTCGTGAGCTTTTACCCAGAACAAACTGAACCGACTTCTCTCAATAGATTTAAAGAAACTTCACCTCAGGTCGAAGACGAGAAAATGAAGATCATTTCCCCAAGTTTTATTCCTCAAGGATTTGTCGATTTGTTACAGTGAAAGTTCCTAATACTTTAACCACAAGATGAAACGTGAGCAGAGTAAAAAACAAACCAAACTCTCTCTTTACGATGTTTATCCTCGGAGATTTATTCAGGAAGTAACTCCAACACTTTGCAGCAGTTTGAAAAACTTTGGAAAATTATGGAACAGTTTGTAAAATGTCCTCCAACATGTCTGTGTGGCTTCCCTGGTCTTTCTCACGCTTATTCATTCAATATTGACATGTTTGTTTATCCATAAACAATAATCCAAACAAGATCCCAAATCCCTCTGAGCAAATCTGTGTCACTAATATGTCATAAAATAAAAGCAAACATATAAACCTGACTCTCCATGTCGACCTGTTCACCTGCAGCGTCATGACGAGCATCAGCTACTGTCGGCTGAACCCTGGTGTCGATCTATTTGCAGCGCAGTCCTGGGGGAGGGAGGAGTGTGTGTGTGTGTGTGTGTGTGTGTGTGTGTGTGTGTGTGTGTGTGTGTGTGTGTGTGTGTGTGTGTGTGTGTGTGGTGTGCGTGTGCGTGTGCGTGTGCGTGTGTGTGTATGTGTGTAAATGTGGGGTCTCAGGTGAACGGCGCTCAGTGAAGCCACAAGGGCAGAGCCGCCGCAGTGAGGAGTAAGTGCTGATGCGGCCGACAGGAGCAGACACCAGAGACGCACAGCACTGGAGCTACAGCAGAGTACAGTACTACAGTACTACAGAGTACAGTACTACAGAGTATAACAGAGTACTACAGAGTATAACAGAGTACTACAGAGTACAGCAGAGTACAGCAGAGTACAGCAGAGTACAGCAGAGTACAGCAGAGTACAGCAGGGGATGACTTTGGAAATATTAAGTACTGCAGCCAGTTCAAATACTCTGAGATACTGAACATGATTGTTTCTTCAAACCTTTACTCTAATGCTGGTGAACACTGTGATTCCTTTTTGTCTCATAAGATTTCAGAGTCACACTGTACGGCGTGGGGATTGTAAAATCATGAGCTGCTCTCGTCTCCGCTGCGCGATGGGACAAAGAGACGATCACAGTTTATGGTAGTGAATATCAGGCAGCAGAGGCGTGTGTTTAGCTGAGGTTAGTACCTTCAGGGCGAACTGGACCCCTCCACTGCGCGTCGGGGTCCAGTTCGCCCTGTCGGTACTTATTTTCCCGATAATGACCGGCGTTCTATACATCATCCCTTACTTATTTTAGTCGACGAAAATATCTGGACATTTTAGTCACAGTTTTAGTCTCATGAAACACTTTTAATTTAAGTCCAATTTTAGTCACAAAAATATTACTTTGACCAAAATTATGACTAAATATTTTAGTCGATGAAGCAGACGGACAAAAGCACACCGGGCTTACGAGGGAACACTTTTAGTCTGTGCGAAGTTTGACTTTGGGCCGTTGTGGAGAAACTTGGCTCCGGCTTTGGTTTGATATAAAATACTGGCTCTGGTTTCCTCCTGCTGCAGCACATTTTAGTTTATTTTCAGAGTTTCACACATTCCATTTGTGGACATTACATCAGATGAAACGACTCATAAGCAACGAGTTTATGGGGAGGAGTCTAACTTTAGAGGCTTATCTGACGTAAAATAAAGCGTCTTGATTGGTGTGTCAAAAACAACCCGCTAGGCCTGACACAATGATCAGCAAATGACATAACAATAAATCCTTGGGCTCTCGCTCAAGAACATACCGTCTCATTTCCATTTTACATCTGAAAGTGTAAAGCAGCTCTTTTACCGAGCCTCCTGTTCACTGCAAGTCAAGTGTAACTGAAGACACGGTTCATTCCTGCACCAACAGAGCAACTAAAGAGTCTTTGTTCTAACAGGTCCTTTCGATCCGTGCACCAGGAGGAAGGAGTTCAACACTCGGGAGGAACCGGATTATTTGGATGTGTTGTCTAAGCACAGAAGTCAAATATCAGATTGTGTGGCCGTGTCTTTTCTGGGAGCCGAGTCTTTGGGATCAGTTCATTTCAAAGAGCCGTTCAAAAGACTGGCTCTTTTTAGTGTCAATCTTTCATAACACCGGACAGAAAGCTCACACTCTCTAAGACGCCATCGATAACAGGCACATCACTACAGCAGACTCATGCATGTAAACAAGCCACACTGGACTGCAATAATCGTCTCATTTTATTCTATTTCATGATATTTGAGCTTTATTAATCCAGCAAAGTCCCACTGACATTCAGAATCCTGGCCCCAGACGAGTCCCTTTATTTGACTTTGTGTCGGGCCCAGTGCTTTAAGTGGTCTTGAGCGTACGGCCACCTCTCTGTGCTTTACCTGTACGCTCATCTGCACATCTGTTTTAATCCTTTAGCTGCTGCGTCGCTTTTCAGAGCGCCCTTCACAACGCACACTTCCTACTTCGTCCCACCGTGAGCAGAGACTACATTACCCATGAACCCTTGAGTTGTATGAGTGAAAAGCGAATGCGTCGCTGTAGCCGCTGTAAACAACTCAACGTGATGCTCGTCCACACACACAAGTGGATCCCGGAGAGCGAGTGTGAAACGCAACCATCGCTGCTCAGTTAAGGCGAGACCCTGCAGGTGAATAGGGAAAAAAAAAAATGTAGAGACATCAATTTGAAACTTTTGCTGAACATCACTGATATAAATATGAGAAAAAATGTGTTGCATTTTTTCTATCATTTTATGTTTTCATATAAAAATAAGACATTTTGTGCATTTTGGGCGGCCCTTAGTACAGCGGTTAGAGCTCGTGCTTCACAGCTAGAAGGTCCGGGTTCGATTCCCACCTGGACGGGGCCTTTCTGTGTGGGTACTCCGGTTTCCCCGACCACTAAAAACATGTACAATAGGTCAGGATGTATGAGAGTGTGTTTGAGGGGTGCATACCTATGTTCCCCGGGTGTGATTTTTTTTCCCCCCTAGGTGAGTTGGTACTTCAACCAATCACAAGTCATGAGAGTGAAACGTCATACATACTGTATATCAAGTAGCTTAACCCTGACCCTGCCCTAGCCACTAACCTTAAGGATAGTGGGCTGGTGCCTAATCTTAATCAATAGAAATGGGGGAACATAGGGCTGACCCTGTGTTTGAGAGTGCGCATGGGGGACGACGGATGAAAATTAGCCCAAGGCTACAATCCGGTGTGGCTTGTTCATTAACTTGCACTGTCCCTACCAAATAAACCAATAAATAAATGAAAATGGCCAAAATTGCCTATATTTTGGGCAATGAAATAAAAATAATGGATTGAGCCAGATTAAAATGTATGGTTTCATTTTATTGATATATTAGTAACTCAGATTTCTTCAGAGGGGATTTTGGAAATATTGTTTAGTTTTTCAATTAACTAATCATAAGTGAAAAAATCTGTAAAAACTCAAATTCCGCCTGTTTTTTGGGTTCAAAGCTGAATAAATC
This sequence comes from Neogobius melanostomus, assembly GCA_007210695.1. Classification (NCBI taxonomy): domain Eukaryota; kingdom Metazoa; phylum Chordata; class Actinopteri; order Gobiiformes; family Gobiidae; genus Neogobius; species Neogobius melanostomus. Next base: position 134,756 of record VHKM01000679.1, read on the forward strand.
AGGCTAGGAATTAGATATTAAAAAATCCCTCTGAAAAAAACTTTAAAATCTAGTTAAGTCCAAGCCTGTAAAGTTTGGAGTCTGTATGAGCGACTATAAGGGCTCACCCGCTGCCCGAGTGGGGCCTTCTCTCATTCAGAGAAAACAAGCCCTGAAGTTTTGTAGCGAGTGGAACCTTCTTTGGCTCTTCAGCACCAGGCGTCTTGTAGGAGGAAAAATACCATATTTGGGTGATAGCGTCATCACGGGGACCCTTCACAGGACACGTGGATGTAAAATCTGTCAATATTTGTGAATGAAAACCCGCGAGCAGCTGCTACTTCCTGTTACCTCCGCGTCGCAGGCGACAAATCATCAGAAAATAAACATCATGCTTTTTATTCTCTGACATGAAAACTAAGATGTAAAGGAGGAAACTGGATAAAAATCTCCACTTCCACCACTGCGGGAAAAATCAATACTTTCACCTGCCGTGTCCCTTAAAATACAATGAACACTTGACTCTGCTCTCCTGGCGACCGGGTCAGAGTAAAAGAACAAGGTCAGAATCAGAGGCGCGTTGTCTGACCTCACCTGTGCCGCGGTCATTGAGGTTCTCGAGAGGGATGTGCCCCGTTTGACCTCGTAGATGCAATAAAAACTAAAGAAAGGGGTGAATATGTGTTGAGAAAACTGGATGTATGTGAAATCTCCTCAGTAACAGTGTGCTATAATTAATAATAGTTTACTGTGACCTTGTGTACTGCCACTGTGGACAAAGACTGGGTGTTTTAAATGTGGAGATGCTATGAGAGGTAAAACCGCGGAAGTGTTAACAAAAGCCGAAAAGCTCAAGAAAAAGAGGAAGCCATAAACCACCAACTGCCAGCGTCTCGGAGCAGGCCCAGCCGTGGAGCCCACAGAGTGAGATATCGTATGACGTTGTGACGCATGCACCTGCTCATGGACTGTGTATAAAAACTTAATGTCGCTCAGTGCTGGCAGACCTCACCCCGGGGAGCCTTATGAGGTCGAACTCTATTGGACATTTACTTACGGGCGCTGAGCTTATGCTTTGGTGAACGCTGTAATTGTTTGAGCCTTTCCGATCTCTCTGATCAAAGCTTAATAGTGATCGGACTCTCCTCGTTTATGCAACACTCGATTAAGCGTGAGATAAAAATCCAGTGTTCTGGGGTGTACGCACCTGCCGCCCGCTCTGAAGAGAGACCAGGGTGACTCTGCCCGAACATTGAATATCCGTATCTATGCTTGATTATAAGTTGGTGTGAAATATAGAAATGTATTGCTACTTGCTTTGACCTTATCTAATACTAGTTAGGAGGAGAACAACGTAGTCTTTGTCTTATGATTCTGTTTTGCTGTTGTTTCAATAAATGTCCTACTTTGAAAAAGTACTGGCAGATCCATTTTGAGATACAATGTTAGTGATAAGAACATACTTGTTTTTCTGAAACTTGCACGTAATGTCTGAAGATAAGGTCAGTTTGTGCGTCTGGATTAGGGGCTGGACTAACAAGTATATATGATGTTGTTATGATGTAACTTGTATGTGCGCTTTTGATCAAATAAAGACTTCTTCGAAATAATTCATTCTCCTGAGGTATTTTTCTTGAAGTTCCGGACGGAGTAAAGACTGACATTGGTAAACATCTGAGGTTTTCCTTTCTGTCAGCAAGATCTGTCAAAAAATAAAAACCCATAAAAAGAATTATTTGAGGTAAGAGTCTTTTCTTCTCCGTCTAAATTGGGGAGTTGTATGTGTGTACTGATTCATGATTAAGCCCATGTGAGTGGTAATGAGGTAATAAGGTGTACTGGATATTTCTTATCGGTAACAGGTGCACTTAGGGTAGAGAAAGTAGAATTTTAAGGGAGTCCGAGTCATATCCGGGCAGGACATTCTTCTCAATATGGATTGAAACAAACTTCTGTGCCCTGAGATGAGGTGGACTGCAGGCAGAATGCAGCCTGACAAACTGCAATGACGGAACAAGCTCCAGAACATGGAAGTGTTTGTTAGACACTTTGGAAAGCACAGACATTAGCCTGTAAGAATCACCTCTGTAACAGCTTCAGAGACATCCATCTGTAAGAGTTCAGCTAAAACAGTCTGTCTGCTAAAGGTAAGACTGGACTTTCATTACTGTTGTTTATTATGCAGATGGAAGTTCACAAAGCTTATTATCTTTGCATCGGACTGTCATCATGAGTTGTTTATCTGAGCAGATCTGAGTGTAATTATTGTGAATACATGATATAAATGATAAATACAGTCCAGCATTATTACAATAATATAACATTTCTTGAAGGTGAAATTTCTGTCATACTGGACACAAATTTCACCTTCAAGAAGCATATTAAAAGGTTGTAAACACTGTAAAATTCAATCCATAATTTTAAACAAATCAGGCCTTTTATCTCCACCACTGCTGCTAAATCGTATCTTCATTGTATGATTTCCTCGCACATAGACATTGTTTTATTGTGTGGTCATTTGCATCACTGCACCTGTAGAACAGCTGTACAAAAAAGCCATCAAGATTTTTGCCAAAAAAAATAATAAAAAAACTACTCATCTCATCATTGTCCACTTCTAGAGAAATATCATCTTTTGAGTTTGGAAAATTTCAGAACTATTAAACGCGCTTGTCTTGTCTACAAATCCCTCCGTGGCTTGGCCCCTCCCCTTTGGAGGAATTCATTAAAATAAAAGACAGGACCCTTAGAACCAGATCAGCCACTAGAGGGCGCTGTGAGGTTCCATTCTGACGAACCGCCACTGGACAAAACACCTTTACAGTGTTTGAAAAAGAGCTTAAACTGTGGTAAAAAGCTAATCAATCTTGTGATCACTGGTAAGATTTATTGCTATAGATTAGGAAACTTTTTATAATGTGTTGTAAATAGTGTAAACACTATATGTCCATGTTTGTTTGTTTTATTTTGTTGTCTTAAATGTACGAGGACCACAGATGCAAAGTCGCCCACGGCTAAATCTGGCACATTTACACAAAGTAACTGTACTGAGTGTTCATTAATGTGCACTGTCCTCTTCAAATAAAGCAAATATCATGTATACTGTAATAATGCTGTAAAAAAAAGAAAAGAAGGGAAAATATAACATAATATATATAGGCCTATTTTTTGGGGGGGTGGGGGGTAGAGTACCGGCACTTCTTTTTATCCATTTAAAGCACTGGTCGGGCCTTTCACAGTTTGGGACAGTTTACTTTCACTCCACACATGGAGGTGGCTGCACATCTGCACATCTGCACATCTGCACATCTGTGACCTCCACCGTTCACTCACATCATTCACCCGTCGTTCTTCAACATAAAAGAGCCACTTGGACCTGTTTCAGCCAAAGGAACGTCAGAAAATGCTCCGATCCGTTTCCTCCGAGTCAAACAGTCTATGCTTTGGGAGAAATACGTGACTCCAAAGGCCTTTTAACCTTCAACAACGGCAGAAGCTGAAGATTTACCTGAACATCCTTTTCCTTTACAATTACAAACAGCAAAGTGCACGTACGGCATCCGGCCCACAGCGTCTGCAGCTAAAGGTTTACACTCTTTTATAGGAAGCTCTGTTCTAATACCAGTGTGGGAAAGTTACTTTAGAACTGTAATGTATTCTGTATTATCAGTACACGGGTGAATGAATGAGAGAGTGAATGGGTGAGGGGTTCATTGCTGTAAAGCACTTTGGGCCTGATGAAGGTAGAAAATGCTGTATTGCTGTGTTTCAGGTCACATCACAGCATTCTAAAGGCCTATAGTATTATATAGAGGTCAAATGATTTTGTTTTTGAGGAAATGTTTGGTCTTGTACAGAGAGATCATGGACCCAGTGACTGATATTAATGATCATTTTTGTAATTCATTTTCCATTTAGATACGACTTGTGAAAGTGTAATGCAGTTAATTGACGGCATTGCGTCATAGAAGGGGGCGTGGCTTTGCCGAGGGGAAAACAGAATCTTTTGGGAAACACAATTTTTCACTCGTTATAGCCGTTTTCTGGTGGAATATAAACTTATTTATCACATATAAATAAAGTCAAGTCTGAATCGGGCCCATATGGATTGTTCAGTAGAAGCGAAAAAACGGCAGTCGTAGCTAGCACTAGCTAGCGTTAGCATTAGCACGATGGTAACATGAAGTTATTTATGTATTTATGGGCTGTTGATCCACTTTCCATGTCGTCTGTATCCATAGATACAGACGACATCTCTGGAATCGCCCATATATGGTCAACAGTTAAAGAGCAACTAAACACCAAATCAAAATGTTTTTTTACTGATAAACTGTCTCAGTGGGTGTCTCATAGTGTTGTCTACTGGTCCCTGACATTATTCTGACATTATAGCGCAAACATGTGTTAAATCCTAACTTTGGCCTGAAAATGAATGGGTTGCGCCCCCTTCAGGGTTAACTCTGCTACTAAATTAGAATTTCCTGATTGGCTGGAGACGTGTCCACGGCCTCCACAGAACGTCATAAGCCGCACCAGCTCCACACATCGTCATCAGGTGCTGCCCATTGTCCTGCCCCTGTACCTGTGGTTTATAACCAAGTCCCTCCCACGTAATCTGTCTGCTGTGATTGTGCCAATGCAAAGGCCCACACACTCACCCCCCGCATGTCACCCCCAAACTTCAGAGACCGCCTCTTTCACAGCACTTTTGGACTTTTGTTTGTGGGTGGGGAAAGGCTTTGGCCCGTTTAGTTACTCTTTAAGGTGGAAAACAATTTAGAGAAAAATGTAAACTTTCTATAATTATTCAAAAAATACTTTAACAAATGCAGAATTATGAATATAGTTTTCTACTAAATAAAGAAACAAAGACATGGGGAGGAGCAAAGTGATTCAACAGCCCATAAATACATAAATAAAGGAGAATGCTAACATGATGCTTTATGTTAGCAGCATGCTAATGCTAACGGCTAGCTAGCGCTAGCTATGACTGCGTTGTTTTTTTTTACTTCTACTGAACAATCTGCTGTAAGAAAACATCCATATGGACCCGATTTAGACTTGACTTTAACTATGTGTTATAAATATGTTTCTATTCCACCAGAAAATGGCTAAAAAATAGTGGAAAATCGTGTTTCCCAAAAGATTCTATTTTTCCCCTCGGCGAAGCCACGCCCCAAAAACGGGCTCCTCCCCCCACTGGGTCCTGTGACATCATCACATTCTAGAACCAGTTGAGACCATTTACCATGTATTTAACATTATCGCTTTAAAAATGTTGCCGTTACATTTTACTGTTTCAAAAATGTAGCCGAGTTACACTTTGAGTTACTTTTGGCAGAATATAAACTGAAAATAGTCATAATGCCACCGAGTAAAAGAGCAGTTAAGGATTTGAGTTTTGTTTTGACGACATTAGTAACAAACTGCAGATCTTATACAGCAGTGTCCAGTGTGATTTGATGCTGCTTTTTTTTTTGGGGAGTTTGGAATTTCAATACAAACCTTTTATGATCTCATGGTCTCAGCTTATATAAATATCCACCTTCATCAGGCCCAAAGCGCTTTACAGGAACCGGTCACTCACTGTCATTAATGCACCAGGAGGCATTGAAAGCACTCGAGTTACTAAAGATGGACTGACTATTACTGTATATTAACCTCTTAACCCCCGCCTGACCAGAGCACATTTGGGCTTTACCCAAATCTAAAAGCATCTTGAACAAAGTGTCAAAATAGCGGGGAAAAATGACAAAAAAAGTAATGGGGAAAAGGCGCTTTTTTTTTTTTAAAGTGGCGTCAACACGAGGAAATAGATGAGTTTTGTAGGTCTTAGCTTTCAAAAGAGGCGTTACACTGACCTATAGGCTGTGACCTCATGGATGTGGGTAAAGCTGAACTGGAGAAAAGGTTAAGTAACACGTTATATTCCTCAGTCACTGAAAACAGTCATATATTTGTGTAACTCGTCACTTTAGTAAAACGTTTCTCCTAATACTGATCATAACCTTCTGGCAAACTGTGATTGTTCAAAACTAGATGTTTTTTTAAACTTAAACTCTCCTGGAGAAACAAACAAATCATCAGACAGTTCATTTTAACTTTAACTTTAGACATAAAACGTATTTTACAGCCCACACTCTATTCCAACGCTCTGTTTAATATTATATATTAAATATTAATATAAACATTAATACAGTTCAATGTCATTCAAAAGCATGAAATTACTTTCAAACTGGCCTTAAATCTACATTTATTGGAGAATTATGACATCGCTCAACAGTTTTTATTGAATATGTTTATTTTAAATATCAAAGTTATCGTCTAAAACAGCCGTTCCCAAAGTCAAACACATCGCGGCCCCTTTTTATCGATCCAAAGCTCCCACAGGGCCCCCAACAATATATGTTCACTCTTTGCAAAGATTATCTAATGGTTTTCATCATAAATGTCTTATGATTTTACATAACACACACAGACAGCAGCTACTGCTAATGCTAATGCTAATGCTACTGCTACTGCTACTGCTACTGCTAATGCTAATGCTGCTCTCACAGACGCAGAGCAGGAGCTGAATCAGTATCAGCTGATGGGTGTTACACCCATCCTTTGCTTTGATGCAGAGCCAGGGTTGCCAGGTCAGGGCAGCCAAACCCGCCGGAAAGTATCTGCAAAACCCGCGGACATACGGCGCGGCTGGAATTTTAAATATGTTTTAGTTAACAGAGCCCACCTGCTCCTGATGAGAAACCGCTCCTTTCTCCCTCTCTTATTGGAAAAGCAGCTCAGAGCCTTGGATTTGAGATTTTGTCATTCAAAATAGTGATTTCAATCAAAAAATAAGATATAAATAGCCCGTTTTACATTGTAAACAAGAAGGCAAAAAAAAACACGGACAGTCTTTTTCACCAATGGTAAGGCTTGAAAAAAAAAGCCCAATTCCGTGGTTAAACCGTGGACCTGGCAACCCTATGCACAGCCCATAGACATAATAGAGCGTCATTCCTCACTCCTCCCCGTTTACCACAATGACCACGCTCGAGGGGGAATTCATGGTGGATTTACAGACTCCTCCTCCCCAGCTCTGATGAAGCATGTTCCTAATAAGGGCATAAGGGCGGGATCTTCACTGTAGACTCCGCCCTTGCGTGACGTGTAGCTCGCGCAGCTCCAATGCTAACAGTCCGACCCTCATTAGTACGAGATTTCTAAAATGTTTCCTACGATAACCAGCCTGGTTTCTTTAATTGTGCCCAATCCAGCGTAATCTCAGGAGGAATATCGATGTAGAAAGTTTAGGAAAATTAGAAACCAGGCTTTAAAGTTGTTTTTAATGTGTCTAAAGCCCAATGCATTCCAATGGGGGACTAGTGACTATATAGAGGTACTACAGCAACGGCGCCCCCTAGTGCCGTCGTCACAAAGCAGAGCAGCCAGCTCAATAAGAGTCGGCCAATCAGAGGCTGCTTTCAAACTAAAGACTGCTGAGACTGGCAGTCTCCGCAACTCGGACTGATTGCACACAGTCAAAGGGCCGATCTCACCGGCCTGGAGACTAGCTGGAGACTCGAGTTGCCGCTGGTCACTAGGACGTCTCTGAGACGTCCCCTGGAGATAAGGCGAGTCTCCAGGTCTCTGTGAAAACAGGTTCGGTTTCAGCGGTCCACGTGGACGTGGTCTATGGCGTCAAATGAGGGTCTGCTTTAACGTAAACGTAAAAGAGGTTTTGTAAACGTAGGTTGTCAGTATTGTAATCGTAAAGAGAAAACTGTAAATGTAACTCTAACCTCCATAAACGAAAAAAGAAAAAAAATATTGTAAACGTAAAACTTTCATTTACGCTTCTTCTTTTCATGCTTCATTTCACAAGCGACGGTTACGATACATTTTTTTCTTACCCTTTTTTTAATGGGGGCGGGCTCAACACTCATTGGCTGGAGTGACAGGATGTGACGTCATCACTATAAGCTGAAATCAAACGCACACTACAGAGGCTGTGTCCGAATGTCCACCCTAGTCCCTAACCCCTCATTCACTACAAAGGCCCTATATAGGCACTATATAGTAGACTGTATACTATATAGTGTGTCGGAACTCTGAACCCCAGCAGAATGAGAGCCTACTTCTACTATAACTTCACTAAAATTCGGGAATAATGTATTTCTGCGATAAAGAGCGACTAAACTCAAAGGCCAGTGGAACATTTATGGATAAATATGACTCAAATACGTTTGATTAAACATGGATTTCACATGAATGAACAAAACTCCCGGGATTATTGCCTTTTTGTCTGAGAGAGTCTGTAGTGTGCGTTTGATTTCAGCTTATAGTGATGACGTCACATCCTGTCACTCCAGCCAATGAGCGTTGAGCCCGCCCCCATTAAAACAAGGGTCAGAAAAAAATGTATCGTAAACGTAACTTGTGAAATGAAGCATGAAAAGAAGAAACGTAAATGAAAGTTTTACGTTTACAATATTTTTTCTATTCATGATACTTTTTGGTTTATGGAGTTTAGAGTTACAGTTACAGTTTTCTCTTTACGATTACAATACTGACAACCTACGTTTACAAAACCTCTTTTACGTTTACGTTAAAGCAGACCCTCATTTGACGCCATATTGGTCTCAGTCAGTTGTGTCGCGAACACTATTTCTCGTCCTCAACCTGTGAGACGATTCTGTGACGTCCCTGCAATGTCTCTGAGACCCTTCAGAGACCAAGGAGATCACAAAGAGTCTCTGACGCAGCTGCTTGAGACCACGTGACCTCTCAGAGACCACGCAGAGTCTCCGCTGAAATCAAACCTGTTCATTGTCACCAGGGGCAACTCGAGTGTCCAGCTAGTCTCCAGTCTCCCCAGAGATCGGCCCCTTAGGGATCAAAGTCATTATATTTTTACTGATCAAAATAAACTCAGACTAAATGAACTGATTAAAAACGACAGTAAAAACATCCCACAAAGTCCTTTTCAGATCAACCTCGTTTCCACTGCGGAATTTATCTGTAAAAACTGAAACAGTCAAAGGGGAAAAGGTCCGGCACCGCTTTTGTCTTTTTTCCGCCCCTAAAGTCACATTATTGAGAAACAAATTTTGCTGCGTCGGCGGAAAAAGAGAAAAAGCCCTCGCTCCTTCATCTGCTCGGACAAAAGCTCTGTTCGTCTCCACCATGCAGCAGCAGCAGCAGAGGAGCAGAGGCAGAGAGCGCTCAATCCTCATTTCTACAACTTTAAAAACCATTTCCACAACATTTACAAACACTCCCTCGACGCCTGAGGAGTGAGGGCCTCCAGTACAAGAGTTCTCAGCGGAAAAATCCGACATAAAAGTGAAATCTCGCCTTGTCTTTTCTTAAGAAATCAGGCGAAGAATCACGTATTGAATGACAAAGCTAAACTTCCACAACAACGACAGAGTGAGGGAACTGGCCTTTGAAACGATAAAACGCCTTCATGTTATGTCTCTGTTTCCAAGTGGAACCTCTTTACCCTCGCCTGAACAGGGCGGGACACCGTTAAACGACACCCGTCTGCTTTAGGGTCTAACGGTATCAACAGTATAAAAGCATCGAAAGCAGGAACCCAAAAGAAATATGAAATATCTTTATATTACAGTTTTGATGCTGTTGGTCATCGAAATTAAAACGAAAAAAAAATAAAGTTAAAGACGAGACAAGAAAAGAAAAGACTTGACAATTTGAGGAAAAAACGTGAACAAAATTGTTTAAAACAGGCGAAAATAAGAAGAACTTGTAAAGTGTTTTTCTGGCCTTTTGTATTAAAGGAAAGTTTCTTGAGTCTCTCTCTCTAAAACCAAAAATCAGGTTAGAAATCTAGGAGTAATCATGGACTCAGACCTGAACTTAAACAGCCACATCAAAGCAATAACATCATCAGCTTTTTACCATCTGAAGAACATTGCTAAGATCAGAGGAATAGTGTCAAAACCAGACTTAGAGAGACTCATCCATGCATTTGTCTCCAGCAGGTTAGACTACTGTAACGGCTGCTCACTGGCCTTTCTAAACGAGCTGTTAGAGCTGCAGAACATCCAGAACGCTGCTGCTCCAGTCCTGACAAGAACCAGGAAATACCACCACATTAGTCCAGTGCTCCGGTCTCTGCACTGGCTTCCTGTCACTCAGAGAATAGAATTTAAAACAGCTCTGCTTGTGTACAAGTCTTTTCATGGTTTAGCACCAAAGTACATCTCTGACATGTTAGAGTCGTATGAACCATCTCGGGCCCTGAGAACTTCAGGGAGGGTCTCCTGGTGGTTCCCAGAGTCAATAATAACACGGTGAGGCTAAAGCTAAAATCTGGAACAGTCTTCATGAGGATGTGAGACAGGCCTCAACTCTGACAATGTTCAAATCCAGGCTGAAAACAGCTCTTTTTACCCGTGTATATGAAAACTGAAAGTATTTTATCTGCACTCTTGCCTTTACTGTCATTGATTAACTTTATGTTAATGTTTTATTGATTTTAACTGTTTTCTTGTAATTTTTTCTGCAACTGTGAAGCACTTTGAATTGCCTTGTGTATGAATTGTGCTCTACAAATAAACTTGCCTTGATTGTTTCACCTCAAATAAATGATACAAATGCAAAAGAAATGAAACGGAAGGAAAAGGAATAAATGAACATTATTAATCTGTTTGATGGTTCTGTATGACACATATTTTAGTACCCAGCCCTGGCCTGAACTCAGCACATTTTCTCCAGTGCAGCTTTCCCCAAATCTAAAAGCCTCTTGAAAAAAGCATCAAAGTATCGACAAAACGAGACGTAAATGAGGATGAAAACGCAACAAAAAAGCGACAAAAGAGACTTCCTGTGAGAGGCTGCTCGAGTCCTCAGCTCCGAGGAAACACTCAAAAAAAACTCTCGCTAAAAATGTGCGTGAAAATCTACAACTCGAAAACAAACTGAAAACAAAACTAATGGTGCTAAAAAAAAGGGCAAACACGACTTTCCCGAAGAGGAGGTGGTGGACGTGAGCGAGCGTGAAGAGCCTGGGTTGAAAAAATGAGAACACACGGATGCTCATGAAGACAAAGCCGCTCTGACCAGGAAACGACTTTACAAGACGTGATCGATCGTACTGATATGCTTAAACAACAAATACGCAGCAGAGTCAGCGACACGGAGGACCAGCTCCATGAGAGACAGCGATCCGCCATTTGCTATATCGAGAAACCAGACCGTCTGCTAACTGCGACGACCGAGAGCAAAAAGCGGCAAAAACGCAACAGAACAGGCGACAAAAGTGTTGAAAAAGCAACAATAGGATGAAAAGGAAAAGTTTTGTAGGTGAGGCCAACACTCCAGTCGAGAAGCTTTAAAGGGGGGTATTATGTCAAATTGACTTTTTCAAGCTTTATATCATGTTATTATGTCATTCCCTCATTAAACACATGCCTGGAGTGTTGCCTTGGCTCATTCACATATTTTTGAGTAATCAGTAAAAACTTAGACGGCAGCCATTTTAGGTGTAGCTATGCCTCAGTCCTCCTAGGAACGCCCCCACCTCCTGGAGACGCCTCTGGACCTTTCGTCACCAGCCAAGCCACCAACCACTGCTCCTCAGCTCAGCAGAGCCCCCTCCCCGCACAGTAGTGTTGTTTAGATGCCACAGCAGTGTGCTGAAGGGGCGTGTCGGAAAGCTTCTTAAAGAGACAGAGGCCTATTTCAAGACGTTCAGTACAGCCATTTTGAGAGAGCAATTTTATTCAAGGCAGTTATTTTAATTTACTGCATATACAGACCAACAGAAGGTTACGTCATCATTGTAGTATGCTATAGACTGGTGCTATGTGATTGAAAAAAGCATAATACCACCTCTTTAAAACCGAACTGGAGTAAATGTGCTCGGTTAAGGCGGGGGTTAAGAGGTTAAAAGAGTGAAATGGAGTAAAACTGATTATTTGGCCTTAAATGTACTGCACCAAAAAATAAGGACTTCAATTTTTGCTAAAACATCGTTAACACAATTATGTTTAAGATTTTGCTAAAGATTGTTCCAGCTTTATTTAGTTTGTCCAAGTTTGTGATGTTTATAGTTTAACTTCCTTATCGGACACTGACAGGAAGAAGGTAAACCATTTTAAACTGTTGCCGTGCCGACCCGTGTTAAGTCAATGGGAAATGAGTCAAACTGCTGTGAACTTTACCTTATGTCACTTCCTGTCAGCAGCTTAAAAATTCAAATAAAAATGTCTTCATTAAAATTGCTGCTTCACTGAAATAAAAAGATAATTATGTAAGTGATGTGATCCGTCTAAATAAGTCATATTTTCCAAAAGCGTTCAAACCTGTCATAGGCACTTTAAGAATCATCCGACTGCAGCGTTAGATCCAAACATTACTCACTTTTGTTTTCCACCAAACACTTACACGTTATTGTTTCCCTGAAATGTTTCGCAGCAGCTTTTGCTTTTCCGTCCTGTTCGATCTTTGTGAAATCTAAACTCGTTTTGGTTCCAAATCTTTACAAAAGTATGAAAAGTGATTCAGTTTTCAAAGTAGAAAGTCCAAATCCGTTTAAGAAAGAGTTCGGGACAATAACTTCTGAATTCCCCTCAGTACGGAAACACGACGGGGACAAACCGCCTGCACAGCGCCACCTGCTGTTCATGTGTCCTTTGTTAGTTAGGCTTTTAACATGAGCCAGGATCTGAACAGTTTTAACAACACGCTTTTGTCACGTTTTTGTTTTTAGTGTAATGTAACTGTGGAAGACACTTAGATCAGTTTTGTGGGTCTTAGCTTTCAAATGAGGCGTTACACTGTGAGCTCCATCCGCTTGTCGGATCTAAAAGAGGTAGAATGGAAGTTAGACGATGTCCTGGTTTAAGGCGGTGAATGTAGAGATATCGATTTGAAACTTCTGCTGTCGATTACTGACACAAATATGAGAAATAAATGTACTGCAGGTTTATGTCTAAAACACCAACAATGTAAAACATCTGAAAAATGGATCGAGCCAGGTTTAATGTTATGGTTTTATTTTGTGACTTATTAGTTATATGTTTTTTCAGTTTTAAAATAAACTCTTCATTAGAGGAAAAATCTGAACAAATTTCGCCTTTTTTACTTCAAAACTCAATAAATCGGGTTAGGAACTTATCGGATATCGGAGCCAATACTGGAATAAAATATGATATCGGATATCGATTACAATTATCCGATACCAGTTTTGTCTCTGGCCGCGTTAAACCTCCGTGAATATGGACAAGCTGTTTGTCAGTGTGAAGCTCAGAACCTGGAGGATTCAATCACTGAGTTAGCTTTAAACTCCGCAAATGTATTTGTGATTTCTAACAGGAGCATGCTAAAGCTAACGGGAGCATGCTAAAGCTAACGGGAGCATGCTAAAGCTAACGGGAGCATGCTAAAGCTAACGGGAGCATGCTAAAGCTAACGAGAACTGATCAAGGCAGAAGCTAACACAGAAATACAGTGATGCCAGTAACTAATTACTTAGTAACAGATTACTGTAATCAGATTACTTTTTCAGTAACTAGTAATCTAACGTGTTACTATTTCCAAACAAGTAATCAGATTTAAGTTACTTTTCCAAATCACTGAGTTACTATTTTGTCATTTCCCTTTGGAAAAAAAGATATTTGTTTTTACATCTCGACGAGTGACGTAACATAATGTTTTCAGCCTAAAACACTCACACTGGAGAGAGAGATAAATACTTATTAATCCCAGTAAGGGGAAATTGCTGGGATCACGTAAATCCATTACGATGGATTTACGATGGAGTCTGTGTCAGATGTGTTGATGTTACTGTTAAAACATTTCCAACAAAGTGAGTGTTGGTAAAAGGCTTTGTCATCAGTGTGGAGATGATGTTGGCCATAGCTGAATGTAACTAATTAAGTAAATTGTAATGTAACTTAGTTACTTTTAAATTCAGTAAAATAACTAAGTTACTTTTTAAAGGAGTAATCAGTAATCAGTAATATATTACTTTTTCAAGTAATCTGTGGCAACACTGAATATAAAGTAGCCTAAGTGGACCAGTGTTTGTATTTTACTTTATGATCAGAATAACTGATGTAACATATTGTTAATGCTCACATTGTAACGATTAGAATAACTTTATGTGTTGTTAATATTAAAGTAACTGAAAAGCCTGTCATGCAGCCAAGGATATAAAAGGTCCAGTGATCCTTGTCCATTGTTTCAATTAGTTTAGCAAAAGATCAATTTTCTTCCACTCTTCCATTGCCGAGTCGTGGGGAAAGTCCCCTATAGCGCCCCCTGCAGGCGCTGGGTCCACAGACGGCCTCATGGTTCTAACCGGGCCCGTTGTCTCTCATCAGGGGCTTCTGATCCGCTCTTTGTCCTGGGAGCCCCGACAGCAGAGCTCCAGGATCATCCAGGATCAAACCCTCCACCACGTTAAGGAGAGGAATAGATCAAACTAATAACTGATCAGTAACGCGTGAGCTTAAGAGAATGGAGAAAAGAGACCGTTCACTTTTTCACTCAGAGACACTTTTAAGGAAGTCTCTTGTATCAGGTTAATATCGAAGATTCTCAAACACCCAGTATCGGTATCGGAAGCAAAAGAGCTGGATCGGTTCTATTAGGAACTAGATATGTAAAAACTCCTCTGAAAAAAACCTTCAGATATGGTTCAGTCCGAGGCTGAAAGTGTAGGAGCGACTAATGTAAGAGAATTACAATCTAAATGAAACATTGAGCCAGTGCAATATTAACCATGTTATTGTGGAGGTTAGAGCTTTGTTAGTTTCTTGGTGAAAGTTGAATGAAGAGAAGAGTTTTGCTGCAGCGTCTCCTCTTAACCGGAGGAAATTGTGCTTTAACTGCAGTTTTCAGTCGGCGATGGAAGAGCAGAAGTGTCATATCGATCTTTCACACGCCGTGAGTCAGAGTAGGAAGTTCTCGACGCAGTAAAAGATGCTCAGAAACTTCCCCACACTTTAGGCAGAAGCTCTCCACAGAAGAGCGGCTTCTGAAAGAGAAAGATTCGCCTGCAGTGATAACCTGTGACCTCTCGCAGACTCGGGACAGTCCTGTGTTCCGACAGCGTCTCTCTCCTTCTTTCAGCGCTTTCCCCCCACGTCCCAAACCAGAGCATCCTTCCTCTCCCTCTCTCTCCCTCCCTCTCTCTCCCTCCGTCCCGGGACAAAGGCGCTTCTCAAGGTTGCACGGGACGTTTCCCCCAAAAGCAGAAATGTGGTAAAACAAGTCAAAAAAGGCGGCTGTGGCACTTACCGGCGCGGGACGAGGGCGAGGGGCGATCGCTGACGGGACGGCGGCCACGCGAGAGAGGAGTGTGTGAGCGCAGAGGGGAGGGAGAGACGGAGCTGCCGGACCCTCCTCCTCCTCCTCCTCCTGCTCCGCAACGGGAAGCTGATTCAGCGGATGGAGAGTTTGAGGATGCAGAGGATGGAGAGGGAGGGAGGGGAGGGAGTGTGGCTGCGGGAGTGAAGGGAGTGAATGGAGCAGCGTGGGGCAGGTGACGCTCATGTACAGTTATTTAAGAGGAGGCACTGCAGCAAAGCCCTTCTTTTGTTTGTAAGGCGAGAAGCTGCAGGTGAACAGGGCTATACACACTTACTTACTAATGCGACGTATCGGGCCGATATTTGGGGATTTGACCATATCGGTTATGGGTCGATCTGGCGCCGATAAAAGACAAAACCTCCAGGACCGAAAGTGAAAGACACTTCCCATTGCACTGGAGCGAAGTCAGGGCTTTAACCTCTTAACCCCCGCCTGAACTGAGCACGTTTCCTTCAGTTTGGTTTTACCCAAATCTAAAAGCTTCTTGAAAAAAGTGTCAAATAGCAACAAAAATGTAACAAAAATGGGGCAATGGTGGCCCAGATGGTAGAGCGGGTCGTCTCATGATCGTGAGGTCAGGGTTTGAATCCCGCCTCCTGAAGGTGCACATTGTCGTTGTGTTCTTGGGCAAGACACTTCACCCACCTTGCCTTCAGTGTCTGCGTACACTGGTGTATGAATGGGTGAGTGGATCCTTTACTGTAAAGAGCTTTGAGTGGCTAATGAAGGTGGAAAAGCGCTATAGATGGAGCAACGTCTACGTCCCATCAGTGGCGCCAAAAGGTTAACGCCCCTTTTCGGGGGAAACAGAAGCTCCGTACATTGGAATGAATGAGGAAGATCGTCTGAGAACGTTTAATTTACACATGAAAAAACGTTTTCTTTGTTTAATTTATTTATGGAACGTGAAAAGGAAGCCATGGAAGTGACCTGTTGTTTCAGATAATTCACAGAGAAGACGGTTAACGTTTTTAAACTGAGCTGCTAAACCCACTGTGATCATGACTTGTCTGTGACATTTGCCTGTGGAACTTTTTCTCTGGATGCTTTATAATGTCACTACAACTTCAGCTTTTAGTCTGTTGCTTTTATATTATCATTAAATTAAAATCATACAGCCTACGATGTAGTTTTGTAGCTTATGAGCAAATGGTACATTCAGCAGCTAACCTACTAGCTGCTAATGCTAACGTTAATGTGTGTTTTAAAACAGAGAGAATCATTAATTAGGCCTAATGCTGAACAGGTTTGATGAGTTTGAATATTTACCGATTACAGACGTTACACAAAGTGCATAATACACGGCCACCAGGGGAGCTGTTTCCTCAGTAATGACCTCTGACATGGACATAACAGATGCTAGTGATCGATAAACTCGCTCATATAAGTGTCCACAAAAAACAAAAAAATCTTCCAATCGTCTCCTGACAGTGACTTGATGTGTCTGTGATCAAGAACGGACATTGTCCTGTAGTTCTGACACTGGTTTGGAATATTTTATCCTCCCAACGAGAAATAGTCCCTGTTTCACATACACACTAATGACATTTTTAACTCTCGATTAGGGCAGGGCGATATGGCCTAAAATCTATATCACGATATAAAAAGAAATTTCACGATAACGATATATTAAACGATATAATTGACAATGGACAAATTACTTACAAAATCCCAGCCTTACGCCTATTGGGAAGATTAATTCATTGACAGAAGGCGCAATGAGTTGCCTTATGTTCAAAATGTGCGGTATAAATAAAGTTGCCTTGCCTTGATATTTTATTCTTTTATTTTTTTTTTCTAATTTCCTAGCAAATATGATCTACTCAAGCAGTTTATATCCTTCATGTCATTTTACTTTGTAAGCGCCTGTCCCTGTGTTCTACAGTCGGTGTTTCTGCTGCTCTGATGGAGCTGAGTGTAACATAAATTATATCGTGTCCACAACGATATAAAAAATTACAACGATATCCAAAAACTATATTGCGATAACGATATGCGATACGATATGGCCCACCCCTACTCTTGATTCCCCCAAAAGGGGGCGTCGCCCAGTAAAAGTTCCCGGATGTTGCTCCCATCTATATAAGTTGAGACCATTTACCATTTAATACGAAGGCAATAACAAAGCCACAGTAAATGGGTGGAGCTGACTGGAGGGAGGGGGAGAGTTCAGCTGCTCTGGCTCATGTCGGAGCCGGAGTTCTGGATCCGATTTCTGAAGCGAATATAAACGCATCAGATCGGATTATTGGGTAATCCGATTACTCCAGTTATCTGACTTTGCTGACCGTGTAAAGCGAGCCCTTGGTCTCACTTTCCTCCACGTCACAGTGTCAGCAAAGACACATCGGCCACGGTAAAAATAGGCCTCTCCACTTCCGTTATCTCCCTGTGCTCCAGAGGCTTCAGTCTCAGGCCTTGTCCACACGCAGCAGGGTATTTGTAAATCCACCCTCCGTCAATGCATTCTCGTTTTCAAATCTCTTCAAATCTCTCCACACATGTCTGCACATTAAAGATCTTCGTTTTGTGAGGTTCCCTGCTACGTCTGGACAAGGCCTTAGTGAAGCATCTTAACATTTTCTTATTCGGCTTCGTTCATTTTCACAAACAGACTTTTCTGGAGTCCACATTCTTGCAGCTTCTCCGGCCTCAAAGATCAAGCACAGAAAAGCAACGGTTCTCAAACGTTCCACACCAAGACCCTCCTGAGCCCCTCCAGGCCGAGACCGAGGTCAAACCAGGACTAACCGGGATAAACTCGGTCTGAACTGGACCTGAATGTGACTAAAGTCGGTCTAAACCACGTCTGAATCATAAAAACACTGATCTCTTTCAAAAGTAGATCTGTCCTTTAGTGCAAAGAGTTCACTGAACAATGACTCTGGCTTTAAAACACAAACTACGATGATTCACATATGAACGGAACGGACAAATGCAACGTAAATATCAAGTTTGTCTGAGTAGTAGGGATTCCTCTGGTTCAGTCTCTGGTTCAGTCTCTGGTTTAGTCTCTGGTTCAGTCTCTGGTTCAGTCTCTGGTTTAGTCTCTGGTTCAGTCTCTGGTTCAGTCTCTGGTTTAGCCTCTGGTTGACTCTCTGGTTTAGTCTCTGGTTCAGTCTCTGGTTTAGTCTCTGGTTCAGTCTCTGGTTTAGTCTCTGGTTTAGTCTCTGGTTCAGTCTCTGGTTTAGTCTCTGGTTTAGTCTCTGGTTAGTCTCTGGTTTAGTCTCTGGTTCAGTCTCTGGTTTAGTCTCTGGTTTAGTCTCTGGTTCAGTCTCTGGTTTAGTCTCTGGTTCAGTCTCTGGTTTAGTCTCTGGTTAGTCTCTGGTTAGTCTGTCTCTGGTTTAGTCTCTGGTTCAGTCTCTGGTTGAGTCTCTGGTTTAGTCTCTGGTTCAGTCTCTGGTTCAGTCTCTGGTTCAGTCTCTGGTTCAGTCTCTGGTTCAGTCTCTGGTTTAGTCTCTGGTTCAGTCTCTGGTTCAGTCTCTGGTTTCAGTCTCTGGTTCAGTCTCTGGTTCAGTCTCTGGTTCAGTCTCTGGTTCAGTCTCTGGTTTAGTCTCTGGTCTCTGGTTCAGTCTCTGGTTGAGTCTCTGGTTTAGTCTCTGGTTCAGTCTCTGGTTTAGTCTCTGGTTTAGTCTCTGGTTTAGTCTCTGGTTCAGTCTCTGGTTCAGTCTCTGGTTCAGTCTCTGGTTCAGTCTCTGGTTTAGTCTCTGGTTCAGTCTCTGGTTCAGTCTCTGGTTCAGTGTCTTGTTTAGTCTCTGGTTCAGTCTCTGGTTCAGTCTCTGGTTCAGTGTCTTGTTTAGTCTCTGGTTCAGTCTCTGGTTCAGTCTCTGGTTCAGTCTCTGGTTGAGTCTCTGGTTGAGTCTCTGGTTGAGTCTCTGTGTCGGAAAGTCTTTTATATTTCTTGTAGTTTTATTCTGAAACCGCCTAGTAGTGATGTAATTTCCTTTCTGAGCGCATCCCATTCTCATTCTCGCCTGTTTGATGGGATGGTGGCTCCTCGTGTGCGTAACTAAGTGAAAGTAAGTTTTGTAATGTTTAAGCTGTAAATATGGTCATCAGACTTGTTGAAGTATTGTTTGCTTTCACCTGTATACCTGTTCAGTGTCTTATGTGCATGTTTTTGATACTTTAGTATGTATTCCTTTAGTTAATAGCATCACGTGACTAGATTATAAGCTGTGTTAGACTGTAGATCGTTTCCTATATATTATACCAGCCTTAAGCTTTATTCTGGAGTGCCATCTTTTAGTTTTACCTTTTTATTCCTACCGCTAAATCATGTTTAGCCTCTGTGCCGCCGCCAGACGCACCTAAGTATAGTTGTGCACTCCCAGTCCATGCGCCCCACACGTGTATGGCGCATGTGGTGCAGTTGCGCTCGCTACCGCTAGAGGGAGGCAGAGACCACTGTATCTATTCTGAATCCCTACTTCGCTCCATTAACCCTGTGTATGCTTGTATATTAGTAGTTATAGTGTTTTTTGGGGTATTTGACTACATTAATATATTTTTTAGTGTCCTAATTAGATAATTATAATTGTATTGGATATTCTTATATACTCTTGTACATTGTAATTAATATTATCTTATTCTTTGTTTCTCTTTGTAGACCACACACACATATACCTGCACATACGTACAAATAGTTGTACCCACACCATCATCCCTGCCTGTACCCAAAGTCAATAATAAAGTTAGTTTGCTGGAATAACTTCTCCGTGCCCTTCTCTCTGACCGGAGCCCTGTCGAAGGAAACTGTCAGACCACTATTATCCCCCTCAGAGTGTCCCACTCTATCACATGGTCCTTCGAGCCGGATTTGACAGCTTTCTGGAGACAATATGGAGCCAGGACAACCATCTGCAGATCCAGCAGTGCGTTCTCGACCCCAGCGGGAGATACAGTTACCAGCATCCCTTGCAAACTTTGAAGTTGGGTACACACCGAGAGTCACAGTACCTCCTACCACCGAAGCTGAGGAACTCGGAGCAGCAGCCCCAGCTCACAACATCCCAGTCCCTGATCCGCTTTCACTGCCACCTGTGAGAGCAGAGTCATCCCGATCCTCGATATCTTCTCATCGTAGCAGACCAAAAACTCGAGCCAGTGCTGACTCATTAACCAAGAGGTCCGTTGCAGAAGGGCTATCCGAGCTACAGAGTGCCATGTTGGAAGAACAAGTCAAGCGCATGGAACTAGCTGAAGTGCAGCGGCAGATTATGGAGCAGACGCTAGTGGACGAGCAGTGCACTCTTCTAGACAAAGAAGCTAGAGACGCCCTCCATGAGAAGGAGGAACTTCTCAGAGAACAAGAACAGCAGAGACGTCGACTGGAGGAGAAAGCAGAGATGGCACACAAGACTAAAGAGGCTATCACCAGACATCAGATGTTGCAACGGCGACTGAAAGAGAAAGAGATGGAATTGATGCAAGCAGCTCTTATCACGTCTTTCCTGACGGAGGAAGGAATTAAGAGTCCCCTTCACTCCAGGCCCCTTAGTGAATATGGGTACGACCTAAGATCCTCATTCAGAGATCAGCCTCTTCTACTCAAAGCACAAGGTGCACCTGGACTGCTCCATTCTACTCCATCTACTCATGTTCCGCCACCAGTCTCCAGCGCAGTCATTCGTCCACCTGTCTCGACAAGTCTCCCCTTAGTACAAGTCCAGCCCGCTCCACAAGTTAGTGCTCCTGCTACTACTGGTGTGCTAGCCCAGCCACAGCCAACATACACTACTATGCCTCCTCCTCCAATCCTCAATCCAGCTCCGCAAGCAGCGCCCAGACCAGCCGTGAGTGCTGTCACCTCACGTGCTCCACCACTGTCAGTAGCACAGTATCTGGCTCCAGTTCCCCTGCCACAGCTGGTCTACAGCCAACCTCAGGACCGATATGTGCCTCCACCTGTTCCATCGCAACAGCCAGTGTTACCAGCTGCCAATACTCTGTCCTATCCTTACCCCGCCATGCCACCTTTGCCACAACAGGTGACAGCGCCTCCAGGTTACAGGGCAGCGCCGGACACAGACCTCATGGAGCTCCTAGTTGCCACTTCTTATGGCCTTCCTAGACCCACTCTACCTCATTTCACCTCAGGTAAAGAGTCAGACTTTGCCCTACTCAAGATGGCTTTGGACAATCTGCTCAATACACATGCCCACCTCACAGAGCAGTTCAAATATCAAGTCCTCCTCGATCACTTGAAGCTGCCAAGCGCCTACAAGCTAGCCCAAGCATACATGCACGATCCTAGACCCTACACCTCAGCCCTCCAGGCTCTCCAAGATAAATATGGGCAACCGCGTCAGCTTGTGCAGAGCGAGCTGGGTGCCATCTTGAATTCACCCCCCGTAAGATCTGGAGATCCCGAGGCATTTGACAACTTTGCCCTGTCAGTACAAGGTCTAGTGGGCATGCTCCGCTCCCTTGAGGGTGAGAATGGCTACGAATTGCGATGCGGCTCCCATGTCGACAGGCTGCTCAGCAAACTGCCCACCAACTATCGAGACGGGTTTGTGGAGTACAGCATAAACCGAGGCATCCTGAGGACCGGCACTGATCAGACCTACACGCTTGAAGACTTCTCTGTTTGGCTTCAGTTAAAGTCACAAGCAAAGCGCATTTCATCCCGAGCAGCTCTGATGTTCCAGGATCAGCCTAAGCCAGTTAAGGGCCAAAGGAAATCCCAGGGTCCTTCATCCAACGTGTTCTACAACATAGAAAGCCCAGCTAAATTAACCCCTCCAGTTTCTGCTCGCAGCTCAAAGTCACCCAATGCTAAACCTAGTGTGAAGCCTTACTGCCCGTACTGCGACGCCCGAGAGCATTACCTCAGCTTGTGCCCCAAATTCAAAGCGCTCAGTCCATCGGAGATTTCTGCTTGGATTAAAGACAGAGGCTGTTGGAGGTGTGGCAGGAACCATAAACCTGAGGCATGTACTCTCAAGAAGCCTTGCCAAGTGTGCAAGCAGCAACACCTGACCGTGCTCCACGAAGTGTGTCCCCCAGAGGCTAAGAAGGTGCTAATGGTCAGTGCTGCTCCTGACACCATCTACGTTGACCGCCCGAGTCGTCCACAGAGAGTAATGCTGAAGCTAGTTAAAGTGCGCCTATACAATGCCGAGCACTCCCTGGAAGGTTTTGCTATCCTGGATGACGGATCAGAGAGAACCATCATCCTTCCCTCAGCAGTCCAAAATCTCCATTTAACCAAAGAGCCTGAAAGCTTGCCTTTGCGCACCGTCCGCCATGAGGTGATTAATCTACAAGGAGCTGCTGTCTCATTCGACATCTCCCCAGCTCATTCTCCCAAACAAAGGTACAACATCTTGCATGCCTTCACCGCTGATGAGCTGAGCCTGTCCGAGCATAGCTATCCTGTCAAGTCACTCATGCACAGATACTCTCACTGCAAGGTATTCCTCTGCCGAAGGTTGACAAGGTCCAACCAATTCTACTCATAGGCTCTGACTATCCACATCTGCTGCTTCCCAAACAACCGGTCCGAGCAGGTCCTCCTGGGAGTCCCGTAGCTGTGCGTACTGCTCTTGGTTGGACATTGCAAGGTCCAGCCAACCTCACTGGTGAACACTCTCACTGTTACTTCACCATGTCTCCCAACACAGAGCTGCAGCGACATGTTGAACGACTGTGGGAAGTCGACATAACCCCCTATGCCAACACCAAGACTGCGACCCGCTCCAAAGAAGATCAGCAGGCCCTAGAGCTGCTGGAACAGCGCACACTCAACATAGAAGTAGACGGCGTAACAAGGTATGCCACTCCACTACTGAGACGCAAGGCGAGCCCCACACTCTGGGCTCCAAAGCACACATTGCTCCCACAGCTACGAAGCACAGAACGCCGTCTAGCCAAAGATACTGCTCTAGCTAACACCTATTGTCAAGAAATACAGAAGCTTGAACAATTGGGCTACGCCAAACCTCTACCCCCTGACACAGTAGACAGCTCCACAGAGTCCTGGTATCTGCCACACCATGTTGTCCACCACAATGACAAGGCGAGGATTGTCTACAACTGTTCCTATCAGCACAACGGTCAAAGCCTCAACAGCCAACTGTTGCCCGGTCCTACCTTAGGCCCTACTCTCCTCGGTGTACTTCTTCGGTTTCGAGAACACAGCGTGGCTATCAGTGGTGACATCAAAGCGATGTTTCATCAAGTTCGCCTGCTGGAAGAAGACAAGCCCCTTCTGCGTTTTCTCTGGAGAGGTATGAAGAGGGAGGAGGAACCAACGGTGTATGAGTGGCAGGTTTTACCGTTCGGGACAACATGCAGTCCCTGCTGCGCCACGTACGCCCTCCAGCGGCATGTGAAGGACAACAGCAGCGGCCATAAGGACATCCTACACCTTGTGGAGACTGCCTTCTACGTTGACAACTGCTTGACCAGTGTCACGAACGCTGATGAAGCCAAGACCATCATCAACCGGATGCGCAAACTGCTCTCAGGTGGAGGCTTCGACATCAGGCAGTGGGCCAGCAACACCCCCACAGTTGTTGAGCATCTTCCAGTGGAAGCAAAAGCAGCGAGCACTGAGTTGTGGCTCTCTCAGCCCCGCCAAGATCCAGAAGAGCCAGCCTTAGGCCTTCGCTGGAATTGCCTTACCGATCGCCTTGGGTACCGCCACAGACCAGTAGAGTATTCACAACCAACTTTGAGGAACGTCTACAAGGTGATGGCAACACAATATGATCCCCTCGGATACCTCATTCCATTCACCACCCGAGCGAAGATCCTGATTCAAGACCTGTGGGGAGTGGGAGTTGGCTGGGATGAACCGATCAGACCAGAGGCTCTGCTGGATACCTGGACACAGTGGGAGAGTGAACTAATACATCTTCCACAAGTGGAAATCCCCCGATGCTATGTCCCGTCAGTAGCAGACACTGGGTCACCCAGACGAGAGGCACATATCTTCTGCGATGCCTCCGAAAGAGCTTACGGGGCAGTCGCTTACCTCCGCACCCAAGACAATCAAGGTGAAGTCCACGTTGCATTTGTGATGGCTCGATCACGAGTGAGCCCCCGCAAACAACTATCCATGCCACGCCTCGAACTGTGTGCAGCTTTAGCCGGAGCCCAACTGGCTAAAGTCATTATGACAGAAATGTCGCTCTCTCCCCAGCAAGTCACACTCTGGACTGACTCGACAACAGTTTTGACGTGGCTCACATCCGACTCGTGTCGCTACAAGGTCTTTGTGGGAACTAGAGTCGCAGAAATTCAAGAACTCACCGAAGGCTCGACCTGGCGGTACGTCGGCACCACCGATAATCCAGCCGATGACCTTACTCGCGGCAAGCCCTTGCTCGAGCTCAGCCAGCTGAACCGGTGGAGCCAAGGTCCACCATTTCTCCGACAACATCCAGACTCCTGGCCAGTGCTTCAGTTTACAGAAGCCCAAGAAGCAGATGAGGATGAACTTCGGAAGACAGTGTTCTGTGGAGCCACCACCTGCTCTCTGACCACGACGCCCATGTCTGATACAGACAACTGGGACAGTCTTCTCAAGGCTGTCCATGAGAGCTTTCATGGGGCGGCCAATGACCAGAGCATTCCCATCATGACAGCAGCTGACGTCCAAGCAGCAGAGCTACATGTCCTCAGACAAGCCCAGAGCGAGTCCTTCCCTGAAGAGGTGGAAACTCTTGCTGCTGGTAAGCCTATCTCAAAACAGAGTCACCTGCTCCTGCTTGCTCCAGAGTATGATGAAGCTGTTGGTCTGGTGAGAGTAGGAGGCAGATTACGCAGAGCAGAAGATCTCGACCCAGATGCGATACATCCTATCATCCTTGATCCTAAACATCAAGTCACGAAGCTGCTCATTAAGAAATATGACAGTGAACTGCTACATCCTGGTCCCGAGCGAGTTTTCGCAGAGATGAGGAGAAGATATTGGATCCTCCGGGGAAGAGAGTCCATCAAGCGTCATCAACATGGCTGTGTTGAATGTCAGAAATGGCGTGCGACTCCAGTGGTCCCTCAAATGGCAGACCTACCCCCCGCCAGACTCCGTTTATACAAGCCACCTTTCTGGTCGACTGGAGTCGACTGTTTCGGTCCCTACAACGTCAAGGTGGGCCGGCGCACAGAAAAGCGGTGGGGTCTGATTTTCAAGTGCATGACGACGAGCTGTGTGCACCTTGACCTACTGGAGAGCATAGATACTGATGCCTTCCTGTTGGCTCTCCGCCGCTTCATCGCTCGCCGCGGGAAGCCATTTGAGATCCTGTCCGACAGAGGAACTAACTTCCGAGGTGGAGCTGCAGGCCAGTTTTGCCGCATTAGAAGGTCCTCTTCAAGAACAGCTGGCTGGACAGAAGATTGAGTTCCGTTTCAACCCCCCGGGTTCACCACACTTTGGAGGAACATGGGAACGAGAGATCAAGTCGATCAAGTCAGCTCTCCAAGTCATCCTCCAGGACCACACCGTCGCCGAACCTGTGTTACAGACTGTGCTGATTGAAGTGGAGGGAATACTCAACGCTAAACCACTTGGGTACATCTCCTCTGATGCTGCTGACCCGGATCCTGTCACACCGAATCTACTGTTGATGGGACGCCGCGACGCATCACTCCCGCAGGCAGTGTACGCGGACAGTGACCTTCTCAGCAGAAGAAGATGGCGCCACAGCCAGATCCTGGCGGATCATTTCTGGTCCAACTTCATCCGTCGCCACCTCCCGGACCTGCAGAAGCGGTCGAAGTGGCACAAGGACACAGACAATCTGACTGATGGCCAGGTGGTGATGGTGGTTGATTCGCAGCTACCCAGAGCCAGTGGCCCATTGGGAGAGTGGTGAAGACCTGTCCCGGATCGGATGGACGAGTCAGGGCAGCTGAAGTCAAGATCAAGGGACAGACCTACCTACGGCCAGTCGTGCGCCTTGTGCGGCTGCCAGCCTGGGAGGATGAAGACGACGCCAACTAAGTAGACTTTCCTTTGGGGTTCAAATTTATTGCTAAATTTGGGGGCGGCTATGTCGGAAAGTCTTTTATATTTCTTGTAGTTTTATTCTGAAACCGCCTAGTAGTGATGTAATTTCCTTTCTGAGCGCATCCCATTCTCATTCTCGCCTGTTTGATGGGATGGTGGCTCCTCGTGTGCGTAACTAAGTGAAAGTAAGTTTTGTAATGTTTAAGCTGTAAATATGGTCATCAGACTTGTTGAAGTATTGTTTGCTTTCACCTGTATACCTGTTCAGTGTCTTATGTGCATGTTTTTGATACTTTAGTATGTATTCCTTTAGTTAATAGCATCACGTGACTAGATTATAAGCTGTGTTAGACTGTAGATCGTTTCCTATATATTATACCAGCCTTAAGCTTTATTCTGGAGTGCCATCTTTTAGTTTTACCTTTTTATTCCTACCGCTAAATCATGTTTAGCCTCTGTGCCGCCGCCAGACGCACCTAAGTATAGTTGTGCACTCCCAGTCCATGCGCCCCACACGTGTATGGCGCATGTGGTGCAGTTGCGCTCGCTACCGCTAGAGGGAGGCAGAGACCACTGTATCTATTCTGAATCCCTACTTCGCTCCATTAACCCTGTGTATGCTTGTATATTAGTAGTTATAGTGTTTTTTGGGGTATTTGACTACATTAATATATTTTTTAGTGTCCTAATTAGATAATTATAATTGTATTGGATATTCTTATATACTCTTGTACATTGTAATTAATATTATCTTATTCTTTGTTTCTCTTTGTAGACCACACACACATATACCTGCACATACGTACAAATAGTTGTACCCACACCATCATCCCTGCCTGTACCCAAAGTCAATAATAAAGTTAGTTTGCTGGAATAACTTCTCCGTGCCCTTCTCTCTGACCGGAGCCCTGTCGAAGGAAACTGTCAGACCACTATTATCCCCCTCAGAGTGTCCCACTCTATCACACTCTGGTTTAGTCTCTGGTTTAGTCTCTGGTTCAGTCTCTGGTTGAGTCTCTGGTTTAGTCTCTGGTTTAGTCTCTGGTTCAGTCTCTGGTTTAGTCTCTGGTTCAGTCTCTGGTTCAGTCTCTGGTTCAGTCTCTGGTTTAGTCTCTGGTTCAGTCTCTGGTTCAGTCTCTGGTTGAGTCTCTGGTTTAGTCTCTGGTTCAGTCTCTGGTTTAGTCTCTGGTTGAGTCTCTGGTTTAGTCTCTGGTTTAGTCTCTGGTTGAGTCTCTGGTTTAGTCTCTGGTTGAGTCTCTGGTTTAGTCTCTGGTTTAGTCTCTGGTTTAGTCTCTGGTTTAGTCTCTGGTTCAGTCTCTGGTTCAGTCTCTGGTTTAGTCTCTGGTTCAGTCTCTGGTTCAGTCTCTGGTTCAGTGTCTTGTTTAGTCTCTG
Organism: Neogobius melanostomus; assembly: GCA_007210695.1. Classification (NCBI taxonomy): domain Eukaryota; kingdom Metazoa; phylum Chordata; class Actinopteri; order Gobiiformes; family Gobiidae; genus Neogobius; species Neogobius melanostomus. The sequence goes on from VHKM01000679.1 coordinate 162,417, forward strand.
GTTCAGTCTCTGGTTCAGTCTCTGGTTCAGTGTCTTGTTTAGTCTCTGGTTCAGTCTCTGGTTCAGTCTCTGGTTCAGTCTCTGGTTGAGTCTCTGGTTGAGTCTCTGGTTGAGTCTCTGGTTTAGTCTCTGGTTTAGTCTCTGGTTCAGTCTCTGGTTGAGTCTCTGGTTAGTCTCTGGTTTAGTCTCTGGTTCAGTCTCTGGTTTAGTCTCTGGTTCAGTCTCTGGTTCAGTCTCTGGTTCAGTCTCTGGTTTAGTCTCTGGTTCAGTCTCTGGTTCAGTCTCTGGTTGAGTCTCTGGTTTAGTCTCTGGTTCAGTCTCTGGTTTAGTCTCTGGTTGAGTCTCTGGTTTAGTCTCTGGTTTAGTCTCTGGTTGAGTCTCTGGTTTAGTCTCTGGTTGAGTCTCTGGTTTAGTCTCTGGTTTAGTCTCTGGTTCAGTCTCTGGTTTAGTCTCTGGTTGAGTCTCTGGTTGAGTCTCTGGTTTAGTCTCTGGTTCAGTGTCTTGTTTAGTCTCTGGTTTAGTCTCTGGTTTAGTCTCTGGTTTAGTCTCTGGTTTAGTCTCTGGTTCAGTCTCTGGTTTAGTCTCTGGTTCAGTCTCTGGTTCAGTTCTGGTTTAGTCTCTGGTTGAGTCTCTGGTTGAGTCTCTGGTTTAGTCTCTGGTTCAGTGTCTTGTTTAGTCTCTGGTTTAGTCTCTGGTTTAGTCTCTGGTTCAGTCTCTGGTTCAGTCTCTGGTTGAGTCTCTGGTTGAGTCTCTGGTTTAGTCTCTGGTTTAGTCTCTGGTTCAGTCTCTGGTTCAGTCTCTGGTTGAGTCTCTGGTTTAGTCTCTGGTTTAGTCTCTGGTTCAGTCTCTGGTTGAGTCTCTGGTTTAGTCTCTGGTTCAGTCTCTGGTTCAGTCTCTGGTTGAGTCTCTGGTTTAGTCTCTGGTTTAGTCTCTGGTTCAGTCTCTGGTTGAGTCTCTGGTTTAGTCTCTGGTTTAGTCTCTGGTTCAGTCTCTGGTTGAGTCTCTGGTTGAGTCTCTGGTTTAGTCTCTGGTTCAGTCTCTGGTTCAGTCTCTGGTTCAGTCTCTGGTTTAGTCTCTGGTTCAGTCTCTGGTTCAGTCTCTGGTTGAGTCTCTGGTTTAGTCCTCTGGTTCAGTCTCGGTTCAGTCTCTGGTTGAGTCTCTGGTTAGTCTCTGGTTAGTCTCTGGTTTAGTCTCTGGTTTAGTCTCTGGTTGAGTCTCTGGTTTAGTCTCTGGTTTAGTCTCTGGTTCAGTCTCTGGTTTAGTCTCTGGTTAGTCTCTGGTTAGTCTCTGGTTTAGTCTCTGTTCAGTGTCTGTTTAGTCTCTGGTTTAGTCTCTGGTTTAGTCTCTGGTTAGTCTCTGGTTTAGTCTCTGGTTGAGTCTCTGGTTGAGTCTCTGGTTGAGTCTCTGGTTTAGTCTCTGGTTGAGTCTCTGGTTGAGTCTCTGGTTGAGTCTCTGGTTTAGTCTCTGGTTTAGTCTCTGGTTCAGTCTCTGGTTGAGTCTCTGGTTTAGTCTCTGGTTTAGTCTCTGGTTCAGTCTCTGGTTTAGTCTCTGGTTCAGTCTCTGGTTCAGTCTCTGGTTCAGTCTCTGGTTTAGTCTCTGGTTCAGTCTCTGGTTCAGTCTCTGGTTGAGTCTCTGGTTTAGTCTCTGGTTCAGTCTCTGGTTTAGTCTCTGGTTGAGTCTCTGGGTCTCTTAGTCTCTGGGGTTTAGTCCTCTGGTTTAGTCTCTGGTTTAGTCTCTGGTTCAGTCTCTGGTTTAGTCTCTGGTTCAGTCTCTGGTTCAGTGTCTTGTTTAGTCTCTGGTTCAGTCTCTGGTTCAGTCTCTGGTTCAGTCTCTGGTTTAGTCTCTGGTTTAGTCTCTGGTTTAGTCTCTGGTTTAGTCTCTGGTTCAGTCTCTGGTTTAGTCTCTGGTTCAGTCTCTGGTTCAGTCTCTGGTTCAGTGTCTTGTTTAGTCTCTGGTTCAGTCTCTGGTTCAGTCTCTGGTTCAGTCTCTGGTTTAGTCTCTGGTTCAGTCTCTGGTTCAGTCTCTGGTTCAGTGTCTTGTTTAGTCTCTGGTTCAGTCTCTGGTTCAGTCTCTGGTCTCTGGTTGAGTCTCTGGTTGAGTCTCTGGTTGAGTCTCTGGTTTAGTCTCTGGTTTAGTCTCTGGTTCAGTCTCTGGTTGAGTCTCTGGTTTAGTCTCTGGTTTAGTCTCTGGTTCAGTCTCTGGTTTAGTCTCTGGTTCAGTCTCTGGTTCAGTCTCTGGTTCAGTCTCCGGTTTAGTCTCTGGTTCAGTCTCTGGTTCAGTCTCTGGTTGAGTCTCTGGTTTAGTCTCTGGTTCAGTCTCTGGTTTAGTCTCTGGTTGAGTCTCTGGTTTAGTCTCTGGTTTAGTCTCTGGTTGAGTCTCCTGGTTTAGTCTCTGGTTGAGTCTCTGGTTTAGTCCTGGTTTAGTCTCTGGTTCAGTCTCTGGTTTAGTCTCTGGTTGAGTCTCTGGTTGAGTCTCTGGTTTAGTCTCTGGTTCAGTGTCTTGTTTAGTCTCTGGTTTAGTCTCTGGTTTAGTCTCTGGTTTAGTCTCTGGTTTAGTCTCTGGTTCAGTCTCTGGTTTAGTCTCTGGTTCAGTCTCTGGTTCAGTCTCTGGTTTAGTCTCTGGTTGAGTCTCTGTTGAGTCTTGGTTTAGTCTCTGGTTCAGTGTCTTGTTTAGTCTCTGGTTTAGTCTCTGGTTTAGTCTCTGGTTCAGTCTCTGGTTCAGTCTCTGGTTGAGTCTCTGGTTGAGTCTCTGGTTTAGTCTCTGGTTTAGTCTCTGGTTCAGTCTCTGGTTGAGTCTCTGGTTAGTCTCTGGTTTAGTCTCTGGTTCAGTCTCTGGTTGAGTCTCTGGTTGAGTCTCTGGTTTAGTCTCTGGTTCAGTCTCTGGTTCAGTCTCTGGTTCAGTCTCTGGTTTAGTCTCTGGTTCAGTCTCTGGTTCAGTCTCTGTTGAGTCTCTGGTTGAGTCTCTGGTTTAGTCTCTGGTTCAGTGTCTTGTTTAGTCTCTGGTTTAGTCTCTGGTTTAGTCTCTGGTTTAGTCTCTGGTTCAGTCTCTGGTTTAGTCCTGGTTGAGTCTCTGGTTTAGTCTCTGGTTCAGTCTCTGGTTTAGTCTCTGGTTCAGTCTCTGGTTTGAGTCCTCTGGTTTAGTCTCTGGTTTAGTCTCTGGTTGAGTCTCTGGTTTAGTCTCTGGTTTAGTCTCTGGTTCAGTCTCTGGTTTAGTCTCTGGTTCAGTCTCTGGTTTAGTCCTCTGGTTAGTCTCTGGTTTAGTCTCTGGTTTAGTCTCTGGTTCAGTCTCTGGTTTAGTCTCTGGTTTAGTCTCTGGTTCAGTCTCTTGTTTAGTCTCTGGTTTAGTTCTGGTTCAGTCTCTGGTTTAAGTCTCTGGTTTAGTCTCTGGTTCAGTCTCTGGTTTAGTCTCTGTTCAGTCTCTGGTTTTAGTCTCTGGTTCAGTCTCTGGTTCAGTCTCTGGTTTAGTCTCTGGTTTAGTCTCTGGTTCAGTTCTCTGGTTTAGTCCTCTGGTTCATCAGTCTCTGGTAGTCTGGTTTAGTCTCTGGTTCAGTCTCTGGTTTAGTCTCTGGTTCAGTCTCTGGTTTAGTCTCTGGTTCAGTCTCTGGTTAGAGTTTAGTCTCTGGTTCAGTCTCTGGTTTAGTCCTCTGGTTAGTCTCTGGTTTCAGTCTCTGGTTCAGTCTCTGGTTTAGTCTCTGGTTTAGTCTCTGGTTCACTCGGTTTAGTCCAGTTGTCTCTGGTTTAGTCTCTGGTTTCAGTCTCTGGTTTAGTCTCTGGTCTCTGGTTAGTCTCTGGTTTAGTCTCTGGTTAGTCTCTGGTTTAGTCTCTGGTTCAGTCTCTGGTTTAGTCTCTGGTTTAGTCTCTGGTTTAGTCTCTGGTTCAGTCTCTGGTTAGTCTCTAGTTTAGTCTCTGGTTAGTCTCTGGTTTAGTCTCTGGTTTAGTCTCTGGTTCAGTCTCTGGGTTCAGTCTCTGGTTTAGTCTCTGGTTCAGTCTCTGGTTTAGTCTCTTAGTCTCTGGTTTAGTCTCTGGTTCAGTCTCTGGTTTAGTCTCTGGTTCAGTCCTCTGGTTTAGTCTCTGGTTTTAGTCTCTGGTTTAGTCTCTGTTTAGTCTCTGTTAGTCTCTGGTTTAGTCTCTGGTTAGTCTCTGTTCATCTCTGGTTTAGTCTCTGGTTTAGTGTCTCTGGTTTAGTCTCTGGTTCAGTCTCTCTGGTTCAGTCTCTGGTTGTTTAGTCTCTGGTTTAGTCTCTGGTTCAGTCTCTGGTTCAGTCTCTGGTTCAGTCTCTGGTTTAGTCTCTGGTTCAGTCTCTGGTTCAGTCTCTGGTTCAGTCTCTGTGTCTGTTAGTCTCTGGTTTAGTCTCTGGTTCAGTCTCTGGTTTAGTCTCTGGTTCAGTCTCTGGTTCAGTCTCTGGTTCAGTCTCTGGTTCAGTCCTCTGGTTTAGTCTCTGGTTTAGTCTCTGGTTCAGTCTCTGGTTTAGTCTCTGGTTTAGTCTCTGGTTCAGTCCTCTGGTTTAGTCTCTGGTTAGTCTCTGGTTTAGTCTCTGGTTCAGTCTCTGGTTTAGTCTCTGGTTCAGTCTCTGGTCAGTCTCTGGTTTAGTCTCTGGTTCAGTCTCTGGTTCAGTCTCTGGTTTAGTCTCTGGTTTTAGTCTCTGGTTCAGTCTCTGGTTCAGTCTCTGGTTCAGTCTCTGGTTCAGTCTCTGGTTCAGTCTCTGGTTTAGTCTCTGGTTCAGTCTCTGGTTCAGTCTCTGGTTAGCTTGTAGTCTCTGGTTCAGTCTCTGGTTAGTCTCTGGTTCAGTCTCTGGTTTAGTCTCTGGTTCAGTCTCTGGTTCAGTCTCTGGTTTAGTCTCTGGTGTCTCAGTCTCTGGTTAGTCTCTGGTTTAGTCTCTGGTTAGTCTCTGGTTTAGTCTCTGGTTAGTCTTTATTCTGGTTCAGTCTCTGTTCAGTCTCTTTAGTCTCTGGTTTAGTCTCTGGTTCAGTCTCTGGTTCAGTCTCTGGTTCAGTCTCTGGTTTAGTCTCTGGTTCAGTCTCTGGTTAGTCTCTGGTTCAGTCTGGTTCAGTCCTGGTTCAGTCTCTGGTTTCAGTCTCTGGTTCAGTGTCTGGTTGAGTCTCTGGTTAGTCTCTGGTTGAGTCTCTGGTTTAGTCTCTGGTTGAGTCTCTGGTTGAGTCTCTGGTTTAGTCTCTGGTTGAGTCTCTGGTTGAGTCTCTGGTTCAGTCTCTGTTGAGTCTCTGGTTTAGTCTCTGGTTGAGTCTCTGGTTCAGTCTCTGGTTCAGTGTCTGGTTGAGTCTCTGGTTTAGTCTCTGGTTGAGTCTCTGGTTGAGTCTCTGGTTCAGTCTCTGGTTCAGTCTCTGGTTCAGTGTCTGGTTTAGTCTCTGGTTGAGTCTCTGGTTGAGTCTCTGGTTTAGTCTCTGGTTCAGTCTCTGGTTCAGTGTCTGGTTTAGTCTCTGTGGTCCTGGTTGAGTCTCTGGTTAGTCTCTGGTTCAGTCTCTGTTAGTCTCGTTAGTTCTGGTTCAGTCTCTGGTTTAGTCTCTGGTTCAGTCTCTGGTTTAGTCTCTGGTTCAGTCTCTGGTTTTAGTCTCTGGTGCAGTACGTTAGAGCTGGTCTGGGGTCAGAGGCAGAAACAGCTGCCGTTGGCTTTGAACACAAATAGAATCACCCCAGTAAAAGATCAGGCCTCGGACGTTCCTTCAGTGTGAAGTAACATTACGTAAAGTAACATTACGTAAAGTAACATTACCTAAAGTAACATTACCTAAAGTAACATGACATAAGTATTGGTGAGTCGACTCAGTCTCTCAGCACTGCAGAAGAGTCAAATGGAAGCAGGAGAAACACTTAAATCACTTAAATAATGATCACCTTTATTAGCAAAGTGACCATGTTATACACAGTAGGTACCGTGCAGCCGTGTTATTATTGTGCTGTAAGTTAACATTTTAAACATGAATAAACTAAAGTCACTGAGCAGTCCAAGAGCAGTGTATGTGAAGTGCATTACAAACTAAACTAAAGATGCAGACATTTACAAGAAGAATCACTGTTTAAGCGTTTGTCCTGCAGATGGACAGAAGGTCACTGCTCATTGAGACTGATCCTTGTAGAGCACAGGGACGAGCACCTGCCCGTTTACCGTGTGCCCTCTCACTGTCCTTGTTAAGAGCACACTTTTCAAAAATATACATTTTATTAGGCCCGAGCAGCCTGCCGTCTCAAGGGCCTGTTGTAATTGTCCAGACACCCCATGCACCAAACAGTAATAGTGGGACTCCCGGCACCACAGCCTGTCCGGTGATACAGGCCTGTGTCTTTACTCGCTTTAAAAAGGTGAAAACTACAGGAATGGCACAAAATAGACGAGGAAGCCATTTCATTTCCCACATTTGAACTCAGGGCATTGATCCCCGCGACACCCTGCGTTTGGATAAAATGAATGCTCTTCGTTTGGGGCCGAGCAGCAGCTTTCACCAGACTGACCCAAACTAGAAAAAGCAGCTTCGAGTTCATCATCATCATCATCATCATCATCATCATTACTGCAGCGACATCAGACGCCTCCACAAAGACAAACAGCTCCATCGCATTATGTGAGTCTGACATAGAAATGATGATCCTCCGTACGGTCAGTCCGTCCTCAGTGCTGGAGGAACTCTAGAATGTTTGTCGCTGAATTGTCAGGCCCGACTTTAGCCCTTAATGTGAAAAAGGTTTCCATCCTGAGTCAAGCAATCAGACACTTCTGCAGTGGCCAAGTACTTATGTTTTTACAGGATTATAGACCAGACATTTGGACAATATCAGCCGTGCATATCGGCATTGGCCTTAGAAAGACCCGATATCGGTCGACCTCTAGTATTTCATAACCCCTGCCCCTCAAACTAACCCTCGGCTGAACATTGTTTTCAGGAATCACGTCGTTTATACATTGATGAAGATCCTGGACATAAACCTGACATTCAAACATTTACTCTACAGTTTAGAGTAAAACGGTTTATTAAAGTTTTCTTACTTGATTGTTGTCGTTCCATCGGCTCCAGTTTCCACTTTCTCCAAATATCCAACAAACTCCACGATCAGCGCACCAACAAACTCGTGCATTTGCCGAGTACTGGAGGGTTTCCGGTTGGATTCCCGTCCGAACATTGGCCATATTTTCACCTCTTCAGTCTAAACATCCCTCTCGTTCCCCACAGGCCAAAGGCTGGACACGGCGACATGACAGACAGGAGTCAGACCGAGGGGAGGCTTTTATACCGGGACAGACCCCCCCCCCCCCCCTCTTACCCCCGTCACTTCACCGGACACCCCCGACACCCCCTCCCTGCAGCGGACACCAGCTCCACAGACACACCGCCTTATTTAGAGAGGAGCGGCCAAAATAACCTCTCACGCTGTGTGGGGCGGGGGTCCGGGGAACGCTGGAGAGAGGGGGAGGAGAGAGGGAGGGGGGGGGAGAGGGGGGGAGGAGAGATGGGGGGAGAGGGAGAGGAAGGGGAGGCACTGGCACAGTCTCTCACCACCAGCTCCTCAGGTCAGAAATCAGATGTAAAAGACAAGGGACATCTGGTATCAAAGGGTTCAGTGGCTAAGACCCTCCTGTCGTTTCAAATTGTATTTGTTTAAAGGTCCTATATCATGCAAAAACGACTTTTTGGAGTTTTTAACCATGTTGTTACGCTCTTCCTGATCAAAAACACCCCCAGAGTGTTTTTTTACTTCATTCACACAGTTCTCAGTAATCCTCCTGAATCCTGTTCTCCCTTGTGTCGTCAGAAAGGAACGGAAGTGCTCGACGTCTGTAATGTAATGCCTTACAGCCTGATTTTAATTTGTAAAACAGATTTTTCATTATTTCTGTCGTAAGAAAGAAGAAAAAAAATAATAAATAAAACGAAGGAAGTGCCTGACGCGTCCGCGCTGCCCCTGCAGAGTAAACAAACGCACCCCTGAGCGTCTGAACAGATGTCATGTTTGCACCGAAAGTTGTAAAGAAGGAGCTCTTTCTAACCTACTCTGGACACGCCTGTTCTTTTTTCTTACCTAACGATAATGTCACGGGTTCGTGTTTGGCTACGAGAGGAACAGGACTTTATTCAACCTTCCTAAAGAAGAGTGCACTCGCCAGAAGTTGGAATTTCTTTCTGGGATTCAGCGACTTTATCAACCAGCCTGATGGATGTTTGGTGAACCTTGGCCAGAATCAAAGTGGATTCACTTTTATAACCAACAGGATCCCATAACCCGATGGACCAGAGCGAGTGTTAGCGTGTGTGTTAACATGAACCAACACACAAGGAACAAAAGCAATGAAGAAAGCAACAAAAATCGACAAAAAACCACCCCCCAAAAAACCCTACAAAACAAGACAAAAAACAAGACGAAAACACAAATGTGACAAAATCTACAAAACAATCAGTTTTGTAGGTCTAAGCTTTCAAATGAGGCGTTACACTGTAGGCTGTGAGCTCCAGTCGAGACGCCTTTAGATTTGGGTGAAGCTGAACTGGATAAATAGTGCTCGGTTAAGGCGGGGGATAAAAGGTTAACTGAGCAGTTTTAAAAGTGATCATGTCATGAAGGGTCAGAAGTTTCGCTTGAATAAACGATGCTTCACAGTTAGACTCGATGACGAAGCTTGTGTCCGTCTTTGTCCAGGCCCAGTTGATTCTAAAGGCAGATTCTTGAGTCGATGAGTTCTTCTTTAAAACAAAGCCAGTATTTCTTTCTTTCTGATTCCTCCTGAAGCCTGTCCCTCATGTCGCCCCTCCACAAGAGACGATATTTTTAGCCGGTCTAAAAACAGAGGTGTGAGGCCTTCACAGTGCGATGTCTGTCTGTGCTCACCAAGCTGGGGCTGAAGGGTTCACTAAGAAACAACAGATACACAACAGATACAACAGACATACAGCAGACACACAGCAGACATGTCCATTTGCAGAACATGGCACTGCTCCTCCAAATGTGTCCTTGTAAAAAGTATGGCGTAGCTGTTTGAGAAAAGATGAACTTGACCACTGGAGCATTACTATTCATTTGACTCGTGACATTTCTGTGTTAATGAGCTGTTGAAACACTTTGCTCCTAAAATATACTCAGTATTTCTTTAAGTAGTTTTGGAGAAATCGGAGAGAGTTTAGTTTTTCCCCTCTTTGTTTCCCACATCTGGAGCTTCGAACATGAGCGATTATGGGCGATTCCAGCTGTGTTTTCGTCAACGAAGATGATAACGATATCATTTCGTTGACGCACCTTTTTTTAGTGACGATAACGTAACGATGTTGAGCTAAAAAAAAAAAGCTCTTTGACTAAAACCTGACGAGACGAAGGTGAGAGAAAGTGTTTCGTCAGACGTTCGTAAACAGAGCTTTGTGAGCGGGAGAACAGACCTGATAAACGTGACACAGAGCGGCGCCGTCAGATCACGTGGACTCACATGCAGCAGGCTCCGCCCCTCCCTCTCCCTCCCAGGCCCACTTATAGCTCAGTGGTAGTGCGCAGGTCTCAGGTCTCCCTCTCCCTCCCAGGCCCACTTATAGCTCAGTGGTAGTGCGCAGGTCTCAGGTCTCCCTCTCCCTCCCAGGCCCACTTATAGCTCAGTGGTAGTGCGCAGGTCTCAGGTACGAGAGGGCGCCCGTTCAAACTCGGCCTTGACACTTTTCTACAGCTTTCTCCTTTGGGCCGCTGCACACTCAGTCTGAGCCTGATACAACCCTACAATAGTGGGTCTCTATAGCCTGTCCGTTTCTCTTTTCTCCCACTGGGTTTTTGAGTTTTTCCTTGCCGTGCTGGAGAGTCTAAGGACAGGGGAACCCGCGCCGCTCGTCCCACCCACTGCTGACGCTTATTTGGACATTATGTTTGCCTGGATACTTGATTCACCTGAACTTTACATTGTCTTATTTACTGCTCTGTTTTATTGCCTTAATGTTCGGTGCAGCTGTGAGGAAACTCCTGTTGTGATATAGGGCTGTACAAAACCATTGATTGATTGATTGATTGACTGATTATTTGTGCACTTTTTCTGCCTTTCACTGCCTTTTCCCTCTTTACTCGCGCGGACACTTGTCTCCGCTGGATTGGACTGAACCAACTTGAACTAAAGCGGAGGGGAGTTCCACTTAAACCCCTCTGAGTTAGTTCAACGTCAAATGGTCTCTCCCTGCAACAAGAATGAAAAGCTCGATGCAAAGCTTTTTTTTTCTGATTTTGACTCATCAGTCGTTATTTTGATAGATTTACCTGACAATTGAGTTACTTAGTTTATACCTGGAACAGCATCGTAGTTAAAGCTCTTAGGCCTGGAATGGCACAATCATGAGTCTGTGATTAATTCATTATTTGATTCTGTCGGCCCAAAAGCACCACAACCGACGTCCCGACTCTCCCGATTACCCAGCACGCCACTGCTATCCTCCATGGAGCGTCTGACAGCGATGTCACCGGGACTTTATCTTTTCTCAGGACAGTTAGCGGTAGCGCCTAAACGGTAGCGCAGCGGTTAGCGTCTCCGCTTCACAGCTAGAAGGTCCGGGTTCGATTCCCACCTGGACGGGGCCTTTCTGTGGAGTTTGCCTGTTCTCCCCGTGTCTGCGTAGGTTTCCTCCGGGTACTCCGGTTTCCTCTACCACTAAAAACATGAGCAATAGGTGAATCCTCCAGCCAGGTGATTCTCACCATCAGCTTGGCTCCACATCTGGAGATGGGTTCCCGGGCGCGGCACTGCTGTCGACCACTGCTCCTTACGGGTTGCCTCAGTGGCATCGATGGATGGGTTAAATGCAGAGGACAAATTTCCCTACGGTATAAAACTTTTTTTTTTTTAATCCCGTAGTATGAACGCAGAAAGCTGCTGATGAACCAATGTGCAGACGGACGAGGAAAAGTCCAGTTCACAATGACACGTCTGCCAGAGCCTTTTGTGGTGAATCTGTTTGTTAAAAGTGATATAAACCCAAGGGATTAATTAGTTTTTAGTTTCATCTGACTAAAACTTGACTAAAACTATCACATTTAGAAATGACTAAAACTAAAAGGGCTGCCAAAAACAACACTGATTCCAGATTGACAGTGTGAATAGCTCTGTAGAGTCATGTGACGTCATGTGAATGAAACCTTTTACCACTTCCCGAAACACCAACTTCTGAAATTTCAAACAATCTCACATTTGTATTTTTTCATTCACATCCTATAAATATTTCCGTGTTGTTAAATCTCGATAGACCCTTACAGAGGGGCATTCACAGCCCCCTCTTGATCCAGAGAGCAAAACTGTTCATATCAAGCCCTGATCAGATCCTTTTTGGTCTTTGCTCTTCGTCCCGGGACAGGTTTGTGAAGACAGTGAGGAGCGAGAGGGAAGAGAACACACAGTAACAGCAGCAGCAGCGCTGACGGGGAGAAAGGATATCGATTTGTGCTTTAAAGAGGCAATCTCCGCCGCCGGGCCGCTCGGGGGACTGCGGCGACAGAGACGTGTCCCAGTCAGAGCACGGAGACGGCAGAGGGACAAAAGGAGACCATCTCACTGACAAACGGGCTTTAAAGGAGTGGCTCTGAAATACCACTACATTTCTACAAAGTCAACGCCACTGACTCACGACGAGGAAAAGGGTTTGTCCCGTCGTGTCGTCGCACAGAGGGGGCACATCTTCATCACAGTTATTTATCCTAACACTTTAATGTAGATGGATTGAACTACTGCTGAACTACTACTATTCCATCCATCTTCTTCCACTTGTCCGTTGTCCGGTCGTGATCACACTGCACCGGCCCCTCCGGCGCCCCCTGCAGGTGGTGGGTCCAGGGAAGGACGGCCTCATGGTTCTAACTGGGCCTGTTGGTTTCTCATAACGGGGTCTGAAATAAATACATGTGAATATTCCAAGTAGAAACAAAGAAAAAAAAAAGCTTTGAGTTTATTTCTAAAACAAAATACATAGAAAAGAAAAAATAAACTTAATTCATTAAAGGCATAGGCCACAGTTCTTACACAAACTAGTAAAGTGAGACTTTACTGCGCGGACTGCAGTGCTCCTATGGTGTTATTACGCCTCACAATATAGTTCCTCTTTTTATCCACTTAGAAAATTGACATGTTTAATTGACTGTATTTAAATATGGAAACAGCTCGGTCGCTTCTAACTTCACCCCAGTTTGGAGCTATACCTTTGCAGGGAGAGGCTAAATGCTAACAACATTAGCGTGACTGAGCGCACGCACAAAGACCAGACAGGTACACATCAACTCGTCTAAGCTCAGGTAAGAACAGATCTCAGTATGGAGAAACACTGGCCTGTTCCTTTAAAAGTGGTAGTTATCCTGAACTGGCAGCATTTACTTATACAGTCCCGATAAACAGTTTAAGACCATTTGAAAAATGGTACAAATTCAAATTGTTCATGGATGAATCAAGGTTCAAAGTAGAAAAGGAGTGAGACAAAAAAGAATTGAGGAAATCTTTTATTGAAAACCACAACTCGACTCAAAACGATCATCAGTCATGACAGAGTGAAAACCGGACAGAAATGATCCACATTTCTGCACAACTTTTGATCTGCTGCAAAAACTGTCACGATTCAGCCTTAGTTACCCTGTTTTAGTTTGCATTTGTTTTATCTGTCCTTGGTGTTTATTCTGACATGTCTTTTTGGTCTGTGTGATTTTGCGTTGCTTCCCATGTGTTTGCCTGCCCCGCCCTGATGTGCCCTGTTTCCTCATGTATTTACACCCCTGTGTTTCCCTTGTCCTTTGTCGTGTCATTGTCTACGTCAGCCCCGGTTTGAGTTTTGTTATCTCTGGATTTTCTTATTTTGGTTTTCGCCTTTTGTTAAACATCACCAGTTTTGTTGCAGTCCTGCATTTTGTGTTTATTTTCTGCACCTCCAACCATGACAAAAACAGACTATGCTGGTCCCAGAGTCAGGACTAAACACAGTGAGGCTGCGTTTCACTAAATCTGGAACAGCCTCATGAGGATGTGATACCACTCTATGCTTATTGTTATGTTTGTGTTATTCTTACAGTTCTTATAAACAGGTCTGAGGTTAGTTGTAATAAAGTTTGTGAAGATTAATATGAACCTTTTTGCTGAGTGAGAACTTAAACGTAAGAGGAATAATAAGTACTATCAACTACGTTTTTGGATTCCCGTGAACTTAAAACTGTGTAGGGAAAAACAGAAAATGTGACATGACACATATAACCTACAGCAGAAGCGTCACATTGTTTTCTCTAACTTTATCTTCCTCCTCTTGTCCTGCAGCGTCTGGCCTTAAACACATAAATATGAGCTGATAATGAACATCCCTAATCGTTCCTCTGCGTTTATGGAGATGATTAATCAAACACATCCCATAATAAATAGCTGGTATTGTGTCCAGATGAAGTTATTAATCCCATAACGCCGGGTGTTGCTAATTAGTGCCATACCTCTTCTTTTAGACTGTGGCTAAAATAATGCATGTTTTCCCTTGATGCCTGTTTGCGCACATCCATGCCGTACCTAGGAACCTTTTGCACACACTAGTTTCTTGTAGGACCGGTTAAAGAAGGAACCACATCCGGGTCATTCGGCTACTTAGCGGAAGTAGCATTTCTGCAAATCGAGGCTGCAACTTCGATGAAATCTTCAAATATAAGTTGAGTTGTGCTAAAATGAAATGATGTAGCTGCTCATCGTTTCCATCTTTAGATTATTTATTGGAATGAACTTTGTGTGATGGATATTTCTTTTGTTATTTGACGATTTAGATACGTCGCGAATTAGCGACGTCAGGCCATAATGGAAAACTGCAATAGCTCCATCTGGTGGCATACGCCCACAGTGACCGCATTTTAGAATTATTTAGATCTATTACAGATGCTAACACGTTTTTTAGAACATGCCATTCTAGTGAATTTCTATAATCATTGTAACAATAACAAGGATATTAAAAAAAATGTATCCCTTATTTTACACAGAACAAAATTAAACTGTTCAAGCTGTATGCAAAGCGACCACAAGGTGGAGCTATTGGACCACAAACAAGAGTTCCACCGTCTGAAAATAATGTGCAATTATAATATCATTTGCAAATAAGTAATGGTAAATGGAGGTACCTTATGTACAATGAATAATAAAACCCCAGAAAAGGGAGTAAAATATGATAATTAGTAATAAAAATGGGGACATGTTAATGTTATGTAGATAAATTGTCTTTTTTTCCTACATCAGCAGCAGTGAGCTGCTGTATTTATGCCTGTTGTTGCTAATTTACGACATACCTAAAACTATATCTGTACTATGTGCTACAGATAAATTAACAATCTCCACTTAATTTAGCATCAGCTTGAAAGCAAAAACACTGATAATAAATTTTTTCTATAATTGGAAATTAATTCAGGCGTTAAGGGTTAAAACTGGCAGGTTCAGAAAGTGCCCGGGCTCTTCAGAGATCATCGTCCTTTAGGGAGAGCGGACGTTTGAACGAAAATAAAGCAGACTTTACAACTGGGGCTGGGTTTAATTAGAGCGCGGAGCTTTGGAATCGATCGGTAAAAATAAGGCTGGTGCCGTTAAACAATATTGGTCCAGTATCGGGGAAAGAAGTTTAGGTTCTACTGGGATCGGAAAAAGAAAAGAATCATAAGCAGTTCGGGTGCTTTTGGTCCAGGAATCCAGGAAACAGTTGAGGGGGAGGTTGGAAAAGTGGGAACATTTGGTAAAGATGTGGAGGAAAAAAGTGGAAAAGAAAATTGGAAAAAAGGTGGTCAGTGGTCTATAGTCTGTGGTCAGTGGTCAGTGGTCTATAGTCTGTACTCAGTGGTCAGTGGTCAGTGGTCTATAGTCTGTACTCAGTAGTCAGTAGTCAGTGGTCAGTGGTCTATAGTCTGTACTCAGTGGTCAGTGGTCTATAGTCTGTACTCAGTAGTCAGTAGTCAGTGGTCAGTGGTCTATAGTCTGTACTCAGTGGTCAGTGGTCAGTGGTCTATAGTCTGTACTCAGTGGTCAGTGGTCAGTGGTCTATAGTCTGTGGTCAGTAGTCAGTGGTCAGTGGTCTATAGTCTGTACTCAGTAGTCAGTGGTCAGTGGTCTATAGTCTGTGTCAGTAGTCAGTGGTCAGTGGTCTATAGTCTGTGGTCAGTGGTCAGTGGTCTATAGTCTGTACTCAGTGGTCAGTGGTCTATAGTCTGTGGTCAGTAGTAAGTGGTCAGTGGTCTATAGTCTTTCGTATCAGTGGTCAGTGGTCTATGTCTGTGGTCAGTGGTCTATAGTCTGTGGTCTATAGTTGTCCAGTGGTCAGTGGTCAGTGTCATAGTCTGTGGTCAGTAGTCAGTGGTCAGTGGTCTATAGTCCTGTCTCATGGTCAGTGGTCTATAGGTCAGTGGTCAGTGGTCTATAGTCTGTACTCAGTGTCAGTGGTCAGGGTCATAGTCTGTGGTCATAGTCCATGTGCTCAGTGGTCTATATCTGTGTCAGTGGTCAGTGGTCTATAGTCTGTGGTCAGTGGTCTATGTTTTCAGTGGTCAGTGGTCTATAGTCTGTACTCAGTCAGTGGTCAGTGTGGGTCAGTGGTCTATAGTCTGTACTCGTGGTCAGTGGTCAGTGGTCAGTGGTCCTATAGTCTGTACTCAGTGGTCAGTGGTCCAGTGGTCTATAGTCTGTTCAGTACGTGGTCAGTGGTCATGTGGTCTAGTGGGTCAGGGTCAGTGGTCAGTGGTCTATAGTCTGTATCAGTGGTCAGTGGTCAGTGGTCTATAGTCTGTACTCAGAAGTCGTGGTCAGTGGTCAGTGGTCTATTTGTGTTTGTCAGTGGTCTATAGTGTCTGTGGTCAGTGTCAGTGGTCAGTGGTCTATAGTCTGTACTCAGTGGTCAGTGGTCATAGTCTGTTCAGTGGTCATGGTCGATAGTCTGTGGTCAGTAGTAAGTGGTCAGTGGTCTATAGTCTGTACTCAGTGGTCAGTGGTCAGTGGTCGATAGTCTGTGGTCAGTAGTAAGTGGTCAGTGGTCTATAGTCTGTACTCAGTGGTCAGTGGTCAGTGGTCTATAGTCTGTACGTCAGTGGTCAGTGGTCAGTGGTCTATAGTCTGTACTCAGTGGTCAGTGGTCAGTGGTCATAGTCTGTACTCAGTGGTCAGTGGTCAGTGGTCATAGTCTGTGGTCAGTGGTCAGTGGTCTATAGTCTGTATCAGTGGTCAAGTGGTCAGTGTATAGTCTGTGGTCAGTGGTCAGTGGTCTATAGTCTGTACTCAGTGGTCAGTGGTCAGTGGTCAGTCTGGTCAGTCAGTGGTCTGTGGTCTATAGTCTGTACTCAGTGGTCATGGTCAGTGGTCTATAGTCTGTACTCAGTGGTCAGTGGTCAGTGGTCTATAGTCTGTACTCAGTAGTTTGGTGGTCAGTGGTCAGTGGTCTATAGTCTGTACTCAGTGGTCAGTGGTCAGTGGTCTATAGTCTGTACTCAGTAGGGTCATGCCTAGTGGTCAGTGGTCAGTGGTCTTATAGTCTGTACTCAGTAGTCAGTGGTCAGTGGTCTATAGTCTGTACTCAGTGGTCAGTGGTCAGTGGTCTATAGTCTGTACTCAGTAGTCAGTGGGTCAGTGGTCTATAGTCTGTACTCAGTGGTCAGTGGTCAGTGGTCTATAGTCTGTTCAGTAGTCCAGTGGTCAGTGGTCTATAGTCTGTACTCAGTGGTCAGTGGTCTATAGTCTGTACTCAGTGGTCAGTGGTCAGTGGTCTATAGTCTGTACTAGTGGTCAGTGGTCTATAGTCTGTACTCAGTGGTCAGTGGTCAGTGGTCTATAGTCTGTTAGGTCAGTGGTCAGTCTGCTCAGTGTCAGTGGTCTATAGTCTGTACTCAGTGGTCAGTGGTCAGTGTTATAGTCTGTACTCAGTAGTCAGTGGTCTATAGTCTGTACTCAGTAGTCAGTGGTCTATAGTCTGTACTCAGTGGTCAGTGGTCTATAGTCCTGTACTCAGTTCAGTGGTCAGTGTCTATAGTCTGTACTCAGTGGTCAGTGGTCTATAGTCTGTACTCAGTAGTCAGTGGTCTATAGTCTGTACTCAGTAGTCAGTGAGTGGTCTATAGTCTGTACTCAGTGGTCAGTGGTCAGCATGGGTCCTATAGTCTGTATCTGTCAGTGGTCAGTAGTGGGTCAGTGGAGTTCTATAGTCTGTACTCAGTAGTCAGCTGGTCTATAGTCTGTACTCAGTAGTCAGTGGGTCTATAGTCTGTACTCAGTGGTCAGTGAGTTCTATTGTCTGGTACTCAGTAGTCAGTGGTCTATAGTCTGTACTCAGTGGTCAGTGGTCTATAGTCTGTACTCAGTGGTCAGTGGTCAGTGGTCTATAGTCTGTTACTCAGTAGTCAGTGGTCTATAGTCTGTACTCAGTGGTCGTGGTCTATAGTCTGTACTCAGTAGTCAGTGGTCAGTGGTCTATAGTCTGTATACTCAGTGGTCAGTGGTCAGTGGGTCTATAGTCTGTACTCAGTGGTCAGTGGTTATAGTCTGTATCAGTAGTCAGTGGTCAGTGGTCTATAGTCTGTACTCGTATCAGTGGTCAGTGGTCAGTGGTCTATAGTCTGTACTCAGTAGGTCAGTGAGATCAGTAGGTCAGTGGTCAGTGGTCTATAGTCTGTACTCAGTAGTCAGTGGTCAGTGGTCAGTGGTCTATAGTCTGTACTCAGTCAGTGGTCAGTGTCAGTGGTCAGTGGTCTATAGTCTGTACTCAGTGGTCATGGTCAGTGGTCAGTCGTTCTAGTATGTCCAGTGGTGCAGTGGTCTATAGTCGGTACGTGCGTAGTGGTCAGTGGTCAGCTGGTGCAAGTGGTCTATAGTCTGTACTCAGTAGTCAGTGGTCAGTGGGTCTATAGTCCCTGTCTCAGTGGTCTTGTGGTCAGTGGTCCAGATGGTCAGGGTCCATCTGCATCAGCCGTCCGCCTGAGCAGCGGGTCTTGCAGGAATGCGTTGCTTCCTGTAGTGACAGACCATCCGATCCGTCCTGTGGTCGTGTTACTGCCCAGGGTTATTTATACTCCGTGTGTCGGAGCGCGTCCTCACTGTAACACTGTCCTCAAAATGGAGGACACTACAGCGCGGTAAAATAACTTCCATAGGCGCTTATAGGAGCGAGCTCGTCCTGCGGAACAGCGTCTGTGTGAAGGGAAGGGAAGGGGGGGCAGAGGAGAGAGACGGACGGTGTCAGAGCTTCACACTGATCACAGGACAGAGGAGAGAGCAGGACTGGCGGGTCAGAGCTTCACTGGTCTTGATCACAGGACAGAGGAGAGAGGACTGCGACGGCGATCAGAGCTTCACTCTGATCACAGACGAGAGGAGAGAGAGACTGGATCACGGGTCATAGCCTTTCACCTCTGATACGACAAGAGAGAGAGAGAGACTGGACGGGTCAGAGCTTCAACACATGATCACAGACAGAGGAGAGGGAGACTGGCGCGGGTTCAGAGCTTCACTCTGATCCACAGGACAGAGTAGAGAGAGACTGGACGGGTCAGAAGCTTCACTCTGATCACAGACAGAGGGAGAGAGACGAATGGACGGGTCAGAGCTTCACTCTGATCACAGAGCGGGGAGAGGAGACTGGAGGGTCAGAGCTTCACTCTGATCACCGACAGAGGATGCAGAGAGACTGAGACGGGTCGCGAGCTTCACACTCGTCACAGGGAAGAGGAGAGAGACTGGACGGGTTCAGAGCTTCACTCTGATCACAGACGAGGAGAGAGAGACTGCGACGGGTCAGAGAGGCTTCACACTGATTCACAGACAGAGGAGAGAGAGACTGAGACGCGCGTCAGAGCTTCACACTGATCACAGGACAGCAGCGAGAAGGACTGGGACGGTCAGAGACTTCACACTGATCACAGACAGAGGAGAGGAGATGGACGGTCAGAGGCTTTCACCACTGATCACGACAGAGAGAGAGAGACTGGACGGTGTCACGAGCCTCACACTGACCACAGGACAGTAGGAGAGAGAGACTGAGCGGTTCAGAGCTTCACAACTGATCACAGACAGAGGAGAGAGAGACTGGACGCGGTCAGAGCTTCACACTGATTCACAGACAGAGGAGAGAGCTGGACGGGTTTCAGAGCTCACTCTGATTCACAGACAGAGTGAGAAGAGACTGGGACGGGTCAGAGTTCAACACTGATCACGACAGAGGAGAGAGACTGGACGGGTTCAGAGCCTCCACTTGATCCAGCAGAGGAGAGAGAGACTGGACGCGGTCAGGAGCCTCACTCTGATCACAGACAGCAGGCAGAGAGAGACATGGACGAGAGTCAGCAGCCTTCACACTGATCACAGACAGAGGAGAGAGAGACTGGACTGGGTCAGGACCTCACTCTTTGATCACGGGACAGAGGAGAGAGAGGACTGGACGGGTCAGAAGCCTCACTCTGATCACAGGACAGAGGAGAGAGAGACTGGACGGGTCAGAGCCATCACTCTGATCACAGACAGAGGCAGAGAGAGACTGGACGGGTCAGAGCTTCACCACTGTCACAGATACAGAGGGAGAGAGACTGGACGCGGTCACGAGCCTAACACTGATCACAGACAGAGGAGAGAGAGACTGAGACGGTAGAGTTTCCACACTGCACTCACAGACAGAGGAGAGAAAGAGCTGGGAACGTACTGGGTCAGAGCCTATCACACTGCATCACAGACAGAGGAGAGCAGACTGGACGGCGGTCAGAGCCTCCCTGATCACAGACAGAGGAGATGAGAGACTGGACGGGTCTCAGAGCCTCACTTGATCACAGACGAGGAGAGATGAGACTGACGGGTCAGAGCTTCACACTGATCCACAGACAGAGGAGAGAGAGACTGGACGGAGTCAGGCCCTCACTTTGATTCACAGAACAGAGAGGAGAGCAGGGACTGGGACGGTCAGAGGCTCACACTGACACAACAGAGGAGAGAGGACTGGACGGGTCAGAGCTATTCACTCTGATCACAGACGAAGGAAGAGAGAGACTGACGGGTCAGAGTTTCACACTGATCACAGGACAGAGGAGAGAGACTGCGACGGGGTCAGAGCTTCACTGATCAAGACCAGAAGGAGAGAGGAGGACTGGACGCGGTCAGAAAGCTTCACTCTGATCACAGACAGAGGAGAGAAGAGACTGGACGTGGCTGTCAGAGCTCACACTGATCACAGACAGAGGATGAGAGAGACGGACGGGTCAGAGCTTCACTCTGAACAGACAGAGCGAGAGAGACTGCGACGGTCAGAGCTTCCTTCTGATTCACAGACAGAGGAGAGAGACTAGGACGGGTCAGAGGCTTCACTCTGATCACAGAGACAGAGGAGAGAGGAACTGGACGGAGGTCAGGAGCCTCACACTGATCACAGACAGAGGAGAGAGAGACTGGACAGGTGTTCAGAGGCTTCACTCTGCCAAACAGAGGAGAGGAGATGGAACGGAGTCAGAGCTTCAACTCTTGATCACAGACAGAGAGAGAGATCTGGACGGGTCAGAGTTCAACTCTGATCACCAGACAGAGCGAGAGAGAGACTGGACGGGTCAGAGCCTTCACAACTGATACACAGACAGAGGAGAGGAGAGACTGGACGGGTCAGAGCTTCACTTCTGATCAAGACAGAGAGAGAGACTGGACGGCTGTCAGAGCTTCATCTGATCACAGACAGAGGAGAGAGCAGGACTGGACGGCGTCGAGCCTCACACTGTCCAGACATAGGAGAGAGGACTGGACGAGTCAGGAGCTTCACACTGGATCACAGACAGGGAGAGAGACTGGACGGAGTTCAGCAGCTTCACTCTGATCACAGGGGAACAGAGGATGAGAGACTGACGCGTCAGAGCTTCACTCTGCATCACAGACAGAGGAGCAGAGAGACTGACGGTCAGAGGCCTCACACTGCATCACAGGACAGAGGAGCAGAGAGACTGAGACGCGGTCAGACGCTTCACACCTGATCACAGACAGAGCGAGAGAACTGAGACGGGTCAGAGCTTCAACACTGTCACAGAACAGAGTGACGATGAGAGACTGGACGGGTCAGAAGCCTCACACCATGATCACAACAGGGAGAGAGGACTGGACGGGGTCAGAGTTCACACTGATCCAGACAGAGAGAGAAGAGACTTGGACGGTCGTCAGACGCTTCACTCTGATCACAGACGAGGAGAGGAGAACTGATGGGTCAGAGCTTCCACTCTGAATCACAGACAGAGGAGAGGAGACTGGACGGGTCAGAGCTGCACACTGATCACCAGACAGAGGAGAGGAGGGACTGGACGGCGTCAGAGCTTCACTGATCACAGACAGAGGAGGAGACGACTGGACGGGTCAGAGCCTCCACTCTTGATTCAACAGACAGAGCGAGGAGATGGACGGGGTCAGAGCTTCACACTGATCACAGACAGATGGAGAGAGACTAGGACGGCGTCAGAGCCTCACTTGAATTCACAGACAGAGGAGAGACGGAAGATGGACGGCTCAGAGCGCCTCACACTGATCACAGACCAGAGGCAGAGAAGAGACTGGACGGAGTCAGAGCTTCACTCTGATCACAGACAGAGGAGAAGGAGACTGCACGCCGGTAGAGCCGTCAAACTGATCCAGACAGAGCAGAGAGAGACCTGGACGGGGCTCAGAGCCTCACTCTGAATCACAGACAGAGAGAGATGAGACTGGACGGGTCAGAGCCTCACTCTGCATCACAGACAGACGGAGAGAGACTGGACGGGTCAGAGCTTCACTCTGATCACAGACAGAGGAGAGAGGAGACTGGCGGGTCCGAGCTTCCACACTGATTCACAGACAGCAGGAGAGAGAGACTGGACGGGTCAGAGCCTCACCACTGACTCACGCACAGAGGGCAGAGAAACTGGCACGGGTCAGAGCTTCACACTGATCAACAGGACAGAGGAAGAGAGATGGAACGGGTTCAGAGCCTCCTCTGATCCACGGACAGATGGAGAGAGAAAAACTTGGGAGAAACGGGTGTCAGAGCTTCACTCTGATCAAGACAGAGGAGAGAGAGACTGACGGGTCAGAGCTTCACTCTGATCACAGACAAGGAGAGAGAGACTGGACGGGGTCAGAGCTTTCACTCTGTCCACAGCAGAGGAGAGAGAGGACCTCGGACGAGTTTTCAGAGCTTCACTTTGATCACAGGACAGAGGAGAGAGAGGGAACTGGACGGTGCAGCAGCCCTTCACTTGGATCCACAGGACTAGAGGAGCGAAGAGACTGGACGGGGTCAGAGCTTCACACTGAATCACAGACGACGGAGAGAGAGACTGGCGGCGGTCAGAGTTCACACGACTCAAGACAGAGCGAGAGAGAGACTAGGACGGAGTCAGAGCCTCACTTCTGATCACCAGACAGAGGAGAGCAGAGACTGGACGAGGGTCAGAGCTTCACACTGACACAGACAGAGGAGAGAGGATGGCACGGTCAGAGCCTCCACTCTGAATCACAGAAGAGGACGCAGATGCGAGACTGGACGGGTTCAGAGCCTCACACGATCACAGGACAGAGGAGAGAGAGACTGGCGGGTCAGAGTTCACACTGATCACAGACAGAGGATAGAGAGAGACTGAGACGGGTTCAGAGCTTTCACTCTGATCACAGACAGAGAGAGAGAGAGCTGGACGGGTCAGCAGTTTCACCACTGCATCAACAGACATCGAGGGAGAGAGGGACTGGACGGGTCAGAGCCTCCACATGCTCACAGACAGTAGGAGAGAGACTGGACGGAGTCAGAGCATTCACTCTGATCACAGACAGAGGAGAGACGAGACTGGACGGTCAGAGCTTCCACCTCTGATCACAAACAGAGGACGAGAGAGACTGGACGGGTCCAGGCTTCCACATGATCAAACAGACAGAGGAGAGAGAGACTGGGACGGCGTCAGAGTTTCACCTGATCACAGAAGAGGAGAGAGAGACTGGCACGGGTCAGAAGCCTCACACTGATCACACAGACAGAGGAGAGAGACTGGACGGGTCGAGCTTCACTCTAGATCACAGAACAGAGGGAGAGCATGACTGGACGCGGTCAGAGCTTCACTCTGATCACAAACAGCAGGAGAAGAGGACTGGAACGGGTCGAGCTTCACTCTATCGAAACAGAGGATGGAGAGACTGCGACGCGGTCAGAAGGATTCACTCTGAATTCACAGACAGAGTGCAGAGAGACTGGCACGGATGTCAGAGCATTCATTCTGATCACAAAACAGAGGAGAGAGCAGACTGGACGGGTCAGAGCTTCACTCTGATCACAGACAGAGGCAGAGAGAGACTGGACGGTCAGAGCCTTCCCCTGATCCAGACAGAGGAGAGAGGACTGGACGAAGTCTGAGCTTCACACTGATTCACAGACAGAGGAGAGAGACCTGGACGGGTTCAGAGCTTCACTCTGATCACCCAGACAGAGCGAGAGAGACTGGACGCGTCAGCAGCTTCACTCTGATCCAACAAAAACAGCAGCGAGAGGAGACCTGGACCGGTGGTCAGAGCTTCAACTCTGATCCATCCGGGGACAGAGGAAGACGAGAGACTGGCGGGAGTCAGAGCCATCACAACTGATCACAGACAGAGGAGAGAGACTGGACGAGTCAGAGCTCTCACACTGATCACAGCAGAGGAGATGAGACTGGACGGGTCAGAGCTCACCTTGATCACAGAGACAGAGGAGAGAGACTGGCACGGAGTCAGGCTTTCACTCTGATCACAGACAAGGGAGCAGCAGAGCTGGACGGGTCAGAGCCTCACAACTGATCACAGACAGAGGCGAGAGAGACTTGGACGGGGTACAGAGCTCACACTGATCACAGACGAGAGGAGAGAGACTGAGGACGGGTCAGAGCTTCACACTGATCACAGACAGAGGAGGAGAGACTGGAGGGTCAGAGCCTCCACACTGATCACAGACAGAAGGAAAGAGAGAGACTGCGACGGCGTCAGCAGCCTTCACACTGATTCACAGACAGAGGAGAGAGAGACTGACGGAGTCAGCAGCTTTCACTCGTGATCACAGACAGCAGGATGAGGCGAGGAGAGACTGCGATGAGGTCAGAGCTTCACTCTGATCACAGACAGAGGAGAGAGAGGACTGGACGCGGTCAGAGCTTCACCTGATCACAGACAGAAGGAGAGAGCAGAAGACTGACAGCGATGTCAGAGCCTTCAACTGAAATCACAGCACAGAGGACGAGACTGAGACTGACGGGTTCAGAGGCCTCACTCTGATCACAGGACAGAGGAGAGAGGACTGACCGGGTCAGGCTTCACACTGATCACAGAACAGCAGGAGAGAGATGGACGGGTCAGAGCCTCACTCTGATACAGGACAGAGGAGACGCAGAGACTGCGGACGGGTCAGAGCCTCACACTGAATCACAGACAGGGAGAAGAGGACTGGGACAGGAGTCAAGAGCTTCACTCTGATCACAGAAGCAGGAGAGAGAGACTGGAACGGGTCCAGAGCCTCAAACTGATCCAGACAGAGCAGAGAGCAGACTGGACGGCGTCGGGAGCCTCACTCGAATCACAGACAGAGGAAGAGACTGGACGGTCAGAGCCTCACTCTGCATCACAGACAGAGGAGAGGACTAGCGAACGGGTCAGAGCTTCCTTCTGTCACAGCACACGAGGAGGAGACAGAGACTGGACGCGTTAGAGCTTCACACTGATACACAGGACAGAGGGAGAGAGACTGGACGGGTCAGAGCCTCACACTGATCACGGACAGAGCGAGCAAGAGACTGGACGGTGTCAGAGCTTCACACTGATCACAGACAGAGGAGCTGGAGGAGAGACTTGGAACGGCTTCAAGCCTCACTCTGATCACGTGACAGAGGAGAGAGAGGACTGGCGCGGTCAGAGCTTCACTCTGATCACAGGACAGAGGAGCAGAGAGACTGCGGTGTCAGAGCTTCCACTCTCGTCACAGACAGCCAGGAGAAGTGAGAGACTGAGACGGTGTCCGAGCTTCACTTCTGATCACGGACAGCAGGAGAGAGAGACTGACGAGTCAGAGCTTCACTCGCATCACAGACGAGGACGAGACGAGGGACTGAGACGGGTCAGGCCTCACTCTGATCACAGACAGAAGAGAGAGAAAGAGACTGCGGACGGGTCAGACGCATTCACACTCATGATCACAGACAGAGGAGAGCAGGACTGGACGCGGTCAGAGCTTCAACTGATCACAGACAGAGGAGGAGAGACATGGAACGGTCAGAGCCTTCACTCTGATACAGAAGAGGGAGAGACGAGACTGGACGGGTCAAGGAAGCTTCACCCACTGCATTCACAGACTAGAGGAGAGAGAGACTGTACGTGTCCAGAGCCTCACTCTTGGATCACAGACAGAGGAGAGAGAGACTGCGACGGAGTCAGAGCCTCACACTGATCACAGACAGAGGAGAGAGAGACTGGACGGGTCAGAAGCTATCAACTGATCACAGACAGACGGAGAGAGAGACTGGCGGGTCAGAGTTCACCTCTGATCCACAGACAGAGGAGAGAGAGACTGGACGGGGTCAGAGTTTTCACACTGATCACAAGACAGAGGAAGAGAGCAGGACTGCGACGGGTCAGAGCCTCACACTGATCACCAGGACAGGAGCGAGAGAGGGACTGGACGGAGTCAGAGCTTCACATCTGCATCACAGACAGAGGAGAGCAGAGCACTGACGGAGTCAGAGCTTTCACTCTGATCACAAACAGATGGAGAGAGAGACTGGACGAGATCAGAGCTTCACACTGATCACAGACAGAGGGAGAGAGAGGACTGGACGGGTCAGAGTTCACACTGATCACAGACAGAGGAGAGAGAGACTGACGGAAGTCAGAGCCTCACACTTGATCACAGACAGAGGAGAGAGCTGGACGGGTCAGAGCTTTCACTCCTGATCACGACAGAGGAGAGCGGACTGCGACGCGGCCAGAGCTTTCACTCTGCATCACAAACAGAGGAGAGAGACTGGACGGTGTCAGAGCTTCACTCTGATCACAAACAGAGGAGAGAGAGAGACTGACGGGTCAGAGCTTCACTCTGATTCACAGGACACGAGAGGAGAGAGGATGGGACGGGTCAGAGATTCACACTGATCACAGACAGAGGAGAGAGAGACGGACGGAGTCAGCAGGCCTTCACTCTGATCACAGACCAGAGGAAAGAGAGAGACTGGACGGGTCAGAGCTTCACTCTGATCACAGACAGAGCGAGAGAGAGACTGGACGGGGTCAGAGCATTTCACTCTGATCACAGACAGCAGGAGAGAGAGACTGACGGGTCAGAGCTTCACTCCTGATCACAGACAGGGAGAGAGAGACTGGACGGGTCAGAGCCTCACACTGAATCACACAGAGGGGAGAGAGAGCGAGACTGGACGGGTCAGAGCCTCAACACTGATCACAGACAGAGAGAGAGGAGACTGGACGGGTCAGAGCCTCACACTATCCACAGACAGAGGCAGAGAGGACTGACGGGTCTCAGACCTCACTTCTGAATCACAAGACAGAGGAGAGAGAGAGACTGGAGGGTCAGAGCTTCACACTTGATACACAGACAGAGGAGAGAGACTGGTACGAGGTTCAGAGCTTCACTTCTGATCAACAGACAGAGGACGAGAGGACGAGAGATGGACGGGTCAGCAGCTTCACACTGATCACAGACAGAGGAGAGCAGACTGGCGGGTCAGAGCCTCACAGCTGATCACAGGACAGAGGAGAGCAGACTGCGACGGCGTCAGAGCCTCACACTGATCACAGGCAGAGGCAGCAGAGAGACTGACGGGGTCAGAGGCCTCACTCTGATCCACAGACAGGGAGAGAGAGGACTGGACGGTCAGAAGCCTCACCACTGATCACAGACAGAAGGACGAGAAGACTGGACGGCGTCAGTGTAGCTTCACACGTGATCACAGACAGAAGGAGAAGAGAGGACTGACGGGTCAGAGCTCACTCTGATCACAGACAGAGGAGAGAGACTGGAACGGGGTCAGAGCTCACTCTGATCACAGGACAGAGGAGAGAGAGAGACTGGACGGGTCGAAGCTTCACACTGAATCACAGACAGGAGGACGAGAGAGACTGCGAACGGCGTCAGAGCTTCATCTGATCACAGACAGAGGAGAGATGAGGACTTGGACGGGTCAGAAGCTCCATCTAGATCACAGACAGAGGAGAGAGACTGGACGGGGTCAGAGGCCTCAAAAACTGGATCACAGGACAGAGCAGAGAGAGGACTGGACGGTCAGAGCTTTCACTCTGATCCAGACAGAGGAGAGAGAGGATGGACGAGAGTCAGAGCCTCAAAACTGCATCACTAGACAGCAGGAGGAGACTGACCGGGTGCAGAGCTTCACTCTGATCACGGACAGAGGAGAGAGACTGGACGCGGTCAGCAGCTTCACTCTGATCACGGACAGAGGAGAGAGACTGGACGAGGTCAGAGCCTCAAACTGATCACAGACAGAGCAGAGAGAGACTGAGAACGGTCAGAGCTTCACTCTGATCACAGACAGAGGAGAGAGACTGGACGCGTCGCAGCCTCAACTGATCCACAGGACAGAGGGAGGAGAGAGACTGAGACGGCGTCAGAGCTTCCACTCTGATCACAGACAGAGCAGAGAGAGACTGGAACGGTCAGAGGCCTCACACTTGACACAGACATGAGGGGAGAGAGAAGACTGGGACGGGTCAGAGCCTCACTTGATCACAGACAGAGCAGAGAGAGACTGGACGGTCAGAGCTCACTCTGATCACGGACAGAGGAGAGAGAGACTGGACGGGTCAGAGGCTTCACCTGATCACAGACAGAGATGAGCAGATGGACGGGTCAGAGCTCACTCTCGATCACGGGACAGAGCGAAGAGAGAGAACTGGACGGGTCGAGCCTCACACTGATCCAAGACAGAGGAGAGAGACTGGACGGACGGTCAGAGCTTCACTTTGATCACAGACAGAGACAGGAGAGAGACTGACGGGTCAGAGCCTCACACTGATCACACGAACAGAGGAGAGAGACTGACGGGTCAGGCTTCACTCTGATCACAGGCACAGAGCAGAGATGCAGACTGGACGGCGTTCAGAGCCTCCAACTGATCACAGACAGAGGAGATGAGACTGGACGGGCAGAGCCTTCACACTGATCAAGGACAGACGAGTAGAGAGAGACTGGAGGGTCAGAGCTTCACTCTGATCACGGACAGGGAGAGAGAGACTGACGGAGTCAGAGCTTCACACTGATCACAGCACAGAGGAGAGAGACTGGACGGGTCAGAGCTTCACTCCTTGATCCACAGACAGAGGAGAGTGAGACTGACGGGGTCAGAGCTTCACTCTGATACAGGACAGAGGAGAGCGAGACTGGCACGGGTTCAGAGCTTCACTGCTGATCACAGCACAGAGAGATGAGCGACTGCGACGGAGTCAGCAGGCTTCACTGATCAACAGCAGGAGGAGAAGAGAGGACTGACGGGTCAGAGCTTCACTGATCACAGACAGAGGAGAAGAGAGACTGGACGGGTCAGAGCTTCACTCTGATCACAGACAGAGAGAGAGAGAGGACTGGACGGGTCAGAGCTTTTTCACTCTTTCATGATCACGGACATTAGAGAGAGACTGGACGAGTTCAGAGCTTCACTCTGATCACGGACAGAGGAGGAGAGGACTGGAGGGTCAGAGCTTCACTTTGATCACAGCAGAGCGAGAGAGACTGGGACGGTCGTTCAGGAGCTTCACTCTGATCCACTGACAGAGGAGAGAGACTGGACGGTCAGGCCTCACTCTGATCACAGACAAGGCAGCAGAAGACTGGACGGGTCAGAGCCTTCACACTGATCACAAGACAGCAGCGAGAAGGAGACTGGCGGGCTCAGAGCTTCACACCACTGATCACAGACAGAGGAGAGAGACTGGGACGCACGTTCAGACCTTCACTCTGATCACGGGACAGATGGAGGAGAGGCACTGGACGGGTCCAGAGCTTCACTCTTGATCACAGACAGAGGAGAGAGCAGACTGGACGGAGTCAGAGACCTCACACTGATCACAGGACGCAGGAGAGGACTGACGGTGTCAGAGCCTCACTCTGCATCAACGGACAGAGGAGAGAAAGAGCAAAACTGGACGGTCAGAAGCTTCACTCTTGATCCACAGACAGATGGAGAGAACTGGACGGGTCAGAGTTCCACTTCTGATCACAGGACAGAGGAGAGAGAGACTGGGACGGGTCAGAGCTATCACCTCTGAAATCACGGGACAGAAGGAGAGAGAGACACTGTGACGGGTGTCAGAGCTTCACACTGATCACAGACAGGGAGAGAAGGACTGGACGGGTCAGAGCTTCACTCTGATCACAGACAGAGGCAGAGAGACTGCGACGGAGTCAGAGCTTCAACTCTGATCACAGACAGAGGAGAGAGAGACTGGACGGGTCAGCAGCTTCACTCATGATCACAGACAGATGGACGAGAGAGACTTGGACGGTGTCAGAAGCCTTCACACTCTTTGATCAACAGGACATGAGGAGAGAGAGACTGACGGGTCAGAGCTTCAACACTGATCACACGACAGAGGAGAGAGAGACTGGACGGGTCAGAGCTTCACTTGATCACAGACAGAGGAGAGAGAGACTGGCACGGGTCAGAGCTCTCACTCTGATCACAGACAGAGCGAGAGAGAGACCTGGACGGTTCAGAGTTTCACTCTGATCACAGACAGAGGAGAGAGAGACTGGACGGGTCAGAGCCCTCACCACTGCATCACAGACAGATGGAGAAGAGAACTGGACGAGGTCAGCAGCTTCACTCTGATCACAGACAGATGGAGCAGGAGAAGTTATGGACGGGTCAGAGGCTTCACACTGATTCACCAGACAGAGAGAGAGGACTGGACGGGTCAGAGCTTCACACTGATCACAGACAGAGCGAGAGGACTGACGCAGGTCAGAGCGGCTTCACACTGATCACAGGGACAGAGAGAGAGAGACTGGACGGCGTCAGAGCTTCACTCTGATCACGGCACAGAGGAAGACGAGACTTGGACGAGTCAGAGCTTCACTCTGATCACGGGACAGTAGGAGAGAGAAGACTGGACGGGTTTCAGAGCCTCACTCTGATCACAGGACAGAGAGAAGAGGACTGGACGGGTCAGAAGCCTCACACTGATCACAGACAGAGGAGAGAGACTGGACGGGTTTCAGAGCTTCACTCTGCATCACAGACAGAGAGAGAGACTGGACGAGTAGAGCTTCACTCTGATCACAGACAGAGGAGAGAGACTGACAGGGTCAGAGCTTCACTCTGATCACGAGACCAGAGGAGAGAAGAGGACTGGACGGCGTCAGAGCCTCACTCTGATTCACAGACAGAGGAGAGAGAGACTGGACGGTCGAGCCTCACTCTGAAATCACAGACAGCAGGAGAGAGAGACTGGACGGGTCAGAGCTCCACTCTGATCACAGCACAGAGGAGAGAGAGACTGACGGGTTCAGAGCTTCACTCTGATCACAGGAAGACAGGGACGAGAGAGACTGGCGGTCAGGGCCTCACCTCTGATCACAGACAGAGGAGAGAGAGACTGGAGGGTCAGAGCTTCACTCTGACTCACAGACAGAGAGAGAGACTGGACGGGTCGAGCTTCAACACTGATCACGACAGAGGACGAGAGACTGGACGGGGGTCAGAGCTTCACTCTGCATCACAGACAGAGGGAGAGAGGGACTGGACGGGTCAGAGGCTTCACACTGATCTACAGACAAGAGGAGAGAGAGACTGGGCGGCGTCAGAGCCTTCAGCTCTGCATCACGACCAGAGGAGATGGACTGGGACGAGTCAGAGCTTTCACTCTGCATCACGGACAGAGGAGAGGGACTGGAACGAGTCAGAGCTATCACTCTGCATCACAGGGACAGAGGAGAGAGACTGGACGGGTCAGAGCTTCACTCTGATCACGAAGCAGGGAGAGAGACTGGCGGGTCAGGAGCCTCACTCTGATCACAGGACAGAGGAGAGAGAGAGATGCAGACGGGTCAGAGCCTCACTCTGATCACAGACAGAGAGATGAGAGACTGGACGGGCGTCAGAAGCCTAAAACACTCTGATCCAGACAGAGGAGAGAGAGACTGGACGGGAGTCAGAGCTTCACTTCTGATCACCAGACAGCAGGAGAGAGAGGACTGGACGCGGTTCAGAGCCTCACACTGATCACAGGCAGAGGCAGAGAGACTGACGAGATCAGCGAGCTTCACTTGAAATCACGACCAGTAGGAGAGAGACTGGAACGGTCAGAGCTTCACTCTGATCACAGACAGAGGAGAGAGACTAGGACGGGTCAGAGCTTCACTCTGATCACGACAGAGGAGGAGGACTTATGGAAACGGGTCAGAGCTTCACACTTAGTCACAGACAGAGGAGAGAGGAAAATGGACGCGCGGGTCAGAGCTTCCACTCTGATCACGGACACGAGGAGAAGAGACTGGACGTTCAGGCAGCCTCACTTCTAGATCACAGAAAGCAGAGAGAGACCTGGAGGGTTCAGAGCTTCACTCTTGATTCACAGACCAGAGAGAGAGAGACTTGGACGGCGTCAGAGCTCACTCTGATCACAGACAGAGCGAGAGAGACTGACGGGTCAGAGCTTCACTCTGCTCACGGACAGCAGGAGTAGAGGAGATGGACGGGTCAGAGGTCACACTGATACAGACACGAAGGCAGAGAGAGATGGAGGGTCAGAGCCTCACTCTGATCACCGACAGCAAGCAGAGAGAGACCTGGACGGGTTCAGAGCTTCACTGATCACAGGACAGAGGAGGAGACGGAGGATGGACGGGTCAGAGCATTCACTCTCGATGCACAGACAGAGAAGAGAGACTGGACGGGTCAGAGCTTCACACTGCATCACAGGACAGCAGGAGAAGAGAGACCTGGGGACGGGTCAGAGCTTTCACTCTGATCACAGACAGAGGCAGAGAGAGACTGAGGACGCGGTCAGAGCTGTATCACACTTGATCACAGCAGAGGAGAGAGATGACTGGACGGTGTCAGAGCTTCACTCTTGCAATCACAGACAGAGGAGAAGAGAGACTGGACGGGTCAGAGCTTCACTCTGCATCACAGGACAGAGGAGAAGAGATGACGGGTCAGAGCTTTCACTCTGATCTCAGACAGAGGAGAGCAGACATGGACGGTGTCAGAGCTTCACTCTGATCACAGACAAGAAGGAGAGAGAGGACTGGACGGAGTAGAGCCTCACTCTGATCCACAGACAGAGGAGAGGAGCACTGGACGGTAGTCAGAGCTTCACTCTGATCCACCAGACAGAGAGAGAAGAGGACTGGACGGTCAGAGCTTTCACACTTGAATCACAGGACAAGGAGGAGATTAAGGACTAGGACGGGTCAGAAGCTTCACACTGCATCACAGAAGAGGAGAGAGAGACCTGGGACGGGCTCAGCAGCCCTCACTCCACTGATCACAGACAGAGGAGAGAGAAGGATGGACGGGTCAGAGCTTCACTCTGATCACAGACAGAGTGAGAGGTAGACTGGACGGGTTCAGAGCCTCACTCTGATCACAGACATGAGGAGAGAGAGACTGGACGCGGTCAGAGCTTCACACTGATCACAGACAGAGAGAGAGACTGACGGGTCAGAGCCTCACACTGATCCACAGACAAGAGCAGAGAGAGGACTGGACGGGTCAGAGCCTTCACACTGATTCACAGACAGAGGAAGAGAGAGGGACTGACGGGTCAGAGCCTTCACACTGAATCACAGACAGAGGAGGAGGAGGACTGACGCGGTCAGAGGCTTCACTCTTGATCACAGACAGAGGGATTGAGAGACTGGACGGCCGTCAGAGCTTCACTGTCACAGACAGAGGAGGAGAGAGACTGACGAGGTCAGAGTTCACTCTGATCACAGACGAGGCAGAGAGACTGGACGGCGTCAGAGGCCTCACTTGATCACAGACAGAGGAGAGAACAGAGACTGGACGGGTCCAGAGCCTCACTGATCACAGACAGAGGAGAAAGAGACTGGACGGGCTCAGAGGCTTCACACATGATCACAGGACAGAGGAGAAGAGAGACTGGACGGGTCAGAGCTTCACTCTGATCACAGACAGAGGAGAGAGAGGACTGGACGGGTCAGACGCTTCACTCTGATCACAGACAGAGGAGAGAGACCTGACGGGTCCAGAGCTTCACACTGATCACGGACAGAAGGAGAGAGAGAGACTGGGGACGGGTCAGAGCTCACTCTGACACAGACAAGGGAGAGAGGAGAACTGGGCACGAGTCAGAGCTTCACTCTGATCCGGGACAGAGCGAGCAGAGAGACTGGACGGTTTCAGAGCTTCCACTCTGATCACGACAGAGGAGAGAAGACTTGGACGGGTCAGAAGCTTTACACTCTGATCACGGGAAGAGGAGGAGCAGACCTGGACGGCGTCAGAGCCTTCACCTCTGATCACCAGGACAGGAGCAAGAGAGACTAGGACGGGTCAGAGCTCTCACTGCTGATCACAGAACAGGGGAGAGACGAGACTGGACACGGGTTCAGAGCCCTCACTCTGATCACGGACAGAGGATGAGCAGCTGACGGGTCAAGCTCACTCTGATCACAGGACAGGGACGAGAGAGACTGGACGGCGTCAGAGCTTCACTCTGATCACAGACAGCAGAGAGAGACTGGACGGGTCAGAGCTTCACTCTGGATCACGGGACAGAGGAGAGCAGACTGGACGCGGACTGAGCTTCACCTCTGATCACAGACAGAGGAGAGAGAGACTGGACGGATGTCAGAGCTTCACTGATCCACAGACCAGAGGAGAGAGAGACTGACGAGTCAGAGCTCACACTGATACGACAGAGGAGAGAGAGACTGGACGGGTTCAGAGCTTCCACTCTGATCACAGACAGAGGAGAGAGAGACTGGACGGCTTGTCTCAGAGCTTCACTCTGATCACAGACAGAGGAGAGAGACTGGACGGGTCAGAAGCTTCACCTCTGTTCACAGACAGAGGAAGAGAGAGACTGGACGCGGTCAGATCTTCACTTCTGGATCACAGACGAGGAGAGAGAGACTGGACGGGTCAAGAGCCTTCACAACCCTGCATCAAGACAAGAGCGAGAGAGAGACTGGACGGCGTCAGGCCTTCACTTTTATCACAGACAGAGGAGAGAGAGACTGGACGGCGTCAGAGCTTCCATTGATCACAGACAGAGGGAGAGAGAGACTGGACGGCCGTCAGAAGCTTACACTCTGCATCACAGACAGAGGAAGAGAGAGACTGGACGGGTCGAGCCTCACTCTGATCACAGACAAAGCAGAGAGAGACTGGACGGGGTCCAGAGCTTCACTTGATCACATGACAGAGGAGAGAGAGACTTGGGACGGTGGTCATGAGCTTCACTCGATCACCAGACAGAGGAGAAGAGGACTGGACGGGTCAGATTCACACTGATCACAGACAAGGAGAGAGAGCACTGACGGGTCAGAGCTCACTGACACAGACAGAGGAGAGAGAGGACTGGAGGGTCAGAGCTTTCACTCTGATCACAGACAGAGAGAGAGAGTGACTGGACTGGGTTCAGAGCCTCACACGTTGATCACAGACAGAGGAGAGAGGACTGGTACGAGTCAGAGCCTCACACTGCATCACAGGGACAGAGGAGAGAGACTGGACGAGCGTCAGAGCTTCACTCATCCCAGACAGAGGAGAGAGAGGACTGGACGCGTCAGGATCTTCTTGATCACAGACAGAGGAGAGAGACTGGACGGGAGTCAGAGCTTCACTGATCACAGACAGAGGAGAGGACTGGACGGGTCAGACGGCTTTCACACTGATCACAACGTGTAAGAAGATTTACTTCTGAAGTTCAGGTAGAATCCTGCGCTTTTTTGTCGTCCTTTCGAATGCTTGGCTCTTCAGATGAAGTTTGATTCCAGTCTACACAGCTGTGCCTCTTCTCCTTATTGACCAGAAACCCAGTTGGGGCAAAATCATTTGCACCGACGAATATATCGCCACATATTTTGGGATATTTTCGATACTCAGCTATCGGCCAGCAGGGCTCTTTAGCATCCGGGTACTCTCAGAGCGCCGCAGATGTGGTTGAAAAAACAATGACAGTATTAAACCAAGCATTTTTGCTGCTGAGTGAAGATTGTGTTCGATCAATTTAGTTTTTCTCAGTAAATCCTAAAAAGCTGTTGTGAGGTCGCGATGTTTCCATTTTGTCGGAACTACAGCTTCAATTTGTTAAACAAAAGAGTTTAATGATTAGAAATGGACGTCTGCAGATCTAAACACACATTGTTTGGATTATGTTTAAGTTTAAACGCCTAAAACTGTGGCCGCAGACACATTCAGTGCTCTAAACTCTATCATTTACTCTTAAACATAAAATAAATAGTCTAATCAAAATGATTTAATGACATGTTGTTAGCTAAGCGTCCATGCTTTAAAGCTAAATCTAAAGCTGAATAAACTAGACAGAACGCGCCTAAAGCTTCTAAAACATTTCTCGCTCAGCATCACGTTTAACTTTTAGAATCAGGATTATTTCCCGAAAGGTGAAACATAAATTGCTGTGAAATACAACACAAAGTTTCGATGGATTAGCGGACAGTACGAGAGCTCCTCTGTTTGTACAAACATTCAATACCAGGACCAATTAAGTTCCAATTTCTGTTATATGTCAGGACTTTTTGCCAATAGGGCAGGTTACCCATTGGTAATTAAACACACTTTCATCACAATCCCACAATTTATCACCTTAATAAATCCTCTTCAACACCCAATATTCCCATTGTTTTCCAATGAAGCGAGAGCGTTTATTCACCTTCTGCTTCATTTGTGAATGTAAGACCATAAGATCACCGTACTAAAAAAGAGCCGATGATTGCTCCAGGAGCCACCCCAGTGATGCGAGACTTCCTGTCTTTTGCCAGTGAAAAGAGCTCAGTCAGAGCCTCAGGCGGCGCTCCAGTCACCACGCTTGTATTTACATGTCTTATGCTTGCAGACTTTTGTGTATCATTTCAGTAACCATGAGGAGACGGGGAGACTGCGGGCTTTCTGAGGTGGAGCTTTTGCATTTTTTTCTGTGTCTGAAGTAATTCTCAGGCCCAAAGCGCTTTCTACCAGCAAACAAACCAGTCACCCATTCACTCTCATTCATACACCAGTGTACGCAGACAGTGGGTTTGATGAGAACACAACAAACGATTCTAAATGTGACAAAAACAAACACCTGGTTATCCGTCTGGGCTGTAGTGAAATTGTTCCCCTACCTGAGCACAGTTCCCTCCTCGTCGCCGCTGCTGTGGAGTCAGCGTTTCCGTCGTGACTTTGCGTCGGCAAGACAGAGCCGGGATGTCGCGTGTCTGAGCGCCGATCGAATGGACATCTTCTAACAGGAGTCGCCGTGGACAACATTCATCCTTGGTTTATTATTCTGCGACGCGGCGGCGCGGGGAAAGAGGAGTGGAGGCCGATGATGAAGCTCGCTCTGCTTCCCCAGACGCTTCCGTTCACGCAGAAGAGAACAGGGAAAACTTCCTCCGCTCCTCTGATCTAAACAAGAGTTCATTCAGCCGTTTACATCCTTGTACCATCAGGCCAAAGAGTTTTAATCTTAGGACACGGCAGGTGAATGTTGCTCAATGTCTTCATTAACTCTTAAGTCTCAATTTTTTTCCCGGCCTATTTTTGTTCAAGAAAGGCTTTAGATTTGGGTTAAGCGAACTGCAGGAAAAATGTGCCTCAGTTCAGCGGACGGTTCAGTGGCTTCACATCTTAGCATTTTTAATAGTCAAGTAGAAAAAAAAGAAAAAAAAGATGTGACTTACATGTTTTCTTTATAATGTTTTGTGAGCCAGAGGATCCCGGTCACAGAAGTCTCCTGAACTCCGCGTCTTTCTCACGCTTCTTCATTACACAAATAATGACATGTCTTGGTCTCACCTTCACACAACAGGAAAACAATCAAAAACACTGAAAGAAACATCTTAACACATTATTACAGTTGGAAGCAGCGTCTGAGAGAAATGGAGAAACAATGATTTACATTGAAGAGGAATATTTTTTAAGAATGATATTTTTGAGAATGCCTATTATTGTCATTGCTGTATTATGGTGATGATAATATATGTATAATAAATATGTGCGCTAGTAATGTATGTGTATGTATGTATGTATATGTATATGTGTGATATATATTATATATACTATATATATATATCACACACATATATGTATGTATTGATATTGTATGTACTACTTATAATATATATGTATGTATATCTAAAACACTATGACTACTTAAACATAAGAATCAATAGACAGTGACTAGAATGGTAATATAAGCAATGATAAAAAATAAGAAGAAATTACTAAAAACTAAGTAATACACTCAGAAAATCACACACTTTTTTATTTGTATTGTATTTTGAAATTGGGGGGTAAGGCAACTTATAAGCTTTCTTGC
The DNA here is from genome assembly GCA_007210695.1 of Neogobius melanostomus. Lineage (NCBI taxonomy): Eukaryota > Metazoa > Chordata > Actinopteri > Gobiiformes > Gobiidae > Neogobius > Neogobius melanostomus. The sequence goes on from VHKM01000679.1 coordinate 199,884, forward strand.
TTCGGCTTTTACTCCTTTTGAAGTTATTATTTATTTATTTTTTTATTGTTTTGCTGATAATGTAAATGAAATGATGCTAAACATTGTACAATAATAACGCACTGTAAATAATTAGCTCAACAATAAATCAAATCACCTCATGTGTGGAGAAGATCCATCCAATTTTTCTTCCTCTTTATCCGGGGCCGGGTTCGCGGACGGCAGCAGTCATCAGCAGAATGCCCAGACTTCCCTACCTCCAGCTGTTCTGGGGGGAACCCCGAGGCGACAACCAGAGCCAGCTCGCGAGGACATAGTCCCACCAGCGTGTTCCTGGGCCTTCCACGAGCGCTCCTCCAATAGCGGACATGCCCTGGAGCACCTCCCGGAGCGGAGACGCCAGAAGCTGCGCCGCGGACCAGGATTGTCGAGGCACCCGCCTTTGGACTGCCACCTATAGTCCTCTCTTGCCCCCCTGATCCCTACGGCATCCCTCATGCGGGTGGTGGGTCACAGGAGGCGCGGCCCCACGTCGTCCTTTCTGTCCGACCACCAGACGCTCGCATTCGAGCCCCAACCTCAGGCCGCTCCAGAGGTGGGGCCCTTGCTCGCCCATTACCGGAGCGACGTTCCAACGGTCCTTTCGATGTTGTACTGTCCATAGAATCGTCTTTGAACTGCTCTACGTCTGACCCGTCACCTAAGACTGTTTGCTATGGAGACACCTACCCAGGGCATGAAAGCCCCAGGACAACAGAGCTCCTCAGTCACTCGCGGCACTCAAAACACACCCACAGTTAAGGTGGGCAGTTACAGCGGTTGGTGTGGAGAGATCATTTGGGTAAATGTGATATTTCTGTTTAACCTTCTTCACCCTCGCCTGAAACGAGCACATTTCTCCAGTTTGGCTTTTACCAAATCTAAAGCGATTAAAAGAAAAGCAATCAATATTGAAAACGCAGTAGACGGACAATGTGACAAAAAGATGACAAAAACGCGGTGATGAACGTGACAAAAAGTCTTACGATCACTTTTGGTAGGTTAGCTTTTCAAATGGAGGCATTAACATTGTTGCTCTCCAGCTCAGGAAAGTGTTTAGATTTGAGGTTAAAGCTGAACTGGAGGAAACAATGCCCTTGGGTTTCAGGCGTGGGGTTAAGAGGTTAAAGCAGCAGGTTTACAATCAGCAAAATCCCATATTACAGCAGCTCACCTGCTGTCAGTGTAGGCCAGTTTTTGACTCGCTTTCTCGTTCAAATAATACATACCAAGTCGTGAGAATGAATGATGAGAATTGTTCAAAATAATAAATATAATCAATAAATAAATAAGTTTCAACTTGCTTTACTTCACGTCCTGTTGAGCCTTTTCGTAGCGTGTTGTCTTAAGCAAGTGTTTGTTGACGTATGCCTTACCCTGTCGCCGTAATGTGGAGGGAAAGGTTCATGTTTTTAGCATTTAGCGGACACGCTAACACGTTCAAACGAGAAAGTGCCAGATAAAAGATGTTTCAGTCACACAGGCTAGCTCAGAGTGTCGTACAAATTACAGCGATAGAAACTTAAGTTCCATCATCACTTAACAAAGGTATAGTTGGAGTTAAAAATAACTCAGCAGTTCTGAGCTTAAAAATGACAAGTCCATATTCACTGAGGTTTAGGGAAACTTATATTAAACAAACTTCCTGCTCACCAATTCTAATTCGCAAAGTCTTCATCACTTTCATTTCCCGGAGATATCGGCTTTTAATCGGCGCTAGATCGGCGAGAGCCGCATATAGTAAAAAATCCCCAAATAATCGTTCCATACATGGCTGAGCATCGATCAGTAACTTGTTGTCTGAGACGCTTTCACACGGGTCAGTGTTTGATCCGGACTCTCGTTTGGCATCAAGTATATTATTTCTGTCTAAAATGAGGACTTAAACTTACAGGAGCAAGTTATCTGAGACTAAAACTGTGACCAAATTAGTTTTGGATCGATCCTAAAAACTAAATCAAAAGTAAAAGAAGGACTTAAAAAACATGTTGAGAAAGAGCTTCAGTTTCTTCCAAAGACCAAAAACTAAATGAAAGGATTGTGGTTCAAACTGTGGACTCTCGATCAGGACGTGTTTTAGTTTCTGAGAATCACACTGCTCGTGTTAGCAGCCACATTAGGGCGGACTCAGCAGAGCGTCCGCGGACGTATTTATTCTGCTTGCATGGGGACATTATTACGGAAGAAACGCTGAAACCAGCTCTAAACGCCCCCCCAGAGTCGGCGGGCCCCTCACCTGTCGTCAAGCATGTTCCGCTTATCGCTGCTGTGAAATGACTTCAGCAGATTTCAGCTCAGTCCAAGACGCAGAGGTTTGACAAAACGAATCTCTAAAAAACTTTTGCTTCATCATTCTGCCTGCTAATTATGTGTTTGTAAAGAAAAGGAGCGCAGAAGACTAGAGCCATAAGGTGTTTAAACCCTCAGTGACCTGCCAGCATCTAACATGGAGGACAGTGGTTTATAAACCTCAGTGACGCAGCATTCACATGAGACCGTTTGGTTTATAAACCTCAAGTGACTGCAGCATTTAAACATGCGAGGGACAGTTGAGTTATAGATAAACCTCAGTGACTTTGCCAATTAACATGGAGGACAGTGGCTTTATAGATAAACCTCAGTGCACTGCAGCACTAACATGGAGGACAGTGGTTTATAGATAACCTCGTTTGACATGCAGCATTAACATGTGAGGACAGTTGGTTTATAGATAAACCTCAGCTGACTGCAGCACTAACATGAGAGGACAGTGGTCTTGAGGATAAACCTCAGTCGACTTGCAGCCATTAACATGGAGGGGACAGGAGTTTGGGATAAAACTCAAGTGGACTGCCAGCACTAACATAGGAGGACAGATGGTTTGAAGGAATAAAACCTCAGTGACTGCAGCAGCTAACAAATGGAGACAGTGGTCATAACCTCAGCTGACTGCAGCGAATTAACATGGAGGGCAGTGGTTTGAGGATAAAAACCTCAGTGACTGCCCAGCACTAACAATTGACGGGAGACAGTGGTTCATAAACCCAGTGGACACTGCAGCCACTAACATGGAAGGACAGTGAGTCATAAAACCTCAGTGACTTGGCCAGCATTAACATGGCGAGGGCAGTGGCTTTGAGATAAAACCTCAGTGGCACTGCAGCACTAACATGGAGGACAGTGGTTCATAAAACCTCAGTGGACTGCAGCATTAACATGGATGGACAGTGGTTCATAAACCTCAGTGACTTGCCAGCATTAACATGCGAGGAACATTGGTTTGAGGATAAACCTCAGTGACTGTAGCATTAACATGAGAGCGACAGTGGTTGAGGATAAACCTTCAGTGACTGCAGCAATTACATGGGGACAGTGGTTATGATGGATAAACCTCAGTAGACTGCAGCATTACATGAGGACAGTGCGTTTTATTAAACTCAGTGACTGCAGCCATTAACATGAGAGGCGACAGTGGTTTGAGGATAACCTCGTGCTGTAGCATTAAAACATGGAGGACAGTGCGTTTATAAACCTCAGTGACTGCGCATTAACAATGAGAGACAGTGGTTTTATAAACCTCAGTGACTGCAGGCATTAACATGGAGGACAGTGCGTCTTGAGGATAAATCACTCAGTCGACTGTGCATTAACATGCGAGCGACAGTTGCGTTTGAGGAATAAAACCTTCAGTGACTGCCACCAGATTAAACATGGAGGACAGTGGTTTCATAAAACCTCCAGTGACTAGCCAGCACTAACATGGAGGACAGTGTGCTTTATAAACCTCAACGTGACTGCAGCCACTACCATGCGAGGACAGCTCGTTTGAGGATAAAACCTCACGTGACCTGCAGCATTAACATGTGAGGACAGTGGTCATAAAACCTCAGTGACTGCAGCGATTAACGATGGAGGACAGTGTTTCATAAAACCTCAGTGACTGCAGCATTAACATGGAGCGACAGTGGTTTTTTGAGGATAAACCCTCAGTGACTGCCAGCCACTCAACATGGAGGACAGTGGTTATAAACCTCCAGTGACTGCAGCATGAACCACTAGGAGGACAGTGGTTTTTATAAACTCAGTGACATGCAGCATTAAACATGCGAGGACAGTGGTTTATAACCTCAGTGACTGCAAGGCATTAACATTGGAGGGACAGTGGCTTTGGGAATAAACCTCATGACTGCAGGCATTAACATGAGAGGACAGTGGTTTATAAACCTCAGTGGAACTGCAGCACTAACTGGCAGGACCAGTGCGTTTATAAACTCAAGATAGACATGCAGCAAATTAACATGGAGGGACAGTGGTTTATAAACCTCAGTTGACTGCCAGCATTAACATGGAGGACAGTGGTTTGAGGATAAACTCAGTGACTGCAGCATTAACATGGCAGGGACAGTGTTTATAAAACCTCTCAAGTGACTGCACATTTAACATGGAGGACAGTGGTTGAGGCATTAAACCTCAGTGACCTGCAGGCATTAAACATGCGAGGACAGTGGTTTTATAGATAAACCTTCAGTGAACTGCAGCCTTAACATGGAGGACAGTGGTTTACTTAAACCTCAGTTTGACTGCAGCATTAACACTGGAGGACAGTGGTTTCATAACCTCAGTGGAACTGCCCGCCATTAAACATTGGAGGGACAGTGGATATTATAAACCTCAGTGGACTGGCCAGCATTAATCTGGAGGACAGTGGTTTGAGGATAAACCTCAAGTGGACTGCAGCATTAACATGGAGGACAAGTGGTTTATAAAACCTCATGTGACTGCAAGCCATTAAACATGAGGGAAGTTGGTTTATTAAACCTCAGTGACTACAGCATTAACATTGGGAGGGACAGTGCGTTTGGATAAAACTCAGGTGACTGCAGCATTTAAACATGGGGAAACAGTGGTTTCAGTTTAAACCTCAAGTGACTGCAGGCATTAACATGGAGGACAGTGGGTTTCATAAACCTCAGTGACTGCAGCACTAACAATGGAGACAGTGGTTTATAACTCAGTGACTGCATGCATTAACATGAGACCAGTGGTTGAGGAAAAACCTCAGTGACTGCAGCATTAAATGAGGAACAGTGGTTTTGTAGATAACTCAGTGACTGTAGGCATTAAACATGGAGGACATGGTTTAGGATAAACTCAGTGACTGTAGCATTAAACATGGAGGAAAGTGTTTAAATAAAAACCTCAGTGGACTGCCAGCATTAACAATGGAGGACAGTGGTTGAAGGATAAACTCAGTGACTGCCAGCATTAACCAATGGAGGACAGTGTTTGAGGATAAACCTCAGTGACTGCAGCATTAACATGGGGACAGTGGTCATAAACCATCAAGTGACTGCAAGCATTAACAATGGAGGACAGGGTTTGAGGATATAACCTCAGTGGACTGTAGCATTAACAATGGAGACAGTGGTTTGAGGATAATCCCTCAGTGACTGCAGCACTAACATGAGGACAGTGGTTTATAAACTCAGTGACTGCAGCATTAAACATGGAGGTACAGTGGGTTTGAGGATAAACCTCATGAACTGCAGCATTAACATGGAGGACCAGTGTTTATTAAACCTCAGTGACTGCAGCATTAAACATGGAGGACAGTGGTTTGAGGATAACCATCAGTGACTGTAGCATTATACATGGAAGGACAGTTGTTGTTAAAACCTCATTGACTGCTTAGCATATACTATGGGGACAGTGTTTTGAGGATAAACCTCAGTGACTGGCAGCATTCAATGGAGGACAGTGGTTTATAAACCTCAGTGACTGCAGCATTAACATGGAGGACAGTGTTCAATAAACCTCATGACTGCATAGCATTAAATGAGGAAGTGGTTGAGGATAAACCTGCAGGGACTTCAGCATTAACAATGGAGGACAGTGGTTTATAAACCTCAGTGACTGCAGCCATTAACATGGAGGACAGTGGTTTTGAGGATAAACCTCAGTGACTGCAGCATTAACATGGAGGACAGTGGTTTATAACCTCAGTGACTGCAGCATTATAACATGGAGACAGTGTTTGAGATAAACCTCAGTGACTGTAGCATTAAACAGGAGACAGTGGTTATAAACCTCAGTGACTGTGCATTAACATGGAGGCAGTGGTTTATAAACCCTCAGTGATGCAGCATTAACCATGGAGGACAGTGGTTTATAAACCTCAGTGACGCAAAAGCATTAACATGGAGGACAGTGGTTTGAGGATAAACCTCAGTGACGCAGCATTAACATGGAGAAGTGGTTTATTAAACCTCGAGTGACTGCAGCATTAACATGGAGGACAGTGTTTATAAACCTCAGTGACTGCAGCATTTAACAGAGACAGTGGTTTGAGGATAAACCTCAGTGACGTGCAGCATAATCGGAGGACAGTGGTTTGAGGATAAATCCTCAGTGACTGCAGCATTAACATGGAGGACAAGTGGTTTGAGAATAAACTCAGTTGACTGCAGCATGAACAGGAGGACAAGTGGTTCATAAACTCAGTGACTGCAGCATTAACATGGAGGACAGTGTTTGAGGATAAACCTCAAGTGACTGTAAAGCATTAACATGGAGGACAGTGGTTTGAAGGATAAACCTCATGACTTGCAGCACTAACATGGAGGACAGTGGTTTATAAACCTCATGTGACTGCAGCCATTACATGGAGGACAGGGTTTTTGAGGATAAACCCAGTGACTGCAGCATTAACATGGAGGACAGTGGTTTTAATAAACCTCATGACATGCAGCATTAACAGGAGGACGTGTTTGAGGATAAACCTCATGACTGTAGCATTAACATGGAGGGACAGTGGTTTATAAATCCTCAGTGACTGCAGCATTAACATGGAGGACAGTGGTTTTGAGGATAAACCTCATGACTGCAGCATTAACATGAGGGAAGGGTTTATAAAACCTCAGTGACTGCAGCATTAACATGGAGGACAGTGGTCTCATAAACCTCCATGACTGCAGCATTAACAAATGAGGACAGTGGTATTTGAGGATAAACCCTCAGTGACCTGAGCATTACATGGAGGACAGTGGTTAATAAACCTCAGTGACCTTGCAGCATTAACATGGAAGGACAGTGGTTTGTGGATAAACCTCAGTGACTGCAGCATTAACATGGAGGACAGTGGTTTGAGGATAAACCTCAAGTGAACTGCAGCATTAACATGGAGACAGTGGTTTGAAGGATAAAAAAGCATTAACATGGAGGACAGTGGTTTTTGTGGATAAACCTGCAGACTGCAAGCATTAACATGGAGGACAGTGTTTAATAAACCTCAGTGACTGCAGCATTAACATGGAGACAGTGTTTGAGGATAACTCAGTGACTGTAGCATTAACATGGAGGACAGTGGTTTTATAAAACCTCAGTGACTGCATGCATTAACATGGAGACAGTGGTTGAGGATAAACCTCAGTGAACTGCAGCATTAACATGGAAGGGACAGTGGTTTTGAAGGATAAACTCAAGTGACTGCAGCATTAACATGAGGATCAGGGTTTTAGGAATAACCCAGTGACTGCAGCAACTAACTATGGAGGACAGTGGTTTGAAGGATAAACCTCAATGACTGCAGCATTAACATGAAGGACAGTGGTTTATAAACCTCAGTGACTGCAGCATTAAACATGGAGGACCAGTGGTTTTATACTCAAGTGACTGCAGCATTACATGGAGGAACAGTGGTTTGAGGATAAACCTCAGTGACTGTAGATTAACAATGGAGGACAGTGGTTTGAAGGATAAACCTCAGTGACTGCAGCACTTGAACATGAGGACAGTGGTTTTATAAACTCAGTGACTGCAGCATTAACATGGAGGACAGTGGTTTATAAACCTCAGTGAACTGCAGCATTAACAATGGAGGACAGTGGTTTGAGATAAACCTCAGTGACTGTAGCAGTTAAAATGGAGGACAATGTTTATTAAACCTCAGTGACTGCAGCATTAACTATGAGGACAGTGGTTTGTGGATAAACCTCAGTGACTGCAGCATTAACATGGAGACATGTGGGAGATAAACCTCAGTGACTGCAGCATAACATGGATGGACAGTGGTTTTGCGGAATAAACCTCAGTTGACTGCAGCATAACATGGAGGAACAGTGGTTTGTGGATAAACCTCAGTTTGACTGCAGCATTAACATGGAGGACAGTGGTTTATAAACCCAAGTGACTGCAGCATTAACATGAGGACCAGTGGTTTGAGGATAAACCTCAGTGACCTGGTAGATTAACATGGAATGGAACAGTGGTTTATAAACCTCAGTGACTGGCAGCATTAACATGGAGGACAGTGGTTTGAGGAAAACCTCAGTGACTGAGCATTAACATGGAGGACAGTGGTTTGAGGATAAACCTCAGTGACTGCAGCATTACATGGAGGACAGTGGTTTATAAACCTCAGTGACTGCAGCATTAACATGGAGGGACAGTGGTTAACCTCAGTGACTGCAAGCATTAACATGGAGGACATGTTTGAGGATAAACCTCAGTGACTGTAGCATAACATGGAGGACAGTGGTTTTGAGGATAAACCTCAGTGACTGCAGCACTAACATGGAGGACAAGTGGTTTTAATAAACCTCAGTGACTGGCAGCATTAACAGGAGGACAGTGGTTTATAACCTCAGTGACTGAGCAATTAAACATGGAGGACAGTGTTTATAAACCTCAGTGATTGAGCATTAACTATGGAGGGACAGTGGTTTGAGGATAAACCTCAGTGACTGTAGCGATTAACAGGAGGACAGTGGTTTGAGATAAACCTCAGTGACTGTAGCATTAAACATGGAGGACAAGTGGTTTTAAAACCTCAGTGACTGCAGCATTAACATGGAGGACAGTGGTTTATAACTCAGTGATCTGCAGCATTACATGGAAGGACAGTGGTTCATAAACCTCAGGTGACTGCAGCACTAACATGGAGGACAGTGGTTTGAGGATAACTCAGTGACTGCAGCATTAACATGGAGGACAGTGGTTTACTAAACCTCAGTGACTGCCAAGGCCATTAACATGGAGGACCAGTGGTTGTGGATAAACTCAGTGGACTCGCATTAACATGGAGGACAGTGGTTTGAGGATAAACCTCAGTGACTGTAGCATTAACATGGAGGAACAGTGTTATAAACCTCAGTGACTGCAGCATGTAACATGGAGGTAACAGTGGTTTATAAACTCAGTGCTGCAGCATTACATTGGAGGACAGTGGTTTGTGGTAAACCTCAGTGAAGCAGAATAACATGGAGGACAGTGGGTTTGAAGGATAAACCTCTGACTGGAGCTTAACATGGAGGACAGTGGTTTGAGATAATACCTCAAGTGACTGTAGCATTAAACATGGAGACAGTGGTTTTATAAACCTCAGTGACTGCAAGCATTAACATGAGATCAGGGTTTATAAACCCAGTGACTGCAGCTTAACATGGAGGACAGTGGTTCATAAAACTCAGTGACTGCAGCACTACATGGAGGACAGGGTTTGAGGATAAACGCTCAGTGACTGCAGCATTAAACATGGAGGACAGTGGTTTATAAACCTCAGTGACATGCAGCATTAACATGGAAAGGACAGTGGTTGTGGATAAACTCAGTGACTGCAGCATTAAATGGAGGACAGTGGTTTGTGGATAAACCTCAGTGATGCATGCATTAACATGGAGACAGTGGTTGAGGATAAACCTCAGTGACTGTAGCATTAACATGAGGACAGTGGTTTATAAACCTCAGTGACTGCACAATTAACTGGAGGACAGTGTTTATAAACCTCAGTGACTGCAGCATAAACAATGAGGACAGTGGTTTTGGATAAACTCTCAAAGTGACTGCAGCATTAACATGGAGGACAGTGGTTGAGGATAAACGTCAGTGACTGCAGCAATTAACATGGAGGACAGTGGTTTGAAGGATAAACCTCAGTGACTGTAGGCATTAACATGGAGGACAGTGGTTTATAAACCTCAGTGACTGCAGCATTAACATGGAGGAACAGTGGTTTTATAACCTCAAGGACTGCAGAGCATTAAATGGAGGACAGTGGTTTGAGATAAACTCAGTGACTGCAGCATTAACAATGGAGGACAGTGGTTTATAAAACCTCAGTGATGCAGCATTAACATGGAGGACATGTTTGAGGATAAACCTCAGTGACTGCAGCATTAACATGAGGACAGTGGTTATAAACCTCAGTGATGCAGCATTAACATCGGAGGACAGTGTTGAGGATAAACCTCAGTGACTGGAGCATTAACATGGAGGACCATGGTTATAAAACCTCAGTGACTCAGCATTACATGGAGGACAGTGGTTTGAGGATAAAACCTCAGTGACTGCAAGCATTAACATGGAGGACAGTGGTTGAGGATAAACCTCAGTGACTGTAAGCATTAACATGGAGGACAGTGGTTTATAAACCTACAGTGACTGCAGCAATTAACCTGGAGGACAGTGGTTATAACCATGACTGCAGCATTAACATGGAGGACAGTGGTTCATAAACCTCAAGTGACTGCAGCATAACATGGAGGACAGTGGGTTATACCTCAGTGACCTGCAGCATTAACATGAGGGACAGTGGTTTATAAACCTCAGGACTGCAGCATTAAACATGGAGGACAGTGGTTGAGGATAAACCTCAGTGACTGCAGCACTAACATGGAGGAACATGGTTCAAAACACCAAGTGACTGCAGCATTAACATGGAGGACAGTGGTTTGAGGATAAACCTCAGTGACTGCAGCATACCAATGGAGGACAAGTGGTTTTATAAACCTCAGTGCTGCAGCACTAACATGAGACAGTGTTTGAGGATAAACCTCAGTGACTGCAAGCACTAACAGGAGGACAGTGGTTCATAAACCTCAGTGACCTGCAGATTAACATGGAGGACAGTGGTTTGAGGATAAACCTCAGTGACTGCAGCATTAACCATGAGGACAGTGGTTCAAAACCTCAGTGACTGCAGCAGCTAACATGGAGGACAGTGGTTTGAGGATAACTCAGTGACTCGCAGCATTAACGATGGAGGAAGTGGGTTTGAAGGATAAACCTCAGTGACTGCAGCATTAACATGGAGGACGTGGTTTATAACCTCAGTGACTGCAGCATTAACATGGAGACAGTGGTTGAGGATAAACCTCAGTGACTGCAGCACTTAACATGGAACAGTGGTTTTGAGGATAAACCTCAGTGACCTGCAGCATTAACATGGAAGGACAGTGTTTATAGATAAACCTCAGTGACTGCACACTACATGGAGGACAGTGGTTTATAAACCTAGTGACTGCAGCATTAACAATGGAGACAGTTGGTTTGAGATAAACCTCAGTGACTGCAGCATTAACATGGAGGACAGTGGTTAATAACCTCAGTGACTGCAGCATTAACAATGGAGGACAGTGGTTTAATAAAACCAGTGACTGCAAGCATTAACATGGAGACAGTGTTGAGGAAACCTCAGTGACTGCAGCATTAACAATGGAGGACAGTGTTCATAAACCCAGTGACTGCAAGCACTAACATGGAGACAGTGTTTTGAGGAATAAACTCAGTGACTGCAGCATTAACATGGAGGACAGTGGTTTAAATAAACTCAAGTGACTGCACATTAACATGGAGGACAGTGGTTATAAACCTCAGTGACTGCAGCAATTTACAAGGAGGAACAGTGGTTTTATAAACCTCAGTGACCTGCAGCATTAACATGGAGGACAGTGGTTTGAGGATAAACCTCAGTGACTGGCAGCAATTAACAATGGAGGACAGTGGGTTTATAAACCTCAGTGACTCTGCAGCATTACATGGAGGTACAGTGGTTTATAAACCTCAGTGACTGGCAGCATTAACATGGAGGACAGTGGTTATAAACCTCAGTGACTGCAGCATTAACATGGAGGACAGTGGTTTGAGAAAACCTCAGGTGACTGCAGCATTACATGGAGGACAGTGGTTATAAAACTCAAGTGACTGCAAGCATTACATGGAGACAGTGGTCATAACCTCTACTGCAGCATTAACATGAGGAACAGTGGTTTATATAACCTCAGTGACCTTGCAGATTAACATGGGAGGAACAGTGGTTTATAAACCTATGACTGCAGCATTAAATGGAGGACAGTGGTTTATAACTCAGTGACTGCAGCATTAACATGAGGACAGTGGTTTGAGGATAAACTTAGTGACTGCACATAACATGGAAGGACAGTGGTTTTGAGGATAAACCTCAGTGACTGCAGCACTAAACATGGAAGGACATGGTTTGAATAAACCTCAAGTGACGCAGCATTAACATGGAGGACAGTGGTTCATAAAAACCCTCAGTGACTGCAGCATTAACATGGAGGACAGTGGTTTTGAGGATAAACCTCAGTGAACTGCAGCACTAACATGGAGGACAGTGTTTGAGGATAAACGCTCAGTGACTGCAGCAGACTACATGGAGGACAGTGGTTCATAAACCCAGTGACTTGCAGCACTAACATGGAGGACAGTGGTCATAAACCTCAGTGACTGCAGCATTAACATGGAGGACAGTGGTTTATAAAACCTCAGTGCTGCAGCATTAACATGGAGGACAGTGGTTTGAGATAAACTCATGTGACTGCAGCACTAACATGGATGGACAGTGGTTATAAACCTCAGTGACATGCAAGCATTAACATGGAGGACATGGTTTATAAACCTCAGTGACTGCAGCATTAACATGGAGGACGTGGTTTGAGGATAAACCTCAAGTGACTGCAGCATTAAAACTGGAGGACCAGGGTTCATAAAACTCAGTGACTGCAACACTAAACATGGAGGAACAGTGGTTTGAGGATAAAACTCAGTACTGCAGCACTAACATGGAGGACAGTGGTTTATAAACTCAGTGACTGCAAAGCATTAAATGGAGGACAGTGGTTTGAGATAAACTCAGTGACTGCGCATTAAATGGAGGACAGTGGGTTTATAAACCTCAGTGACTGCAGCAATTAACATGGAGGACAGTGGTTTATAAACTCAGTGGACTGCAGCATTAACATGGAGGACAGTGTTTATAAACCTCAGGACTGCAGCATTAACATGGAGGACAGTGGTTCATAAACCTCAGTGACTGCAGCATTAACATGGAGGACAGTGGTTCATAAACCTCAGTGACTGCAGCATTAACATGGAGGACAAGTGGGTTTGAAAGGATAAACCTCAGTGACTGCAGCATTAACATGAGGACATGGTTTATAAAAACCTCAGTGAACTGCAGCATTAACATGGAGGACAGTGGTTTTGAGGAAAACTCATTGACTGCAGCAATTAACATGGAGGACAGTGGTTTATAAAACCTCAGTGCTGCAGCATTAACATGGAGGACAGTGGTTTATAAACCTCAGTGACTGCAGCAATTAACATGGAGACAGTTGGTTTGAGGATAAACCTCAGTGACTGCAGCATTAACATGGAGGACAGTGGTTCATAAACCTCAGTGACTGCAGCACTAACATGAGGACAGTGGTTTATAAACCTCAGTACTGCAGCACTAACATGGAGACAGTGGTTTGAGGATAAACCTCAGTGAACTGCAGCATTAAACATGGAGGACCAGTGTTGCATAACCTCAGTGACTGGACAGCATTAACATGGAGGACAGTGGTTCATAAACCTCAGTGACTGCAGCATTAAATCATGGAAGGACAGTGGTTTGAGATAAACCCTCAGGACTGCAGCACTAAACATGGAGGACAGTGGTTTTTTATAACCTCATGGACTGCAGCATTAAACATGGAGGACAGGGTTTATAAAACCTCAGTGACTCAGCATTAACATGGAGGAACAGTGGTTTTGAGGATAAAACCTCAGTGACTGACATTAACATGGAGGACAGTGGTTTTTATAACCTCAGTGACTGCAGCACTAACATGGAGGACAGTGTTTATAACCTCAAGTGACTGCAGCATTACATGGAGACAAGTGGTTTGAGGATAAACCTCAATGACGCAGCATTAACATGGAGACAGTGGTTTATATAACCTCATGACTTGCAGCATTAACAGGAGGAAGTGGTTTGAGAGATAAACTCAAGTGATGCCAGCATCAACATGGAGGACAGTGGTTTATTAGATAAACCTACAGTGACTGCAGCATTTAACATGGAGACAGTGGTTTATAAACCTCATTATGACTGCAGCATTAACATGGAGGACAGTGGTTCAATAACCAGTGACTGAAGCATTAACATGGAGACAGTGTTTTATAAACCTCAGTGACTGGCAAGCATTAACATATGAGGGACAGTGGTTTTGAGGATAAACCTCAGTGGACCTGCAGCATTAACAATGGAGGACAGTGGTTTATAACCTCAGTGACTGCAGCATAAAGCATGGAGGAACAGTGGTTTAAAACCTCAGTGACTGCAGCATTACATGGAGGACAGTGGTTTGAGGGATAAACCTCAGTGACTGCAGCATTAACAATGGAGGACATGGTTTATAAACCTCAGTGACCCTGCAGCATAATCATGAGGACAGTGGTTTGAGATAAAACCTCAGTGACTGCAGCATTAACATGGAGGACAGTGGTGAGATAAACCTCAAGTGACCTGCAGCATTAACATGGAGGACAGTGGTTGAGGATAAACCTCAGTGACTGCAGCATTAAACATGGAGGAAAGGGTTGAGATAAACCTCAGTGACTGCAGCATTAACATGGAGGACAGTGTTCATAAAACCTAGTGGACTGCAGCATTAACATGGAGACAGTGGTTTGAGGAATAAACCTCAGTGACTGCAGCATTAACATGGGAGGACAGTGTTTATAAACCTCAGTGACTGCAGCATTAACATGGAAGGACAGTTGGTTGAGGCATAAACCTCAGTGACTGCAGCATTTAAACAGGAGGACATGGTTATAAACCTCAGTGACTGTAACATTAACATGAGGCAGTGGTTTGAGATAAACCTCAAAAGTGACTGCAAGCATTAACATGGAGGACAGTGGTTTGAGATACGCTCAGTGACTGCAGGCATTAACATTGAGACAGTGGTTTATAAACCTCAGTGACTGCAGCATTAACATGAGGACAGTGGTTTATAAACCTCAGTGACTGCAGCATTAACATGGAGGACAGTGGTTTGAGGATAAACCTCAGTGACTGCAGCATAAACAATGAGGACAGGGTTTGAGATAAACCTCAGTGACTGCAGCATTAAACATGGAGGCACAGTGGTTTATAAACCTCAAGTGGACTGCAGCATTAACATGGAGACAGTGTTCATAAAGCCTCATGACTGCAGGGCATTAACATGGAAACAGTGTTTAAAACCTCAGGACTGCAGCCATTAACATGGAGGACAGTGGTTATAAACCTCCAGTGACTGCAGCACTAAACAGGAGGACAGGGTTCATAAACCCTCAGTGACTGCAGCATTAAACATGGAAGGACAGGGTTTGAGGATAAACCTCAGTGACTGCAGCATTAACATGAGACAGTGGTTTATAAACCTCAGTGACTGCAGCACTAACATGGAAGGACAGTGTTCATAAACCTCAGTGACTGCAGCATTAACATGGAGACAGTGGTTTTATAACCTCAGTGACTGGAGCATTAACAATGGAGGACAGTGTTTGGAGGATAAACCTCAGTGACTGCAGCATTAACATGGAGGAGAGTGTTATAAACCTCAGGACTGCAGCATTACATGAGACAATGGTTTAATAAACCTCCAAGTGACTGCAGCATTAACATGGAGACAGTGGTTGAGGATAAACCTCAGTGACTGCAGCATTAACATGGAGGACAGGGTTTATAACCTCAGTGACTGCAGCATCTAACATGAGGACAGTGGTTCATAAACCCTCAGTGACTGCAGCAAATTAAACATGGAGGACAGTGGTTTATAAACCTCAAGTGACTGCAGCATACATGGAGGACAGTGTTTGAGGATAAACCTCAGTGACTGCAGCATTAACATGGAGGACAGTGGTTTATAAACCTCAGGACTGCAGCAGTTAACATGGAAGGAAGTGGTTTTATAAACCTCAGTGACTGCAGCATTAACAATGAGGACAGTGGTTTGAGGATAAACCTCAGGACTGTACATAACATGGAGACAAGTGTTTGAGGATAAACCTCAGTGACCTGCAAGCATTAACATGGAGGACAGTGGTTTATAAACATCAGTGACTGCAGGCATTAACATGGAGGAACAGTGGTTTATAACCTCAGTGACTGCCAGCACTAACATGGAGGACAGTGGTTCATAAACCTCAGTGACTGCAAGCATTAACATGGAGGACAAGTGGTTTCATAAACCTCAGTGACTGCAGCACTAACATGGGAGGACAGTGGTTTGAGGATAAACACCAGTGACTGCAGCATAACATGGAGGACAGTGGTTCATAAACCTCGAGTGACTGCAGCACTAAGCCATGAGGACAGTGGTTCATAAACCTCAAGTGACTGCAGCACTAACATGGAGGACAGTGGTTTGAGGGAAAACCTCAGTGACTGAAGCATTACATGGAGGACAGTGGTTTGAGGATAAACCCAGTGACTGCACATTAACATGGAGGATCAGTGGTTTATAAAACCTCAGTGACTGCAGCATAACATGGAGGACAGTGGTTTCATAAACCTCAGTGACTTCAGCATTAACATGGAGGACAGTGGTTCATAAACCTGTGACTGCGCACTAACAGGAGACAGTGGTTCATAAACCTCAGTGACGGCATACATGGAGGACAGTGGTTCATAAACCTCAGTGACTGCAGCATTAACATGGAGGACAGTGGTTTGAGGATAAACCTCAGTGACTGCAGCATAACATGGAGGACAGTGGTTTATAAACCTCAGTTGACTGCAGCATTAACATGAGGACAGTGGTTTTAAGGATAAACCTCAGTGACTGCAGCACTAACATGGAGGACAGTGGTTATAAAAACCTCATGACTGCAGCATTAACATGGAGGAACAGTGGTTTGGAGATAAACGCTCAGTGACTGCAGCATTAACATGGAGGACAATGTTTTGATAAAACCTATTTATTAATTTATTTAATTTATTTTGTTTGAGCATTTAACCCTGCTCAATAGGGAGTGGAGCTAAGCCAAAGGCTTATAAGCGCCCACACCCAAAAAAAACCTCAGTGGACTGCAGCATTAACATGGAGGAGCATGGTTTAAATTAAACCTCAGTGACTGCAGCATTAACATGGAGACAGTGGTTCATAAACCTCAAGTGACTGCAGCATTAACATGGAGACAGTGGTTTGAGGATAAACCTCAGTGACTGGCAGCATTAACATGGTAGGAACATGTTTATAAACCTCAGTGACTGCAGCATAACATGGAAGGACAGTGGTTTGAGATAAACCTCAGGAACGCAGCACTAACATGGAGGACAGTTGGTTTTTAAACCTCAGTGACTGCAGCACTAACATGGAGGACAGTGGTTTGAAGGATAAACCTCAGTGACTGCAGCATTAAACATGGAGGACAGTGTTTAATAAACCATCAGTGACTGCAGCATTAACATGGAGGAACAGTGGTTTAATAAACCTCAGTGACTGTAGCATTACATGGAGGACAGTGGTTGAGGAATAAACCTCAGTGAACTGCAGCACAAACATGGAGGACAGTGGTTTGAGGATAAACCTCAGTGACTGCAGCATTAAACATGGAGGACAGTGGTTTATAAACCTCAGTGGACCTGTAAGCATTAACAATGGAGACAGTGGTTTGAAGGATAAACCTCAGTGACTGCAGCCTACATGGAGGACAGTGGTTTATAAACCTCATGACTGCAGGCAATAACATGGAGACAGTGGTTTGAGGAATAACCCTCAGTGACTTGCAGCATTAACATGAAGACAGTGTTGTGGATACCTTATTTAATTTATGTATTTATTTATTTTGTTTGAGCATTAACACTGCTCAAAGGGAGTGGGCTGAAGCCAAGGCTTATAAGCGCCCACCCCAAAAAAAACCTCAGTGACTGCAGGCACAACATGGAGGACAGTGGTTTATAATAAACCTCAGTGACTGCACGCACTAACATTGGAGGACAGTGTTTATAAAATAAAAAACCTCAGTGACTGCAGCATTAACATGGAGGACAGTGGTTTGAGGATAAACTCTCGCAGCAGTAGCAGCAGGAGTTCAGGGACAGAGAGCTGCGTCGCTCATAAATCAAATCCAACAAGTCCCAAAAGAAATGGCTGTAAAAACACAGTTCACATTCACACTCTGCTGTTTTACAAACTGTTGTTCCGGGACTTTCCTGAACATTATTGATGACACAAACAACAACAGGACAGCGTTCAGAAAACTCTGAGTCATTTCTCACCTAAAACTCTTAAACAGCCCTGCATTTATGTTTCATACTGATCTGAACATTTATCAGACCATCACGTTTTTATTTTCAATGAACTTATTGTTGGGCAATGTCATCATTTTACAATAAATCTAGATTGATCCAGGTTTGCATCTAATTTAATGCTGTTTAATTACATTAAAGGCCTTGATTATGGCAAAATTCCTTTAATAGCTTAAGGCTTTGTAATGCCTCGCGGGGGGAAAAAGGGTTAGTGTTATTAAAACAGGTGTATGTTTTTTAATAAGAAGAAAAATAATGTGTAATGCCAACAAACTTGTCAAATTTCTTTACTTAAATATATTACTATGATATATTTGTATATAAAACCAGTCAGTCTCTTCTCCCCGAGCGGCCCTCCCCTCACTGCTGTGGCCCCTCCCCTCACTGATGTGGCCCTTACCCTCACTGATGTGGCCCCTCCCCTCACTGATGTGGCCCTACCCTCACTGATGTGGCCCCTCCCCTCACTGATGTGGCCCCTCCCCTCACTGCTGTGGCCCCTACCCTCACTGATGTGGCCCCTCCCCTCACTGATGTGGCCCTCCCCTCATTGCTGCGGCGCCCCTCCCCTCACTGCTGCATTCACGGACGATTAGGAACCATAAATACATAAATAACAGAGAATGCTAACATGTTAGCATCATGCTATATGCTAATGCTAGCTTGACTGCCGGGTTTTTGTTTCTACTGAACAATCTGCTGAAAAACATCCAAATGGACCCGATTTAGACTTGACTTTATTTGTGTGTGATAAATACATTTCGCCAGAAAACGGATAAAATTAGTGAAAAATTGTGTTTCCCAAAACGTACCCCTTTCCCCCTCGGCGAGGCCACGCCCCTTGTGTAACGCAATGCCGTCTGTATCTACAATATGGTCGTTATGGCAACAGTTTAAAATGGTTTGCCTCCATCTATGTCACTTCTTGTCAGTGGCCAATAAGGAAATGAAACTATGAACATCACAAAAAATGTCAAACTAAAGAAAACTGGGTAATTTTTTTCCCCCTGTAGAAATAGAAAAAAGAACAGCACTCCTAGTCAGAATAGAGTTTTGTGTAAGTGTTTGCACCTGTGTGTTTGTTTGCCTGACACTGAAGAAGGGAGACCCCCGAAACGTCTGACAGGCAATACAAACTATATTCTGACTAGGAGTGCTGTCCTTTTTCTATTTCTATATTGTTCTTTGGAATTAGCACCCAGTCAGAGGGCATTTAGTGAGTTGAGCGCGTTTTATGTTTGTATTTTTTTTTTTCCTGCAAAAATATAATTGTGTTAATTATGTTTCAGCAAAAATGGTGTCTAATGTGTCCGACGCAGTTTAAGGAAGTGGCCCCTGTGGGTTTATTAATAAACCTGTGTTCCAAGTCTTTTAAATCTTTCTTCTCAAGACTTGATATATTTGTGTGTGGTTCTTTTCCTCGTCTCTACAGTAAACTGCTCTTAGCTCCGGACCTCACAGATCGTATTATTCTTCAGCGCCGCGAGAGGAAGACGAGATGAATAAACCGGGGAAACTCTCTCTCTCTGACTCGGACTAATTTCAGGGCTTGGACTCAAGTGTCGGTGATAAATCAGAAACACGGCGCGATCCATCTCCGTGTTAAACACCAGAGGTTTTTCATCCCCGTCCTCCACAAACGCACCAGAACACGCTGCCCATTAGTCTAACGCGCCCCCGGCCGCGCTAATAAGTACATTTGTAAAAGGCGTCAGGCGGAGCCGCGGGTTCCAGAGGCTGATAAAAGTAAAGCAGCGAGTTAATGAATGTGAGGACGCGTGGACGAGGGAAGATAGCAGGAGATAGATCACGCCGCCGCGCGGACCGAGGAGCGGCCGCGGCGTTTGAGCAATGGTTACACGACTCTGCACAAAACGCCGCTCTGTCTCGACCCTCGCGACGGCGCTGCGACAAACGGCGTCTCGGGAAAAGTCGAAAGGACTGCAGCGAGAAGGTCCCGAGTTTGATTCCCAGGCACCAAAGTCTGCTAAAGTTTAGTGGCTAATTCAAGCTACGCTACTTGTTAGTTTAGCCTCGCCAAAGTTCTTTAGTGAACGTTTAGACCCACGCTGTTTGGCAGATATGTAGGATGGACCAAACTTGTATCCATAGTAACGCACAGGAAGATCATTTTCGGTACCGCTTGGGCCAGGTTCGAGATCCAGGACAAAAGCCTTGATTTCGGGAAGTACATTGAGCCTATGGCTGTTTCCCAATTGTGAGGATCCTTCCTCCGTCTGTCCACTTCCTTGACGTCCTCGGTGGTGGCTCCTCCCAAACGGAGGCGTGTCCTCCCCCCGCCGCATTTGAGCTCAATTGGAACGGCCTCCGGAGCGAGCGGCTGCGCCAGGTCACGTGTCAAATCATGTGATATTTAATTATACTTACAATACCGCCTTTGCTCTGCCCAATCCCGTCAGACCTTGGAAGCTAAGCAGGGAAGGGCCTGGTCAGTACTTGGATGGGAGACCGTTTGGTAACACCAGGAAGCCTAGCAAATGTAGTGAGTGAGTGGTTGGTGGTGGTCAGAGGGGCCGATGGCGCAAACTGGTAGCCTCGCTTCTGTCAGTCTACCCCAGGGCAGCTGTGGCTACAAAATGTAGCTTACCACCATCAGCATGGAGTGAATGAATAGTGCAATGTAAAGTGTCTTTGAGTGTCCAGAAAAGCGCTATATAAAACCGATGCATTATTATTATTATAAAAACTGGTTGTGTCTTGAATGAAAGAGGCCAGGAAGCTGTTTATAAACTGCTTTTGGTTGGACATTGTGGCCTGAATAAAATAATAACATTTCTGGAAGGATTTGTAAGAAATGTCATTCAAATATCAAATATATTTAGCAGGTCCAGTTTATCGCTCATAGCTACAATTGCAGACTTACGTTAACAACCATAGGCCTGATTTATCAATAAATATAGACCTATTAATTAGACCTTTCATTAACCGTAGGCCATATAAACCTGTTTTTTACATCTTTACTTTTTTTGCACAAATGTAAAACAAAACCTTTCATAGTGAGTTCAAACAAATAAAGTTTTGTGAGAAAAGGGAAGAAAAAAAAACAGTGTTGCAGTGCATCATGGGTAAGTTCAGCTCTCCGAGGCAGCGGAGGATCCACCGGTGCATCCTTCGTAAATGAGCCAAACGGAGGAGTCGAGCTGCGAGGAGGCGAGTGGTCTGAGTGAATTGAACACCACTAGGCGGCGCTGTGATGACGTGAATTACGTCATAAGTGGTCGAGACGCCGAAGATCCGTCAACATTGAGAATTAGCTTCGGCTAAATGCTGTAGTATGTAACTCTGTATATTTATGCCTATTCAAATAAACTTAAATCAAATAAATAAACCCTTGTGGGCAGGGTTGCCTATTGGGCGGCTTTTTAAAGGTGAAAAAAAAACTGTCCGCGTTGTTTGGCCATGATGTTTTCAATGTAATATAAAAAGGAACGTGCAGAGGGCGCTGTTAATAAATGACTGAGGACGAGGAGAGCGGCCGCTGGAGGAAAATCCCCGTTCACAATCAGGACGTCCAAAATCAGACGACTAACTCAGGACCTCCCCCTCACTGTCAAGTCATTATCATTTAAGTCATTTCAGGAGGACACAGTTTAAATCTGGTGTTATTAACAAAGACATCATTTCCCTAAAAGACAGGAAAAGGCACCTTAAACCGCTCTGCTCCTGTCTGCAGCGGCTTTCGGTCGTCCAGCCCGGGACCGTGCTCGCTGTTCCGTGTGGCTTTTGCCCCGCGGCGCTCTGGCTCCGGTGCAGAGGCCGACAAACCGAGACTCCACAGGAGAGTTCCCACAACCACTTTGCAGCGACCAAGTCTGAGGGCGGCGCTCAGCTGCAACTTTTCTATACACTGTAGAGAGAACAACAACTGTTCTATACACTTAAGAGGAGAAGACCAACTGTTCTAGTACTACTGTAGAGGAGAACAACTGTTCTATAGCACTGTAAGAGGAGAAAACAACAAACTGTCATACACTGTAGAGTGAGAAACAACTGTTCTATACACTTGTAGAGGAGAAACAACTGTTCTTTCACTGTAGGAGAAACACTGTTCTATACACTGTAGAGGAGAAACAACTGCTCTATACGACTGTAAGAGGAGAAACAACACTGTTTCTATACACTGTAAGAGGAGAAACAACTGTCTATACCTGTAGAGGAAGAAACAACTGCTCTATACACTGGTAGAGGAGAAACAACTGTCTATACATGAGAGGAGAACAACCTGCTCTATACCAACTGTAGAGGAGAACAACTGTTCTAAATCACGGTTGAGCAGAAACAACAACTGTTCATACACTGTAGAGGAGAATACAACAACTGTTTCTATACCCTGTAGAGGAGAAACAACTGTTCTAATACACTGGAGGAAAACAACAACTGTTCTATACATCTGTAAGAGGAAAAACAACAACTGCTCTATATACACTGTAGAGGAAAAACAACAACTTTCTCTATACACTGTAAGCGAGAAACAACTGTTCTATAACACTGTAGAGGAGAAACAA
Organism: Neogobius melanostomus; assembly: GCA_007210695.1. Classification (NCBI taxonomy): domain Eukaryota; kingdom Metazoa; phylum Chordata; class Actinopteri; order Gobiiformes; family Gobiidae; genus Neogobius; species Neogobius melanostomus. Next base: position 222,768 of record VHKM01000679.1, read on the forward strand.
CTGCATCTAATTACACTGTAAGAGGAGAAACAACTGTTCTATATCACTGTAGGAGAAACAACTGTCTAAACACTGTAGAGAAAACAACTGTTCTAATACACCGTAGAGGAAAACAACTGTTCTATTAACACTGTAGAGGAGAAAAACTGTTCTTTACACTGTAGAGAAAATACAACAACTTTCTATTACACGTAGTAAGAAACAACAAACTGTTCTATACCCTGTAGAGAAGAAACAACAACTGTTCTATACTGTAGAGAAAGAAACAACAACGTTCTATACACGTACGAGAAAAACAACAACTGTCTAATACACTGTAGAGGAGAACAAACAACTGTTCTATATCACTGTAGAGGAGAAAAAAACTGCTCTAATACATCTGTAGAGAAGAATACAACAACTGCTCTATACACTGTAGAGAGAAACAACACTGTTCCTATACACTGGTAGAGGAGAAACAACAACGTCTATAGCCTGTAAGAGAAACAACAATGTTCTATACACTGTAGAGGAGAAAAACAACTGTTCTATAGGCAGAAGAAACAACAACTGTTCATTACACTGTGAGGAGAAAAACAACTGCTCTAACCACTGTAGAGAAGAAACAACAACTGCTCTATACACCTGTAGAAAAAAGACAACAACTGTTCTATCACTGTAGGAGGAGAAACAACAACGTTCTAATACCTGTTAGAGGAGAAACAACAACTGCTCTATTACACTGTAGAGAAGAAACAACTGTTCTATTACACTGTAGAGAAGAAACAAGCTGTTCTAACACTGTAGAAGAAGAAACAACTGTTCTATACACTGTAGAGGAGAAACAACAAACTGTTCTATACACTGTAGAGGAGAAACAACACTGTCTTACACTGTAGAGGGAAACAAACTGTTCTATACACTGTAGCGAAGAAACAACGTTCATACACTGTAAGAGGAGGAAACAACAACTGTTTCTATACACTGTAGAGGAGAAACAACAACTGTTCTATACATGTAGAGGAGAAACACAACCTGTTCTATACACTTGTAGAGGAGAAACAACTGCTCTTAACACTGTAGAGGAGAAACAACTGCTTCTATACACTGTAGAGAAGAAACAACTGTTCTATACACTGTAGAGAAGAAACAACTGTTCTATACACTGTACGAGAGAAACAACAACTGTTCCTATATGCACTGAGAGGAGAAACAACAACTGTTCTATACACTGAGAGGAGAAACACTGTTCTATACACTGTAGAGAAGAAACAACAATGTTCTATACACTGTAGAGCAAGAAACACACAACTGTCTAGTACACTGTAGAGGAGAAACAACAACTGTTTCTATAACTTAAGGAGAAACAACACTGCTCTATACACTGTAGAGGAGATAACAACAACTGCTCTATACACTGTAGAAAGAAACAACAACTCTCTATACCTGTAAGAAGAAACAACTAACTGTTCTATAATCACTGTAGAGGAGAAACAACTAACTGTTCTTATACACTGTAGAGAAGAACAACTGTTTCTAATTTGTCACACTTGTAGAGAATAGAAACAACTGTTCTAAATACAACTGTAAGAGAAGACACAACAACTGCTCTATGTACACTGTAGAGAAAAACAACAACTGCTCTAATACACTGTCAGAGAAGAAACAACAAGTGTTTATACACTTGTAAGGAGAACAACAACTGTTTTCTATACACTGTAGAGAAGAAACAACTGTTCTAGTACACGTAGAGGAGAAAAACAACAAAACTCTATAACACTGTAGAAGAAAAAAACAACTGGTTCTATACACTGTAGAGAAACACAACTGTTCTATACACGGGTAAGGAAAACAACAAACTGTTCTATACAACTGTAAGAAGAAACAAACAAACTGGTTCACTACACTGTAGAAAGAAACAACAACTGCTCTATACACTGTAGAGAAGGAAACAACCAACTGTTATACACTGTAAGGAGAAACCATACTGTTCTATACACTGTAGAGAGAAACAACTGTTCTATACACTGTAGAGCGAAGAAACAACTGTTCTATACAACCTTAGAGGAGAAACAACTGTTGCTATACACTGTAAGACGAGAAACAACTGTTCTATACACTGTAGAGGAGAAACAACTGTTCTATACCTGTAGAGGAGAAACAACTGTCTATACAACTGTAAGAGGAGAAACAACGTTCTATACACTGTAAGAGGAAAACAACTGTTCTATACACTGTAGAGAAGAAAACAACTGTTCTATAGCACTGTAGAGGAGAAACAACTGTTCTATACACTGTAGAGGAAGAAACAAACTGTCTATACACGTAGAGAAGAAACAACTGTTCTATATACACTGAGAGGAAGAAACAACAACTGTTTTCTATACACTGTAGAGGAGAACAACTTTCTATACACTGTAGAGAGAACAACAACTGTTTCTCTACACTGTATAGAGAAACAACAACTGTTCTATACACTGTAGAGGAGAAAACAACTGTCATAACACTGTTAGAGAAGAACAACAACTGCTCTATATACACTGTAGAGAGAACAACAACTTTCTGATAACACTGTAGAGGAGAAACAACTGTTCATACACTGTAGAGGAACAACAACTGTTCTATACACTGTAGAGGAGAAACAACTGTTCTATAACACTGTAGAGGAGAAACAACTGTTTCTTTACAACTGTAGAGAAGAAACAACTGTCTATATTCCACTGTAGAGGAGAAACAACTGCTCGTATACACTGTAGAGGAGAAACAAACAACTGTTCTATACACTGTAGAGGAGAACAACTGTTTCATACACTGTAGAGGGAGAAACAACTGCTCTATGACACGTAACGGAAAACACGTTCTATAACTGTAGAGGAGAAACACACTCTGCTCTATACACTGTGATGGAGAAACAACTGTTCTATACACTGTAAAGAGGAAGGAAACAACTGTTCTTTACACTGTAGAAGAAACAACACTGTTCTATACAGCTGTAGAGGAAAACAACTGTTCTACTACACTGTAAGGATACAACAACTGTTCTACATCACACTGTAGAGAGAACAACTTGTTCTATACACTGTAGAGGAGAAACAACTGTTCTTACACTGTAGAGAAGAAACACAACTGTTTCTATACACTGTATGAGAAAAACAACAACTGTCTATAACTGTGAGAGAAGAAACAGACAACTTTCTTATAGACACTGTAGAAAAAACATACAACTGTCTATACAGCTGTAGAGGAGAAAATCAACAAACTGTTCTAATTTAACACTGTAAGAGGAAACAACAACTTGCTCTATTATCACTGTAGAGAAGATAACAACAACGCTCTATACACTGTAGAGAAGAAACAACAACTGTTCTATATACACTGTAGAGGAGAAACAAACAACTGTTCTATACACTGTAGAGGAGAAACACAACTGTTCTATACACTGTAGAGGAGAAACAAACAATGTTCTATACACTGTAGAGGAGAAACAACAACTGTTCTATACACTGTAGAGGAGAAACAACTTGTTCTATACACTGTAGAGAAGAAACAACTGTTCTATACCCTGTAGAAGAACAACAACTGTTCCTATACACTGTAGAGGAGAAACAACAACTGTTCATTACACTGTAGATGAGAAACAACAACTGCTCTATACACTGTAGAGGAGAAACAACCACTGCTCTATACACTGTAGAGAAGAAACAACAACTGCTCTATACAACTGTAGAGAAGAAACCAACAACTGTTCTATACACTGTACGAGGAGAAACAACAACTGTTCTATACACTGTAAGAGGAGAAACAAACAACTGCTCTATACATCTGTAGAGAAGAAACAACTGTTCTATACACTGTAGAGAAAGAAACAACTGTTCTATACACTGAGAAGGAGAAACAACAACTGTTCTATTACACTGTAGAGGAGAAACAACAACTGTTCTATACCATGTAAGACGGAGAAACAACAAACTGTTCTATACACTGTAGAGGAGAAACAACCTGTTCTATACACTGTTAGAGAAGAAACAACAACTGTTCTTAAGTACACCTGTAAGAGAAGAAAAACAACTGTTTCTATACACTGTAGAGGAAGAAACATAACAACTGTCTATACACTGTAGAGGAGAAACAACAAACTCTCATATACACTGGTAGAGGAGAAACAACAACTGCCTCTATCACTGTAGAGAAGAAACAACAATGCTCTATACACTGTAGATAAGAAACAACAACTGTCTAGTACACTGTAGAGGAGAAACAACAACTGTTTCTATACCTGTAGAGAAGAAACAACTGTTTTCTAATTACACTGTAGGAGAAGAATACAACTGTTCTTAAAACACTGTAGAGAAGAAAACAACAACTGCTGCTTATACACTGTAAGAGAAGAAAATACAACTGCTCTATACAACTGTAGAGAAGAAAAACAACATGTTCTATACATGTAGAGGAGAACCAGCAACTGTTCTATTCACTGTAGAGAAGAAACAACGTTTCTAACTACCTGTAGAGGAGAAACAACAATGCTACTATACACTGTAAGAGAAGAAACAGATGTTCTATACACTGTGAGGAGAAACAACACTGTCTAGTACCTGTAAGAAAAAACAACAACTGTTCAAAGTACACGAGAGAAGAAACAACAACTGCTCTAATACACATGTAGAGAAGAAACAACAACTGTTCTTACCTGAGAGGAGAAACAACTGTTCTATACACTGTAGAGGAGAAACAACTGTTCAATAACACTGTAGAAAGAAACAACTGTTCTAGTTAAACACTGTAGAGGAGAAACAACTGTTCTATAACACTGTAGAGGAGATAACAACTGTTTCTAGTACACTGTAAGGAGAAACACTGTTTGCTATACACGTAGAGGAGAAACAACTGTTCTATACACTTGTAGACGAGAAACAACTGTTCTATACACTGTAGAGGAGAAACAACTGTTCTATAACACTGTAGAGAAGAAACAAACTGTTCTATACACTGTAGAGGAAAACAACTGTTCTATACACTGGTAGAGAGAAACAACTGTTCTATACACTCGTAGAAAGAACAACTGTCTATACACTGTAGAGGAGAAACCAACAAGCTGTTCTATACACTGTAGAGGAGAAACAGCTGTTCTATTACACGTTAAGAGGAGAAACAACAAATGTTCTAATACACTTAAGAGGAAGAAACAAGTGTTCTATACACGTAGAGGAGAAACACTAACTGTCTATACACTGTAGAGGAGAAACAACTGTTTAATACACTGTATCGAGAAAACAACAAACTGCTCTATACACTGTAGAGAAGAAAATACCAACTGTTCTAATACACTGTAGAGGAGAAACAACTGTTTCTATACACCGTAGAGGAGAAACAACAAACTGTTCATACACTGTAGGAGGAGAAACAACTGTCTATACACGTAGATAGAAACACTGTTCTATACACTGTAGAGGAGAAACAACGAACTGTCTATACACTGTAGAGGAGAAACAAGCTGTTTCTTTACACTGGTAGAGGAGAAAAACTGTTCTATACAGCTGTAGAGGAGAAACAACTGTTGCTAATACACTGTAGAGGAAGAAACAACAACTGCTCATAACACTGTAAAGAGGAAAAACAATGTTCCTAATACACTGTAGAGAGAAACAGACAACTGCTCTATACACTGTAGAGGAGAACAACAACTGCTCTATCACAACTGTAGAGGAGAAACAAACAAACTGCTCTATACACTGTGAGAGAGAAACAACTCTCTATACACTGTAGAGGAGAAACAACAACTGTTCTATACAGCTTAGAGAGAACAACAACTGCTTAGTACACTGTAAGGAGAACAATGCTCTATACACTGTAGACGGAGAAACAACTGTTTCTATACACTGTAGAGGAGAAACAATAGGTACAACTGTTCTATACACTGTTAGAGGAGAAACAACAACTGTTCTATACACTGTAGAGGAAAACAACAACTGTTATATACACTGTGCAGAGAAACAACTGTCTAATTACACTGTAGAGGAGAAAAACTGTTCTTTACAGCTGTAGAGAAAGAAACAAGCAACTGTTTCTATACACTGTAGAGAAGAAACAATACAACTGCTTTCTAATCACTGTAGAGGAGAAACAACAACTTCTTATAACACTGTGAGGAGAAACAACACTGTTCTATACACTGTAGAGAAGAAACACAATGTTCTCATACACGTAGAGATAAGAAAACTACAACTGTCTATACACTTGTAGAGGAGAAACAACAACTGTTCTAATACACTGTAGAGGAGAAATCAACTGGTTTACTATACACTTAGAGAGAAACAACACCTGTTCTATAGCACTGTAGAGAAAAACAAGCAACTGTTCTATAATTCTTATCTTTTGGTAAGGAGAAAACGAAGCAACTGTTTCTAATCACTGTAAGATGAAACAACAACTGTTCTATACACTGGAGAGGAGAAACAACAACTGCTCTATAGCACTGTAGAGGAGAAACAACAACTGCTCTATACACTGTTATGAGGAGAACAGACAATGTTCTATACACTGTAGACGAGAAAAACAACTGCTCTATACACGTAAAAGAAAACAACTGTTCTATACACTGTAGAGGAAGAAACAACAACTGTTCTATACACCGTAAGAAGAAACAACCTGCTCTATACACTGTAGAGGAGAACAAAACTGCTCTATACACTGTAGAGGCAAAACAACAACTGGTTTATACACTGTAGAGGAGAAACAACAACTGCTCTATACACTGTAAGAAGAAAACACGTTCTAATACACTGTAGAGGAAAACAACAACTGTTCTATACAACTGTATGAGAAGAAACAACTGTTCTATATCACTGTAGAGAAGAAACAACAACTGTTTCTTTCACTGTAAGAGAAGAACAACAACTGCTCTATACACTGTACGGAAGAAACAAACAACTGTTCTATAACACTGTAAGAGAAAAACAACAACTGACTCCTATACACTTAGAGAAGAAAGAACAACTGCTCTCATACACTGTAGAGGAGAAACAACAACTGCTCTATACACTGAGAGGAGAAACAACAACTGTTCTATACACTGTAGAGGAGAAACAACAACTGCTCTATACACTGTAGAGAAGAAAACAACTGTTCCATACACTGTAAAGAGAGAAACAACAACTGTTCTATAACACTGTAGAGAAGAAACAACTGTTCTATACACTTAGAGAAGAAACAACTGTTCTATACACTGTAGAGAAGAAACAAGCTGTTCTAGTACACTGTAAGAGGAGAAACAACAACTGTTCTTTAACTGTAGAGAAGAAACAACTGTTCTTATCACTGAGAGAAGAAACAACTGTTCTGATTAGCACTGTAAGGAGAAACAACTAACGTCTATTACACTTGTAGAGGAGAAACAACAACTGTTCTATACACTGTAGAGATGAAACGAACTGTTCTATAAACACTGTATGAGGAAAAACAACAACGTTTTCTATAATCACTTGTAGAGGAGAACAACTGTTCTATACACTGTAGAGGAGAAACAACAACTGTTCTATACACTGTAGAGTGAGAACAACTGTTCTAATAACACTGTAGAGAAGAAACAACAACTGTTCTAATACCTGTAGAGAAAAACAATGAACTGTTCTATACAACTGTAGAGAAGAAACAACAACTGTTCTATACACTGTAGAGAAGAAGTACAACACTGTTCTATTAATCACTGTAGAGAAGAAACAACTTGTCTATACACTGTATAGAAGAAACAACAACTGTCCTTCTATAACTGTAGAGGAAAGAAACAACTGTTGCTAGTAACACTGTAGAGGAGAGAAACAACAACTGTTCATAACACGTAGAGGAGAAACAACAACTGTTCTATACACTGTAGAGGAGAAACAATCAACTGTTCTATACACTGTATAGGAGAAACAACAACTGTTTCTATACACGTAAGGAGAAACAAAACAACTGTTCTGATACACTGTAAGGAAGGAGAAACAACTGTTCTTACACTGTAGAGGAAAACAACAACTGTTCTATACACTGTAAGGAGAAACAACAAACTGTTCTATACACTGTAGAGGAGAAACAACAACTGTTTATACACTGTAAGGAGAAAAACTGTTCTTTTACACTGTAGAGGAGAAACAACAACTGTTTTCTATACACTGTAAGGCGAAACAAACAACTGTTCATACCTGGTAAGAGGAGAAACAACAACTGTTCTATACACTGTAGAGGAAGAAACCAACAACTGTTCTATACACTGTAACGGAGAAACAACAACTGTTCTATACACTGTAGAGGAGAAACAACAATGTTCTATAGCACTGTAGAGGAGACAACTGTTTTCTTACACGTAGAGGAGAAACAACAACTGTTCTAATACACTGTTAGAGGAGAATACACAACTGTTTTCTATACACTGTAGAGGAAAACAACAACTGTTCTATACACTGTAAAGGAAAGAAAAAGAAAACCTTGTTTTTCCCCTTTACACTGTAGAGGAGAACAACAACTGTTACTATAGCACTGTAGAGGAGAAACAACAACTGTTCTATACACTGTAGAGGAAAACAACACGTTCTATTACACTGTACAGGATAAACAGACTGTTCTATACCACTGAAGGGAGAAACAACAACTGTTCTATACCACTGTAGAGGAGAAACAACTGTTCTATACACTGTAGAGAAGAACAACTGTTCTATAGCAGTAGGAGGAGAACAACCAACTGGTTTACTACACTGAGTAGGAGAAAAAAAACAACTGTTTCATACACTGTCGAAGAGAAACAACTGTTCTTACACTGTAAGAGGAGAAACAACTGTTCTAATACACTGTAAGAGGAGAAAAACTGTTCTATACACTGTAGAGGAGAAACACAACTGTTCCTAACATCTGTAGAGGAGCAAACAACAAATTTCTAACAACTGTAGAGGAGAAACAACACTGTTTATACACTGTGAGAAAGAAACAACTGTTCTACTACATGTAGAGAGAACAACAACTGTTCTATAATCACTGAGAGGAAGAAACAACGTTCTTTACACTGTAGAGGAAGAAACAACGTTCTTTACATGTAGAGAAGAACAAACTGTTCTTTAAACTGTAGAGGAGAAACAACTGTTCTTTACACTGTAGAGGAGAATCACTGTTCTTTACACTGTAAAAGAGAAGAAACAACTGTCTTTAGCACTGTAGAGGCGAGAAACAACCTGTTTTACACTGTAGAGGAGAACAACTGTTTTCTTGTACTACTGTAGAGAAAAAACAACTGTCTTTACACTGTAGAGGAGAAGACAACTGTTCTTTACACTGTAGAGGAAGAAAACAACTGTTCTTACACTGTAGAGGAGAAACAAACTGTTCTTTACACTGTTAGAGAAAGACAACTGTTCTTTAACTGTAGACGGAGAAACAACTGTTCTTTACACTGTAGAGGAGAAACAACTGTTTTTTACACTGTGAGAAGAACAACTGTTCTATACACTTGTATAGGAGAAACAACTGTTCTTGTACACGTAGAGGAGAAACAACCTGCTCTATACACTGTAGAGGAAGACAACTGCCTAATACACTGTAGGAGGAGAAGACAAAACTTTACTATCACTGTAAGAGGAGACACAACTGTTCTAATAGCACTGTAGAGGAGACAACTGTTCTATACACTGGTAAAGAGGAGAAACAACTGTTTCTTTACACTGTAGAGAAGAAACAACTGTTCTATACACTGTAGAGAAGAAACACTGTTCTAAGTTACACTGTAGAGGAGAAACAACTGGTTCTATACACTGTAAGGAGAAACAACTGTTCTTTACACTGTAGAGAAGAAACAACTGTTCTATACAGCTGTAGAGGAAAAACAACTGTTCTATACACTGAGAGAAAAAACAACTGTTCTGATACACTGTAGAAGGAACAACTTGTTCTTTACACTGTAGAGGAGAACAGCTGTTCTTTACAACTGTAGAGAACAACAACTGTCTAGTAACACTGTAGAGGAGAAACACAACTGTTTCTATAACTGTAGAGGAAAACAACTGTTCATAACACTGTAGAGCGGAGAAACAAAAACTGTTCTATACACTGTAGAGAGAAAAAATGTTCTTATAGCACGTAGAGGAGAACAACTGTTTTACACTGTAGAGAAGAAACAACAACTGTTCTATTAACACTGTAGAGGAGAACAAACAAACTGTTTATAACTGTAAGAAGACAACAACCTGTTCTAATACACTGTGAGGAGAAACAACTGTTCTTATACACTGTAGAGGAGAAACACTGTTCTTTTACACTGTACGGAGGAGAAACAACGTTCTTTACACTGGTAAGAGAAGAAACAAACAACTGTTTCTACGTACACTGGTAAGAGAAGAAACAACAACTGTTCTATACAACTGTAGAGTGATGAAACAACTGTCTATAAACACTGTAGAAAGAAAACAACTGCTTCTATAATGTAGAGAGAAAACAACTGTTCTAAACACTGTAGAGGTAGAAACAACAACCTGTTCTGATAACACTGTATGAGAGAACAACTGTTCTATACATTGCTGTAGAGAAGAAACATATGTTCTATACACTGTAAAGGAGGAGAAACAACAACTGTTCATTACACTGATAGAGGAGAAACACAATGTGTTCTCATACACTGGTAGAGAAGAACAACAACTGTTCTAATACACTGTAGAGGACAACAAACTGTTCTATACACTGTATGAGGAGAAACAACAACTGTTCTATATCACTGTAGAGAAGAAATCAACTTTCCTTTACACTGTAGAGGAGAAACAACAACTTCTAATACACTGTAAGAGAAGAAAACCTGGTTCTTTCACACTGTAGAGAAGAAACAACTGTTTTTACAACTGTAGAGAAGAAACAACTGTTCTATTACACTGTAGAGAGAAACAACAACTGTTCTATACACTGTAAGAGGAGAAACAACAACGTTCTATACACTGTAGAGAAGCAAACAACTGTGTCTATACACTGTAGAGGAGAAACAAGCTGTCTAATACACTGTAGAGGCAAAAACAACAACTGTTCTATACATGTAGAGAAAGAAACAACTGTATCTTTACACTGTTAGAGGAAAAACAACAACGTTCTATACACTGGTAGAGAAGAAAACACTGTTCTATACACTGTCAGAGGAGAAAACAACTGTTCTATCAACTGTAGAAGGAGAAACAACTGTTCATAACACTGTAAATGAGAAACAACCAACTGTTTCTAATATCACTGTAAAGAGGAGAAACAGTAAACTGTTCTGATACACTGTAGGAGAAGAACAACTGTTCTTTAACACGTTAGAGGAGAAAGCAACAACTGTGTCTAAAACAATATACACTGGTAGAGGGAGAAACAACTTTCTATACAATGTAAGACGGAGAAACAACTGTTCTTTACACTGGTAGAAAGGAGAAAGCAACAACTGTTCATACACTGTAGAGAAGAAACAACTGTTCTATACAACTGTAGAGAGAAAGCAACTGTTTATACCACGTAGAGGAGAAAACAACTGGTCTTTACACTGTAAGAGGAGAAACAACTGTTCTTTTACACTGTAGATGAAAACAACAACTGTTCATACACTGTAGAGAAAAAAACTGTTCTACTACACTGTAGAGTGAGAAACAAGCTGGTTCTTTTACACGAGAGAGTAAACAACAACTGTTCCTTATACACGTAGAGAAGAAAACAACTGTTTTCCTAATACACTGTAAGAGAAAACAGACTGTTCTATATCACTGCAATGAGGAGAAACAACCTGTTCATACATCTGTAGAGGAGAAGACACTGTTCTTTACACTGTAGAGAAGAAACAACTGTTCTATACAGCTGTAGAGGAAAACAACTTTTCTAGTACACTGTAGAGGAGAAACAGACTGTTCTATACAAGTAGAGGAGAAACGAACTGTTCTTACACTGTAGAGAGAAACAAACTGTTTCTATACACTGTAGAGGAGAAACAACAATGTTCTATTACACTGGTAGAGAAGAAACAACTGTTTATACACGTAGAGGAGAAACAACTGTTCTAGTACACGTAGAGGAGAAACAAACTGTTCTATTACACTGAGAGAAGAAATACAACTCGTTCTTTACACTGTAGAGGGAGAAACAACTGTTCTATACACTGTAGAGAAGAAACAACTGTTCTATACACTGTAGAGAAAGAAACAACTGTTTCTAGTAACACGTTTAAGAGAAGAAACAAACTGTTTCTATACACTGTAGAGTGAAAAAACAACAATGCTCTATACACTGTAGAGAAGAAACGAACTGTTCTATACACTGTAGAGGAGAAACAAATGTTCTAATACACTGTAGAGAAAAACAACACTGTTCTATACACTGTAGAGAAAAACGAACTGTTCTTTACACTGTAGAGGAGAAACAACAACTGTTTCTATACACTGTAGAAGAAGAAACATACTGTTCTATACACGTAGAGGAGAAACAACAACTGTCTATACACTGTATGATGAAGAAACAACTGTGTCTTTACACTGTAGAGGAGAAACAAACTGTTCTTTACACTGTAGAGAACGAAACAACTGTTCTATACACTGTCAGAGAAACCAACAACTGTTCTATACACTGTTAGAGGAGAAACCACAACTGTTCTATACACTGTAGAGAAGAAACAACTGTTCTATTACACTGTAGAGGAGAAACAACAAACTGTTTCTATACACTGTTAGAGAAGAAACAAACTGTTTTTAACACTGTAGAGAAGAACAACTGTTCTAGTACACTGTAGAGGAGAAACAACTGTGTCTATACACTGTAGAGGGAAACAACTGTTATTTACAAAACTGTAGATGAAGAAACAACTGTTTCAACACTGTAGAGGAGATAACAACAACTGTTCTATACACTGTAGAGGAGAACAACAACTGTTCTATACATTCTGTAGAGAAGAAACAACTGTTTATACACTGTAGAGGAGAAACAACTGTTCTTACACTGTAGAAGGAGAAACAACAACTGTTCTATATCACTGTAGAGAAGACAACTGTTCTATAACACTGTAGAGGAGAAACAACACTGTTTCTATTAACACTGTAGAGAAGAAACAACTGTTCTATAGCAACTGTAGAGGAGAACACATGTTCTAGTACAACTGTAGAGACCGAAACAACTGTTCTATTATCACTGTCAGAGAAGAGAAACCAACTGTTCTACGTAACACTGTAGAGGAGAAACAACAACTGTTCTATATCACTGTAGAGGAAAAACAACGTCTACTACATCTGTGAGAGGAGAAACAACTGTTTTTACACTGTAGAGAAGAAACAACTGTTCTATACAGCTGTAAGGAGAGACAACTGTTCTTACACTGTAGAGAAGAAACAACTGTTCTATATACACGTAAGAAGAAACAACTGTTCTTTACATCTGTAGAGAAGAAACAACTGTTCTATACACTGTAGACGGAGAAACAAACTGTTCTAACACTGTAGAGTAAGAAACAACTGTTCTAATACAGCTGTAGAGGTAGAAACAATGTTCTTGCACTGTAGAGGAAGAAACAAGCTGTTTATTTACACTGTAGAGAAGAAACAACTGTTCTATATCACTGTAGAGGAGAACAACTGTCTTTACACGTGTGAGGAAAAACAACTGTTTAATATACACTGGAGGAAAGAAACAACAACTGTTCTAGTACACTGTAGAGGAGAAACAACAACTGTTTCTACTAACACTGTAGAGAAGAAACAACTGTTCTTTAACTGTAAGGAGATAACACACTTTCTATAACTGTAGAGAAGAAACAACTGTCTATACATCTGTAGAGGAGAAACAACGTTTCTTTACATCTGTAGAGAGAAACAAGCTTGTTCTATACACTGTAGAGGAGAAAACAACTGTTCTATAGTCACTGTAGAGAGAAACCAACTGTTCTTTTACACTGTAGAGGAGAAACAACTGTTCTTTAATCACTGTAGAGAAGAAACAACTGTTCTACTACACTGTAAAACGGAGAAACGAACTGTTCTAGTACACTGTAGAGGATAAAACAACTGTTGCTTTACAGACTGTATAGAGGAGAAACAAGCTTGTCTATTACACTGTAAGGAGAAACCACTGTCTTTACCCTGTACGAGAAGATCACAACTGTTCCTAGTTACACTGAGAGGAGAAACAATGTTCTTACACTGTAGAGGAGAAACAACAACTGTTCTATACACTGTAGAGGAGAAAGCAACTGCTCTATACACGTAGAGGAGAAACAACTGTGTCTATGCACTGCTAGAGGAGAAAAACTGTTCTTTACAACTGTAGATGAGAAACAACTGTTCTTTACCTGTAGAGAAAGAAACAACTGTTCTATACACTGTAGAGGAGAAACCAACAAACTGTTTATACACTGTAAGAAGAAACAACTGTTCTATTACACTGTAGAGGAGACATGTTCTATACACGTGTTAGAGGAGAAACAACTGTTCTACTAAGCACTGTAGAGGAGAAACAACAACTGTTCATAGCACTGTAGAGAAGAAACAACTGTTTCTATAACTGTAGAAGAAATGAAACAACTGCTCTAGTACACTGTAGAGAAGAAACAACTGTTCTTTACACTGTAGAAGGAGAACCACTGTTTTCTATAACTGTAGAGAAAACAACTGTTCTATACACTGTATGAGGAGAAATAACTGTCTATACACTGTAGAGAAGAATACAGTATACTGTTCTTTAAACTGTAGAGGGACACAACTGTTCTTTACACAGTTAGAGAAGAAGCAACTGGTTTCTATTACACTGTTAGAGGAGAAACGAACTGTTCTTTACATGTAAGAGAGAAACTAACTGTTCTACTAATGTAGAGGAGAAACAACTGGTTCTTTACACTGGTAGAGGAAGAACACAAACTGTCTTTACACTGTAGAAGGAAGAAAACATACTGTTCTATACACTGTAGAGAAGAAAACACTGTTCTTTACACTGTAAAGAGGAAGAAGCAACTGTTATATACAGCTGTAGAAGAAGAAACAACTGTTCTTTACAACTGTAGAGGAGAAACAACTGTTCTTTACACTGGTAGAGGAAGAAAACAACTGTTCATACACTGGTAGAGGTAAACAACTGTTCTTCACTGTAAGAAGAAATCAACTGTTCTAGTACACTGTAAGGAGAAACAACTGTTCTTTACACCTGTAGAGGAAAAACAACGTTTTACTACACTGTAGAGAAGAAACAACTGTTTTAATACAGCTGAAGAGGAGAAAACAAACAACTGCTCTAAGTTCTGTAGAGGAGAAGACATACAAACTGTCTAAATAAC
Source organism: Neogobius melanostomus (assembly GCA_007210695.1). NCBI lineage: Eukaryota > Metazoa > Chordata > Actinopteri > Gobiiformes > Gobiidae > Neogobius > Neogobius melanostomus. The sequence goes on from VHKM01000679.1 coordinate 238,030, forward strand.
ACTGTAGAGGAGAAACAACTGTTTCTATACAATCTGTAGAGGAAGAAACAACAACTGTTCTAATACACTGTAGTAGGAGAAACAACAACTGTTCTAACACTGTAAGAAAGGGAGAAACAACAGACTGTTCTATAGCACTGTAAAGGAGAGACAAACAATGTTCTATACACTGTAGAGGAGAACAAACTGTTTATACACTGTAGAGAAGAAACACAACTTGTCATACACTTGTAGAGGAAAAACAACGAACTGTTCTATACACTGTATGAGAAGAACAACAACTGTCTATACACTGTAAGAGGAGAAACAACAACTGCTCTATAGCACTGTAGGGAAAACAATGTTCTATACACTGTAGAGGAAAAGCACACAACTGTTTCTATACACTTGTAGAGGAGAAACAAAAAACAACTGTTATACACTTGTAGAGGAGAACAACAACTGTTCTAGTACACTGTAGGAGAAGAAAACAACAACTGTTCTATACACGTACGGGGACCAACAACTGCTCTATAACACGTAGAGGAGAAACACACTGTTCATACACTGTAGAGGAGAACAACTGTTCTATACCACTGTGAGGAAAACAACTTGTCTATCCTGTAGAGAAACAACTGTTCTTACCCTGTAGAGAGAAGAACAACAACGTTTATACACTGTAGAGGAGAAACAACATACTGTTCTGATACACTGTAGAGGAGAAACAACTGTTTTATACATGGTAGAGAAGAAGACAAACTGTTTCTATACCTGTAGAGGAGAACAACTGTTTCTAATTATCTAGTGAGGAGAACAACAAACTGTTCTATACACTGTAAGACGGAAAACTGCTCTATACACTGTAGAGGAGAAACAACAATGTTCTTATAGCACTGTGAGTAAACAAACAACTGTTCTAGTACACTGTAAGAAGAAAGCAACTGTTCTAACATCGTAGAGAAGAAACACTGTTCTAATACAATGTAAGAGGAGAACACACAACTGTTCTATACACTGTACGAGAGAATACAACTGCTCTATACAGCTGTAGAGGAAGAAACAACAACTGTTTCTATACGAGAGAGAAACAACAACTGGTCTATACACCTGTAGAGGAAGAAGACAACAACTGTTCTATACACTGAGAAAGAACTCGCTCATACCTGTAGAGGAGAACAACAACTGTTCAATATCACTGTAGAGAAGAAGACAACAAAAACTGTCTATACACTGGTAGAGGAGAAACACAACTGTTCTTATACACTGTAGAGAAGAAACAACTGCTCTATACACTGTTAGATGGCAGAAACAAAGCTGTTCATACCTGTAAGAGGAGAAAACAACAACTGTTCTAAGTACATCTGTAGAAGGAGAAACAACTTTTCTATACACTGTAGAGGAGAAACAATGCTATACACTGTACGAGAGAAAACAAAATCAACTGTTTCCTATACACTGGTAGAGGAGAATCACTGTTTCTATACACTGTAGAGGAGAAACAACAACTGCTGCTATGAACTGTAGAGGGAAAATCAACCAACTCTTATACACTGTAGAGGAGAACAAACTGTTCTACTACACTGAGAGAAAAACAACTGTTCAAATACCACTGTAGAGTGAAAAACAACTGGTTCTGATACACTGTAAGAAGAAACAACTGGTCTATAACACTGTAGGAGAAGAAACAACTGTCTATACCTGTAAGAAGGAGAAAACAACAACTGTTCTATACACTGTTAGAGGAGAAACAACAATCCTGTTCTATACACTGTAGAGGAGAAAACCAAAACAACTGTTCTATACACTTAGGAGGAGAAACAAGAACTGCTCTAATCATCACTGTAGAGGAAGAAACAAGTCAAAGTAGTAATGAGCCAAACCAATAACACCGTGAGGTCTTCCATTTCAACCACTCATCAGATTCCAGGTTTCATTTAGAATCTGCAAATGAAGCACGGAGACGAGCTTTTACGATGAATACATAGGTCTGGTTCATTAAAGGAGACAAAAAAATCAATCTAATGTACAGAGCTTAAGGTTTAGGATAAAGACAAACCACATTAACAATAGAACAGGATCACACATTACACAACATTACAGGGTTGTAATGCAGCTTGGTGATGTGTTTTATTTTGTGACACATTAGTTAACAAAGATTTGCTGCGAGATGGATTTGTTTTTAGTTTTTGAATACTAGTAATTTGGAGAAAACGGCCCTTCAATAGGACAGGGGCCTCTGTTTCTCCATACTGACAAAGTTCTTTTTATGTTGTTTAAGCATTTAGCTCTTTCCCCCGCTCATGGTACCGAATGCGAATAATAAGCGTTAGGAATCGACTGCGGCAGCTAAAGCTGAAGTGGCTCCTATAAGTGTTTACGTCCCTCACAATATAGTTCCCACTGTTTTATCCGCTTTACGAAATATCGACATGTTTCATTTGTGTGACTAAGACTGGATCGGGTGTAACATTTCACATTTTAACTCTACTTAAATTTGGGAAACATGGAAGAGCTGGTCGTCGCTTCTAACTTCAGACCCCGTAGCAGAGAAAGGAGAGGCTAAATGCTAACAACATCTTTGGTGGTCCGTTGTGCAATGAATGAGCGCCACGCGTAAAAAGACCAGGCCAGGTTACGAAATCAAAAACTCGTCTAAGCTCGGTAAGAACCATAATGTCAGTCGTGGAAAAACACTGTGCCTGTTCCCTTTGTCTGCACATGCGCCCTGTTATAATCCTCCGTCTTTAGCCGCTGGCTGGCCCGCGACAAAGGAAAATGAACCATATTTGGAGTTATCAAGCGTCATGTCGGTTCAACAGCCCTTTTGTGATACAGTACGTGATACCAAAACATGTCAGTATTTGGGAAGAAATAAGCGTGGGAAAAAGACAGCAGAGCGACACAAGTGACCATACGGGATCCGACAGCTGGCCTGGTTTACCAGCTTAGGCTCAGAATCCATGGAAACGAAGCAAATGTGCAGCATGGACAGGACGCAAAACAAAGGAAGTGCAAGATGCAAGAGATTTATTTTTTTTAATTTATTTGAGCTGTTTACATTTGGAGATTTAGGTTTACAAGCGTCATATCAAACCAAAGTAAAAAATGAAAAAGCCTTCAAAAAGGAGTCGGCTTGAAGTCTGGAGCTTATTGTGGCCTAACCCCTAGTATTCAGGTACTCTCAGTACATCGTGCATTTTACATTTTGTATTTCCAATTGGGAACTCAATAACAACTGTATACAATTCACATTATATTGTTTATAATATACCATAAGAATAGTAAAAAGAAGTACAAATACCACAAGTGCTGTACCATGATATGGGAATTAAATTTTTTCCTATTGACAATTACAGTTCATGACCACTAAAGAAAATCAAGTGATATAAGGAGCTTACTATCTGCAATTTGGACATTGATAAGGGCTAGTCTAACACATCAAACTTATATTCTCACATGGAAGAAAGACTGGACTGTACATATTTTGAGTTATATATCTAATAATAATAGCATCAAGATTGGCTTCTGTGTTATCAAGTTCTTCCATAAGGCATTTTGTCGTCAAGGATGACGTTATCACAACATCCTGCATACAACTAGACCGTGGTAAGCAGAAATACAAGAAAGTTCAATATATTAATCCAAGTATGATCATGTCAAAGTCAGTATGTAAGTGGTAAGTTGGTTATTTAGTAAGTTTACACTTGATGTTAGGAAATACCAATTATAACTGACATAACTGATATGACCAGACTCCATCTTTTGTTGTTGCTCTTTTTCCAAGATTTATAATTCTAGTAATGGTTGGTTAACCAAATGTGTTGTTGTTGTTATGCAATTAGTAGGTTCAATAGATTCATCATTATTAACATTTTTTAATAATGATGAATCTATTGAACCTACTAATTGCATAATAAGATTGATAAAAATATAATAAACGTTTGGTTAACCAACCATGAGCACAAATAACATTTTCTCCACAAAATCTCAGAGCTAGTTACAAACAGTTACAAACATCTTAAAAAAAAGTTTTACATTGTTTCAATCAAATCAAATCAAATCAAACTTTATTTATAAAGCGCTTTTCATACAAAATGTAACACAAAGTGCTTTACAGTGCTTAAAAAATCATTAAATAGTCCCCACCAGCAAATATACATAAATAACAACAACCCCCACCTCCCCCCACCCCACGCGCACACACAGACACACAGACACACATATACATACAGACAGCCTAGCTGTTAAAAGTCTTAAATAAAAATGGACATAAAGTTGGGTACATAAGGCTGAGTACAGATGGACTGAAAGAGGAAACACCGTCCAAGGAGCCGTCTGCACCGAGAGCAGCCCATCGGCCACAGCCACAGAGCGCCAACACAGGGCGCCCGGAGGAGGTGTAGGAGAGACGTCCAACCTCCATCCAGGCACCCACAGGAGAGCGCCCGCACGGCCACAGCCAACCAGCACTCCCGGGCAGAGGGCTCCCTCAGAGGAACCACTGGGAGAACATAAAAAGAGTGTTCCCCTAAAACTCGGCTAAAAGTGTGAAATAACACATGATAAAAAGAGTGAAACTAATAAATAATTGTATAGAACTAAAACAGATACATAATTGGATTCATAAACCCTGAAGCCATAAGGGTCTCTTAAATCCTGAAACTCCATTAGTGAGAGTTGTGGACCTCAGAGACCTCCTGAGTCAGCGTTACAAAGGGAAATGGTCACATTTTTATATAGAGCCTTTCTACCTGCTTTAGGCACTCAAAGCACTTTACATCGAGGAACACTCTCATTCATACACCAGTGTACGCAGACACTGGAGGCGAGGTGGGTGAAGTGTCTTGCCCAAGGACACAACGACAGTGGGCACCTGCGGGATTCGAACCGCCGACCCTTTGGTCACAAGACGACCCGCTCTACTCTCTGCACCACCGTCGCCCCAAGGTAAAAGGGCAAGGTAAAGATCCCATCCTCCAATCACACTCCGGCCGCTGCAACAGATCCATCACTTTTCATTGCATTATGTATTTCATTCATTTAACCCAGGCCTGGACAGAGCACATTTTCTCCAGTTCGGCTTTATTCAAATCTGAAAGCTTCTTGGAAAAAAACCTGTGAACATAGCGACAAAAATGAGGACGAAAACATATGAAAAAGGCAACGAAAACATGACGAGAAAAACCCAATAAAAAAAAAAAGACAAAAACGCTTCAAAAATGTTATTAATAACGCAGCGACATGACAAAAAAGTCACAATCAGTTTTGCAGTTCTTAGTTTTCAAATGACTGACCAAACTTTCCAGTCGAGAAGCTTTGAGATTTGGGTAAAGCCGAACCGGAGAAAATGCAACAACAGCGCTTAATTTTACAATCCAGACTGTCCCACAGACTGAACTCGTTTGTAAAATCCTCAGCTCCTTTTATCTACTCTCTGTCTTGGTAACACACTCTGATTCATTACATTTCAGTGTGTTTAGTTGTATAAATATAGAAGATTATTTGCGTCTCTGTATCCACTTCCACTGACGATTCTAATCGCTCTTTTCTGTAAAAGAAACACTGGATTAATATGTTTTACAGGCACTTCAGTACTGGTGCTCGTCATGTAATTAGAATATCATGAAAGTGCATTCACTTCTGTTATTCAACTTCAAATGTAAAACTAATATATGACAGACTCATTACATGCAAAGTGACAAATGTATAGCGTTTGTTTGTTATTATTTTAATAATTATTGCTTACAGTCTATTTTAAAATATTCTAATTTTTACAAGCTGAGCCATAATAATCAAAATGATAACATATAAAGGCTATACATTTGTGACTGTGCATGTAATGAGTCTGTCATACATTAGTTTCACATTTGAAGTTGAATGACAGAAGTGGATGCACTTTTTCATGAGATTCTAATTACATGACGAGCACCTGTATGTCAGATATGGAACAATCAAAGGAGTGTTTCAGCTCCGGTCCAGAGTGTTTCAGCTCCGGTCCAGAGTGTTTCAGAGACGGTCCAGAGTGTTTCAGAGACGGTCCAGAGTGTTTCAGAGACGGTCCAGAGTGTTTCAGAGACGGTCCAGAGTGTTTCAGCTCCGGTCCAGAGTGTTTCAGAGACGGTCCAGAGTGTTTCAGCTCCGGTCCAGAGTGTTTCAGAGACGGTCCAGAGTGTTTCAGAGACGGTCCAGAGTGTTCAAGACGGTCCAGATGTTTCACGGTCCAGAGTGTTTCAGAGACGGTCCAGAGTGTTTCAGAGCCCGGTCCAGAGTGTTTCAGAGACGGTCCAGAGTGTTTCAGAGACGGTCCAGAGTGTTTCAGAGACGGTCCAGAGTGTTTCAGAAGAGCTGGTCCAGATGTTCAGCAGTCCAGAGTGTTTCAGAGACGGTCCAGAGTGTTTCAGCTCCGGTCCAGAGTGTTTCAGCTCCGGTCCAGGTGTTTCAGCCCGGTCCAGGTGTTTCAGAGACGGTCCAGTGTGTTTCAGCTCCGGTCCAGAGTGTTTCAGCTCCGGTCCAGAGTGTTTCAGAGACGGTCCAGAGTGTTTCAGAGACGGTCCAGAGTGTTTCAGAGACGGTCCAGTGTGTTTCAGAGACGGTCCAGTGTGTTTCAGCTCCGGTCCAGAGTGTTTCAGAGACGGTCCAGAGTGTTTCAGTCCGGTCCAGAGTGTTTCAGCTCCGTCCAGGTGTTTCAGAGACGGTCCAGGTGTTTCAGAGACGGTCCAGAGTGTTTCAGAGACGGTCCAAGTGTTTCAGAGACGGTCCAGAGTGTTTCAGCGGTCCAGGTGTTCAGAGACGGTCCAGTGTTCAGAGACGGTCCAGAGTGTTTCAGAGACGGTCCAGAGTGTTTCAGAGACGGAGTGTTTCAGGCTCCAGTGTCAGAGTTGTTTCAGAGACCGGTCCAGAGTGTTTCAGAGACGGTCCAGAGTGTTTCAGAGACGGTCCAGAGTGTTTTCAGCAGACGGTCCAGGTGTTTCAGAGACGGTCCAGAGTGTTTCAGAGACGGCTCCCAGAGTGTTTCAGAACGGTCCAGTGTGTTTCAGAGACGGTCCAGAGTGTTTCAGAGACTCCGGTCCCAGAGTGTTTCAGAGACGGTCCAGTGTGTTTCAGAGACGGTCCAGAGTGTTTCAGAGACGGTCCAGAGTGTTTCAGAGACGGTCCAGTGTGTTTCAGAGACGGTCCAGAGTGTTTCAGAGACGGTCCGAGTGTTCGCATGAGTGTTTCAGAGACGCTCCAGAGTGTTTCAGAGACGGTCCAGAGTGTTTCAGAGACGGTCCAGAGTGTTTCAGAGACGGTCCAGAGTGTTTCAGAGACGGTCCAGAGTGTTTCAGAGACGGTCCAGAGTGTTTCAGAGACGGTCCAGAGTGTTTCAGAGACGGTCCAGTGTGTTTCAGAGACGGTCCAGAGTGTTTCAGAGACGGGTCCAGGTGGTGTTTCAGAGAGTCCAGAGTGTTTCAGAGACGGTCCAGTGTGTTTCAGAGACGGTCCGGGTCAGCCTCCAGAGTGTTTCAGCGGTCCAGAGTGTTTCAGAGACGGTCCAGGTGTTTCAGAGACGCCAGGTGTTTCAGACTCCAGTGTGTTTCAGAGACGTCCAGAGTGTTTCAGAGACGGTCCAGGTGTTTCAGAGCGGTCCAGAGTGTTTCAGCTCCGGTCCAGAGTGTTTCAGCTCCGGTCCAGAGTGTTTCAGAGACGGTCCAGAGTGTTTCAGAGACGGTCCAGAGTGTTTCAGCTCCGGTCCAGAGTGTTTCAGAGACGGTCCAGAGTGTTTCAGAGACGGTCCAGAGTGTTTCAGCTCCGGTCCAGAGTGTTTCAGAGACGGGAGGGAGCGCGGGGAAGGCGGAGTGAAGACCTGATGTTTGCTGACGGGGGCAGAAGGCCGCGCTCCTCTGAGGAAACACTGATGGAGAAACAAATGAGGCGACAGCGGCGAGAGGACACGGGGGGAGGAGGGGGAGGAGAGAGTCCCCACTCGTCACATGGACAGGAGAGCAGTGTGTTTTTCATAAGAGAGAATTCCCCAGAGCTGCTCCTCCTTCTCCACGACCCAAACACGGAAAGCTCTGAGGGGCCTTTAGCACGAACACGAGGTCACGAGGAGTCACCAAGGACACGAGGAGTCACCAAGGACACGAGGAGTCACCAAGGACACGAGGAGTCACCAAGGACACGAGGAGTCACCAAGGACACGAGGAGTCACCAAGGGCAGAGCAGGCGAGGACATCAGGAGGACGTCCTCATGGCGGACAGGAAACAAGTCCACAATCAGAGAGCCTACATAGAATAGAACAGAAAACTTTACTGTCTAGCAAATCTTAATCGGATTCTGAATCAGAGGATTGTACACCTGTGTGAAGTTGGCCCCCCATAGTGTCTGATCAACTCCGGTTTCATGGAATAAACTCCCAGCTCATGTTAAAGACGCAGACACAGTTTCTACATTTAAGGCTCAAAACGTCCCTATACGAATCAGCTTATGATCAGGTCAGTTTGTGTTACAACCCGGCTCAGCTAGGTCGAGAGGAAGTAAGAAAGACCAAGATGGAAAATGGATAAATAAAGTTGTAATTTAATAAAAGGTAAATTTAACAAAGTTGAACCAAAAATAAACAAAGGCTATTGACAATATTTACAAAGGTTAACAACAATGTAACCTAATCTAAGACACGACAGGACATCCACACAGCTCGTCTCCACCTGCTGCTGAAGTTCATCTGGACTTTATGTTTGCCTGGATACTTCATCTGCCTCAACTTTACATTCATTGTCTCGCCTTAAAATTACGTTAAGATAGAATAAGATAAGACTTTATTGATCTCACGATGGAGAAATTCACTTCGGTTCTCAAGAAACACTCAGGGTGTTAGATAGGAATAGATATAGGAAATGTGCAATCAGTTAAGATAGAGGTATTTTATATACACTGAGCTTTAAGGGGAAAAGTATAACAATATAAATGAGAGCAGACTATATAAACGTCAGCAGAGCATATTCCTTCAGTCCTAGTGCAGGTTAAAAGCGCTCACTCGCTGCTAAACCACTTGACACACATTGCCTGGATTTGGGACACGAGGTTAAAGAGAGAGGTGCGAAGAGTCGGCGCTTCAGGAAAGAGGACATTAGAGCCGTCCCAGAGGAGAGTCACCGCGGGACACAAGGACACACTTCTGACTCTGGGACACACTGGGGCTCCTCTCGTCCAGCTCTGTGCTCCAGCAGAGGCCACCGCTAAACTCACAAAAGACTTCCCCAACAAATCAATTCCATGTGTCGCACAGTTTCACTCTCGCAGCTGCACATGGTTCTTTTGGGACTCTTCCTTTGTGATCATGAATAAGGATCACAACCTGCCGCTGATGTCATGAGTTTGGAATAGAGCTGGGCAATGAAAGCAGTCTGGGATTAAGAAAAAAAGGTTTAGGTTCTACTGGTATTGAAAAAATAAAAGTATTGAAAGCAGGAACCGAAAGAAATATGAAATCTTTATATTCAAGTTCCCCTCCTGGAGCCTCCACCTTAACGTGGTGGAGGGTTTGACCTGAATGATCCTGGAGCTCTGTTGTCGGGGGCTTCGTGCCCCTGGTAGGATCTCCCATGCATGGCAAACAGGTCCTAGGTGACGGGTCAGACAAAGAGCGGTTCAGAAGCCCCTTATGAGAGACCAACAGGCCCGGTTAGAACCATGAGGCCGTCCTTCTGTGGACCCACCACCTGCAGGGGGCGCTATAGGGGCTGGTGCAGCTCCAACAGCTGCCCCCACGACCCAGCAACGGACAAGTGGAAGAAGATGGATGGATGGATGGATGGATGGATGGATGGATGGATGGATGGATGGATGGATATATTCAAGTGTTGATGCTGTTGGTCATCAAAATTTAAAAGAAAGAAAAAGTGAAAGACAAGTTGAAAATGTTTTTTTTTTAAAAGTGGAAAAAAATTGGGAAAATCAGGTGAAACAATTTGGGGTAAAATTGGTGATAAAAATTGAAAAAAAAACTAGAAAGTGTTTTTTCCGCCCTTTTGTCGTTAAAGGACGTTTCTCGGTTGTTTCACCTTAAACAAGTGATGCAAAAGAAATGAAATGGAAGGAAAAGGAATAAATTAACATTATTAATCTGTTTCATGGTTCTAGACGACAAATAATTTAATACAGGTATCGTAAACCCAGTATCATTACAGTACCGGTATTGAAACAGTTGTTTACGGTATACAGCGCTCCTCACTATTGCACTGTTGCACGGATTTATTTTTAGCACAATTTTGCAGCTTTTTTACAGCGTATGAACGTCACACTCACATAGTGTTCTGCGTCCTGATTGGCTGGTCTCAGAGTGAGCCTCCTCTCGCTGCAGAGAGGATCTCTGTCGGTGCCAGCCCCGCGTTTTACAGGATTGTCTCAGAACATTTCCGTGAAAATAAACCCCTACAGACATTCAAACTGTTATCTTATTGCAAAAAAACGGATTCTCAAAAACTGGAAGGGATGTGTTACACCTTCTTTCCAGAATTGGCTCAACAGATTTATCTCCATAATACATCTGGACATAAAGCTTTGGGCCACAGGGAACAGGTTTGGGGACCCGTACTAATGTATTTGTCCAAATCATAATCATGAATGATGATCATTTATAGACATATTTTATATTATTAACGATAATGTTGTCTGTTATCTATGTTATGGTTAGTGGTGTTGCTAATTAGCATAGCTCATTGATGGCAGCATTATGCCAAGAACACTCAGACTGTTCATGGTCTGTTTGTTTGTTTTTGTTTTGTTTTTTGCATCTCTCTGTCTGTCTGTCTTGTTTCTTGTTTTTTTTATTATATAGCGAGGCAGTGGTTGCTATGCACGTCTGACCGAGTGTAAGAGTGTGAGGGTGAATGGAATATGTATGGATGAATACAGGTATGCTGGTAGGTACAAAAGAGGGGATTATTTTTTATGTATATGTAATATTTGCACTGATATAATTTATTGTTGTAAATTCAACTTAATAAAAAAAAAAAACCCTGCAGCATGTGTCGCTCGCCTCAGCTAAACACTGAAGCTGAAACTGTTATTATAAAACGAGAGCAGCTTTCCATCCCCACGTCTGTAATGTGAATCTAAAAATCTTATTAGACAAAAGAAATCACACAGTGACACCAGGCATAAGGAGAACCCGTGTGAACTAGTGAGGAAAGTGTATAAAGTGTGTGGTGAGAGGTTTTACTGCCTTAAAACATGTATAATTCGCGGATTTGGTTTATTGCGGGTTATTTTTCGATGAACGAGGGACCCCTGTACAGCCCTGTTCAGAGCTGGTTTAACAAACACACTCCGGCTCATGAGGCGTGACCTCACATTCTTAAGACTTTATAACCGCGGCCTTTGTAAAAGCGTTTGACATCTCAGCGTGTTGATGCCCGCTCTCCTGCCCGGCACCCGCTCTCCCTGCCCGGCGCCCGCTCTCCCTGCCCGGCGCCCGCTCTCCCTGCCCGGCGCCCGCTCTCCCTGCCCGGCGCCCGCTCTCCCTGCCCGGCGCCCGCTCTCCCTGCCCGGCGCCCGCTCTCCCTGCCCGGCGCCCGCTCTCCCGCTCTCCCTGCCCGGCGCCCGCTCTCCCTGCCCGGCGCCCGCTCTCCCTGCCCGGCCCGCTCTCCCTGCCCGGCCCGCTCTCCCTGCCCGGCGCCCGTGCCCGCGTTGAGTTCAGAGCGATCCCCGGCTGGGCTGTGTTTGGGAGCGGACAGGGCGGAAGAAACCAGACTTCACAGCCATGGAAACGACGCAGGGGGAAAAGGGACAGAGGGAAACGGGCCGTGGGTTCATATCTGCTAAATGAAACGTAGTGAGGTTTCCTGGTCCTTACTTTGGGATGTACGTGAGTAAATGTGCTGCATTTCCCTGTTTAACAGCTCTAACAGCATTCATGTGGTGAGACGCTAAATTAGCTCTGACCAGGGCTGGACGGCCAGAAAAAAATCGTATCGTATTCAATGCAATTGCTGTGTTTCAGTGACATCACAGCGTTCTAAAGGCCTGTAATATTATATAGAGTTAAAATGATTTTGTTTTGAGGAAATGTTTGGTCTTGTACAGAGAGATCATGGACCCAGTGACTGATATTAATGATCATTTTTGTAATTCATACATTTTCTTTTTAGATACGACTTGTGAAAGTGTAATGCAGTTAATAGGAAAAACTGGCTCCTCCCCCACTCGGTCCTGTGACATCATCACATTCTAGAACCTGAAACCCAGCAATAGTCGAGGCCATTAGTAATACAATAGTCCCTTGAACTAAAACAGTGTCAGCCACAGAACCGAGGACAATTGCAGCATGTTGTTTCTTCTGAATTCAAGCTAACGCCTCAGACCAACTTTAATGTTGTTTACAACTCGCTGGAACATTTGTAAAGTTACTGTGGGTCAAACCGCCTTTGCTCCGCCTGATCCCGTCAGCAGGGAAGGACTTGGTCAGTACTTGGATGGGAGTGAGTGAGTGGTTGGTGGGAGGGGCCGATGGCAAAGACTGGTTGCCTCGCTTCCGTCAGTCTACCCCAGGGCAGCTGTGGCTACAACAGTAACTTACCACCACCGAGTCTGGAGTGAATGAATAATGAGTACAGTGTAGCGCTTTGAGAAACAGGCTTGTAAAGCACAACACAAGTGTAAGACATTATACTAAACCAGTGGTTCTCAACCTGGGGGTCGGGACCCCCAAGGTGGGTTGCGAGACAAATTTGTGGGGCCGCCAGATCTTGTAGATAGAAAATACATATTTTATTAGCATATAATATAATATTGTATTTGTTCTTAATTTGATTCATTTTATCCATTTTTTTTCTTTGTTTTTTAAGAATTATATAGGCTAATTCTTTGTTTAGGCTATTTCTCACGGTTTGACCCGAGTAGGGGCCTTTAACTGTTATAATGGGGGTCGCGACTCCAAAAGGTTGAGAACCACTGTACTAAACCATCTTAAAATGCATGTTCCGTTAAGGAGGTTCCTCTCGAGACTGTGAGTCTGTGACATAAACGTCACAAACCTAAGCAAAACAGCCCCCTGCAGGTTTAGGACTTTAAATGGTAAAACTCACCACAGAGTTAGGGAGACGAAGAGTCAACATATAAGTCCCAAAAAGGCCGAAACATTGTAAATCCTTTTAATGTAAACCAGAAGCTTTTCCAAACTGCACTGACGACGAGGGGCAGGAGGCGAGTCACATGACAACTCCCAGCATGCACTTCTTTACATGCCTTTGTCTAAAATGTATAAAACAGAGGCCTGAGGTTCTCTGGGACCTGGAGGTGTTACAATAAACAATGTTCACTTGTATTGGTAAGTATGATGTGAGGGGCCCATTGCTCATTATATACCAGATTATCTGAACTATATAAAAGGTGTCAGATCCCTGTGGGGGGTGAGTTGTGTAAATGCTTAGAACGTCAGTAGTTTCTATTGTGGGCCGGTGTGGTGCAATAAGGCCCTGTTCACTCATCAGGTCTGACCGGCCCAAAAGTACGTCAGCCCAACAGAGAAAACTCCCGGTGGTCCCGAGGGCCAGTCCAGCCCTGGATGAGGGGAGAACATGCAAACTCCACAGAAAGGTGCCTGAGCCAAAGCAGTAGTAAATAAAGCCTGTGACTCAGTGAAGGGAGTGAAGGCGGGACGGTGGGGGATGCAGATGGAGGAATGCAACAGTTGGCCGGTTCCTGTGGACAGCTGACGAGGAAGAGGAGGGAGCCAGAGACCGACTGAACACTCACAGCTGTCCCGCACAGAGGGGGTCAATCCTGGCAACACATCACTCCAACAACACTGTGCTGTTGTCCAACTGTTCACGATGGTCATTTCAAAACTCTGCAGCAGGACGTCGATCTGCAGCTGCTGCCAGAGACCACGATTTCACTCCAACTTTCAGCCTCCTTTTACGTCAGACCTGGAGCTGTTCTGTTTAAGTCTCAGAAATGTGTGAAACTGACCCAAACATACAGTCGTTCTCCCCGAGGCCCTGGGAAAACGATGAGCAAAAGCCTGGAAAAGCAAAGTGAAAGAGTCTAAAAGGAGCCTCCAGGGGGCGCTGTCTGGCAGTGACGGGGAAATCGATCTCAGATAAATTAAAGAAACTCTGCCCATTACTTTCCCCGGTCGTGTTCTGCAGCGACACAGACGGATGAGAATCTGCCACCGATTTACACGGAGAGAGAGGAAACGTGGATCAAATCTTTAATAGAGAGAATCATTCCTTTACTTGTAAGTGCCTTTGTGGACACTAAGAAAACAAGAGACAATCATAATAGCCATTGAAATATAAAGTAAACGGATGGATGGTTGATGAAATCAGAGTGAAAAGGCAATTCTATTTAATTTCACATCCTCTTGGTAAATATCAGATGTCTGAAACATCTGTTATAAATAAAGTAAAGGCGTCGTGATCTGAACTGTACAGATGTGTTTGTCCAGTGTCAGACTTTGCCATCGATCCATTTTCTGTTCAAAAGCAGGACCCTGATCCCAGACACACATCTCTGTAAAGAAAGGAAACGCCATAGATGGACAGGTGTTGGACCGATGGTGCGGGGGTGTTATAGATAGATAGATAAACACAGCGCCCCCTGATGGTACGTGGCCTTGTACTGTCCATCCAGGGGCTCCTGCAATCTTTGAGCAGATTTTAATCAAGTGTCTCAGAGCAGATTTGGTGACAGAGAGACAGCTGTACCACACAGTGTTACAGTACTGCAGTACTGCACTCAGGTACTACAGTACTGCAGTACTGCACTCAGGTACTACAGTACTGCAGTACTGCACTCAGGTACTACAGTACTGCAGTACTGCACTCAGGTACTACAGTACTGCAGTACTGCACTCAGGTACTACAGTACTGCAGTACTGCACTCAGGTACTACAGTACTGCAGTACTGCACTCAGGTATTACAGTACTGCAGTACTGCACTCAGGTATTACAGTACTGCAGTACTGCACTCAGGTACTACAGTATTACAGTACTGCAGTACTGCACTCAGGTATTACAGTATTACAGTACTGCACTCAGGTACTACAGTACTGCAGTACTGCAGGACACTGAGAGGCAGAGATGAAGAACAGAAGCAGCACCTGACGAGAGGCTGGTGTTTAGGGGAACTTTCAAAGCAGGTGAGCAGAAGAGTGACAGTTCAAACGGGCGAAACATGCCCACAAATAACAGAACGGCACTTCCTTCTTTGACAAAAAATAAAACCCAGGAAATACAGATCGGCGTGTTGCAGCAGTAGAAGAAGAAACAACCAAAGTAAACAGGAAATCAAAACTGTAATCTACATCTGCAGGTCTGTTTTAAATGACGAGGGAACACTGTTGGGTCTAATCTCCATGTATCTTTCAATTTGCCCTCAGTCTTTGACAGCCCCTTCCTCCGTCCCCCACCCTCGTCAGGACAGAGCCACCCTCGTCACATCTATTTCAGCGCAGAATAATGGCCGCTCAGACCTCATCAGTTACAGAGCTCGATCGCTGCCGCCGTCCCCTCTGTATTAGCAGCTTGTTAATGACAGCGCACATAAGTCACAAAGTCTGCACCGCCTCCGAGGAGAGAGGGGGAGGGGGGGGGGGGGGAGAGGGGGGGGGGGAGGGAGGGGAGGGGAGGGAGGGAGAGAGGGGAGGGAGGGGGAGGGAGGAGAGAGGGAGGGAGAGGGAGGGAGAGGGGGGAGGGAGGGGAGGGAGGGGAGGGAGGGAGGGGGAGGGAGAGAGGGGAGGGAGGGGAGGAGGGAGAGGGAGGGGGAGGGAGGGAGAGAGGGGGAGGGAGGGGAGGGAGGGAGGGGAGGGAGAGAGGGGGAGGGAGGGAGGGGGAGGGAGAGAGGGGGAGGGAGGGGAGGGAGGGGGAGGGAGGGAGAGGGAGGGGGAGGGAGGGGGAGGGAGAGGGGGAGGAGGGGAGGGAGGGGGGGAGGAGAGGAGGGGGAGGGAGGGAGGAGGGGGAGGGAGGGGGAGGGGGAGGAGGGGGAGGGAGGGGGAGGGAGGAGGGAGGGAGAGAGGGGGAGGAGGGAGGAGGGGGAGGGAGAGAGGGGAGGGAGGGGGAGGGAGGAGGGGGAGGGAGAGAGGGGAGGGAGGGAGGGAGGGGGAGGGAGGGAGAGGGAGGGGGAGGAGGAGAGGGAGGGAGGGAGAGGGAGAGGGAGAGAGGGAGAGGGAGGGGGAGGGAGGGAGGGGAGGGAGAGAGGGGAGGGAGGGGGAGGGAGGGGAGGGAGAGAGGGGGAGGGAGGGGAGGGAGGGGAGGGGAGGAGAGAGGGGAGGGAGGGGGAGGGAGGGAGAGGGAGGGGAGGGAGGGAGAGGGAGGGAGGGAGAGGGAGGGAGGGAGAGAGGGAGAGGGAGGGGGAGGGAGGGAGAGGAGGGAGAGAGGGGAGGGAGGGGAGGGAGGGGAGGGAGAGAGGGGAGGGAGGGGGAGGGAGGGAGGGGGAGGGAGAGAGGGGAGGAGGGGAGGGAGGGAGAGGGAGGGGGAGGAGGGAGAGGGAGGGAGGGAGAGGGAGGAGGGAGAGAGGGAGAGGGAGGGGGAGGGAGGGAGAGGGAGGGAGAGAGGGGGAGGGAGGGGAGGGAGGGGAGGGAGAGAGGGGAGGGAGGGGGAGGGAGGGAGGAGGGAGGGAGGAGGGGGAGGGAGGGAGGAGGGAGGGGGGGGAGGGAGGGAGGGGAGGGAGGGAGGGGGAGGGAGGGAGAGGGAGGGGAGGAGAGAGGGAGGGAGGGAGAGAGGGAGAGGGAGGGGGAGGGAGAGGGAGGGAGGGGAGAGGGAGGGGAGGGAGGGAGAGGGAGGGAGGAGAGAGGGAGAGGGAGGGGAGAGGGAGGGAGGGGAGGGAGAGGAGGGGAGGGAGAGGGAGGGAGAGGGAGAGGAGGGGAGGGAGGGAGAGGGAGAGGGGGGGAGGGAGGGAGGGGGAGGGGGAGAGGGAGAGGGAGGGGGAGGGGGAGAGGGAGAGGGAGGGGGAGGGGGAGGGAGAGAGAGAGAGGGAGGGGGAGGGGGAGGAGAGCGAGAGAGGGAGGGGGGGGAGAGGGAGAGGAGGGAGAGAGGGGAGGGAGGGGGAGGGAGGGGGAGAGGAGGGAGAGAGGGGGGAGAGATGTTAGAGATGTTAACTGCAGGATCTGATCAAACTCATCCACACTCTCTCAAAGGGAAAGTCCCTTTTGAGTCGCTGGGGCTTCGTTGATTCCAGAAAGGGCCTGTTTCCCGGTGATACCAGAATGATTCCCCTCTATATTGTTTTATACAGAAGGGGATCAGTCTGGACCCCCCGCCCCCGTAGGCGATATCCGAGCCCGTTCAATCCGATTTGTTTATTTGCGTCATGTGTTGTTCACGAGCACAAGTCCCTCAATAACAATCTACTATAATCAGCGGTAAATGATAAAAAACACATCGACAGTAGGTGAGTTTCGTGATTCCTGCACAAATATTAACGCAAAACTGCTGATAACTCTGCATCTGCTTCCTGTTGGCCTGTGTCTGCACCGCTGACTCAGACTCACTCGCTGCTACAGCTTCCTGTTTCCTGCTCATTCAAATATTTGTAACTTTTTCACAAACTGCTTTTTCCTTATTTAATCTATTATCTAATGTGAATATGAATATTTACACTCAGAATTGAACCCAGAGCAGTTACATTAACCATGTACTTTTTATTCAACATGACCAAAACAAAACTGCGATAAGTCACATGGCATTATTATGGGAAAAAGACGGATTAAAAGATCGATTTAAGGTTTTTTGAACCGATATCGGGCGATTCAAATGGATTGCTGAATGAATTAATGGCACTGTGGTTAGTCCTCTCGCTTCACAGCTGGAAGGTCCCGGGTTCGATTCCCACCTGGACGGGGCCTTTCTGTGTGGAGTTTGTGGAGTCTGCGTAGGTTTCCCCTACCACTAAAACATGTACAATAGGCCAGGAAGAAAGACGTGAGCGTGAATATTCCCCCAGGGGAAACTGAACACCACAGTGTGGAGTGAATTGTCTCTTGTAAAGCGCTTTGTGAACATGTCTGTGAAAGGCGCTTTATAAATAAAGCTCTTCTAACCTGTTCCAGTCTAAGGTACAGTGGTCATTTCAACGACTAAAATATCATAATTTCAGTCAAAGTTATATTTGTGTGACTGAAATAAGACTAAAACTAAATTAAAAGTTATTTAAGAGACAGAAACTGTCACTAAAATGATCGGACTAAAATAAATACTACATCAAAATGAAAAGTAGAAACTAAAATCATCTTTAGTGACAGTTTAGAGCCTCAGATCATTTAAATCCACCGCCAAAGGAACAGCTCTGTACATTTTCCAAAAGACTAAAACTAAATTAAAATACCTTAACTGAGCTCATTATCTCCAGTTCAGCTTTACCCCAATCTAAAAGCTTCTCGGCTGGAGCTCACACAGTCTATATCAGAATCACTTTTATTGCCACGGTTTTGAACAGTTTCACAACTAGGAATGTTTTTCGGTCAATCCTGCAACAAGAAACATAAAACTTTAGATAAATAATAAACTATAAAGACTTTAAACGATAAGACGATGCAGAAGATTACATTTAAAAGATACACAGGCCAGAGTAACGACTCATTTGAAAGCTAAGACCCACATAACTGATAACTTTTTTGCTGCATGTTGTCGTTTTTGGTTTAGTTTTCTTTGTTATTTTTGTATCTTTTAATTGCGTTATTGTTGGAGATTTTGTTCAGCCTATACATGCATCTCCAATGACATCGGCGGCCATTTTGAATACTGAAGTAGAATTATGCAGTACTACAACAAGTAACAATATCCCTACTCAGGATGAAAATGAAAGACAACTGACTGACAGTGGTATTTTAATGTTCTCGTAATCATTGGTCATGAAGAAAACAGTGAAAACACATGTTTATGTGATATAAGCAGCAAATGTGTCACAGACGTAGCAGCTCTGTCTGTCGAGCTACAGCAGGATTTACTAAAGATCTGCTTCACTCTGAAGACTAAACTAACTCAAAGAGGAAACAGAAAACCTTTCTCTGGGATTTTTACAGTTTGTCATGTCGACAGAGTCTCAGTCGTTAGCATGCTACCGGTTAGCAACTGTCAACATGATAAACATGTGTGTCTCACATCTACGAACACTGAGGAAATACTACAGTAACAGCTCAGCTCTGACCTCTGTCACATGTTGTATCCAAGGCTAGATGTTTGTGGTTCAGGGTCAGAGCTGAGCTGTTGAAGCTAAATGCTAACCGGTAGCATGCTAACATCTTAAACACTGACTCACTGGTTTCTTCACATAAACGTGTGTTTTAATAGAGATATTGTTACATGTTGTAGTACTGCGTAATTCTACTTGGGTATTCAAAATGGCCACCATAACAACAAAAGTCACATGACTGAAAGGCATGTATAGGCCAGTGCAATAACATATTTGAAAGACCTTGTAGTTTCTGAAAGTGTGTGTAAGACCAGGGAACTGGTTAACACTGCTAAGGTAAGTGGTAGTTTGTTTCTCCCAGTGTTGTGTTCTGAGCTACTCTTTAAGACTTCCCTCTCGTCTCGTGATCCTTCATCTCAGGCTCACAGTTTTAAAGTCAGTTCAACAGAATCTGGTCCAACAATGTCAGAGCAAAGACATGAGCTCGATGCAGACGATTCCGAACCATCACTGAGCCATATTTCACTGTCTCTCATCCCGGCCTGAGCCATTAGCCCCACCCCCCCTCGCTCTGATGTCATCCCTCGCTCAGATGAAAACCATCACACGTTAAGAGAAAACGGACCGGCTTTAATTAAACGCATTATGTCATCGTTTCACTTTGTCTCTGAACGTTTTAGATCGTCTTCATGAACTCTAGAACCGGGACGTTAATGAGTTTGAACCACGATCAAGTTTAAACTCAACCGACTCCCTTCGCCAAACTTTGAGAAATGGAAAAATGGATGCAGCGCTTAAAATCTGTCCGCTATTGTAACATTGGCCTTTTTCCAACAAACAGTTATTCTATTGATCGATGAATCTGAATGTCTCAGCAGTGAAAGGCTTTTTCCCACCGGTGTTGTTTTTGGCAGCAAGTTTTAGTCTTAGTCTTTTGGACGGAAATGCTTTTAGTTTTAGTCACGTTTTAATCAGTTTCATTATAAAAAGTAATAATGAATGAATCTGTCTGTAGATCTTAATAGTTTTACTCGAAATTTGAAAAAGTATATTTTAGATCATCAATCGTGTCAGCATTGATGAATGTATTGTAAACTGTAGGGATTGTTTATATGTTTTTCTAGAAGTGTACAGAAAACTAATGTATTTTATATAGTGATTTTATTGTAGATTAGATTTATAGATTGTAATGTTTTTTGTACTCACCTGTCCAGGGACTGCAGATGGAAAATAGCTACTTGCTAAATCTGGTACAAATCATCTCTTCTTTAGTAAAGACTAATGGTTTTGTACACTGTCCCTGTTTCAATAAACAATAAACTAACTAACTAACTAATAAGTATTTCAACACATTAAATAAGCTAAGTATTAGAAACTGGGATGAAGGGTGACAGGCTGCACTAACCTTTTAATAACATAATAATAATGTCGTGGCTTTATAGCGTTTGACAAACAGACTGTGGGACAAGAACAGACTGAAATATAGCCGCAAGCGGCGATTATCTGCCCTCGCCGACCGCCCTGCCTAAAGCAAGGGGGCGCTTCGCGCCCTTTTGTCTCCCTCAATCTAAAATTATGGTATTGCTACTGCCTTTATGTTTGTTTTTTACTTTTTTCCCAAGGGTCTTAGTTTTAGGATTTTTGGAATGCGCTAACGCGCTCAATTTTGTTTAGTTTCATTATACAGAGAAAAATTAGTATGAATTTGTATCACACTATATCTGCAAACTGAAGCATATTTTTACATTTTACTTAGGGCTGCGGCTGCACCGCAGAACATCCACAAAGGTCCAAGTACTTTGGATAACCTTTGGTTCCTCACGTCTCGCTATGGAGTTTTCCATCAGAATAAAATGGGACGTTCTGGTCATCGCTACGGCAACACCGTGAAAAATATGGCATGGATTGACTTTTCTGATCGGAACGACCAAATAGAATTTTGTGCCAAATTATTTTAATTTTCGTAAAACTAAAATTTGTACTCTCCATATAATTCCTATAGGGGGCGCTATCGCGCCCAATTTGAATTTTGCCAAATGAAAGTGTTTAGGACTGTGACTTTAACAACTGATAACAAAATGAGCGAAATCGGGCTTCATATGTGCGAATGGGAGCCATTTTTTTCCTCAAAATACTTCGTACAGTTTGCAGCTTCGCCGCATAAAAACCGTAATACTTAGAAAAATAATTTGGATAACTTTTAAAGTTCTACTTCTTAAGGTTATTTTCCACCCAAAATTAGGTCGTTCCGATAGATTTTGTACAAAGTGAAAAATAAAGAAAGAAAGAAAGAAAGAAAAAGAAAGAATAATATTCCCATACGAAAACAATGTTCCCGCTTACGCGGGTCCATAAACTATATATTTTCGGAAAGCCCTCTCGCATTCCTAGCTCATGGTAGAGGTCCTGGGTCACTGACGGGCACTTTGTGTCCGTCAGTGACCCAGGGCTCTCAGTCGCCCATTGACTTTTATGGGCTCTGTACAATTACAATGTTGATTTTTGCATTATATATGTATGTGCACGGAACGTGCACGAGGAGAGGAGTGTGTTAGTGCATGTTTGAGAGGAGGCGAGCGCTTCGCGCTCGTTTTGTGCGCTCCGCGCACTTTGGGGGAGTGCGCTCCGCACACTCTATACAATTACAAGAGCCCCTTCGCCAGCTCTGATGGCGCTCGGGCCTAATAAGGTCAGGAGTAGCCAGAGGAACCAGAGTCAACCAATCAGCGAAGGGCGTCTGCTGATGATGCTCATGTGATTAGCGGTTAATATACATATCGATGTATTTATCGCTCTTTCTTTCTCTCTGAGCCGTTCATAGATAGTTATTGAGGGACTTCCGGGTCCCGTGAGCGACGCTGCTCATGAACAACACGTGACGCAAATAATCTGATGCATGAGATCGTTTTGAATCTGCGGATACCGGGGGCGGGGGGTCCAGACTGATCCTCCTCTGGTCTCACCAGGTCAGGAGAGCCAGCTCCGTCCTGGGCTGCCCCCTGGAGGACAGGAGGGTATTAGCCAAGCTCACCTCCATCATGGACAACACCTCCCACCCACTGAACGGGACTGTAGAGGAGCTGAGCAGCTCTTTCAGTGGAAGACTGAAACACCCTCAGTGTAAAAAGGAGCAAGGCCTTCATCCACACTGCTGTCAGACTCTACAAAAAGACTCTAACGCAGGGGTGCCCAACGTGGGGGCCAAATTGGCCCCGCCGAAACAATTCTGTTGGCCCGCCATAGAGTGACCTACTTTTGCGCTGTATGGTTAATACTAACTCTCCCATTCATTCTCAGCGGTAAATATGGATGCAGTACACTTTTGGCCACCAGCGTCAAATTGGGGGCGCTGTTTCTCTCCTTTCGCAAAGTTAAGGAAACACTGTTGTGGTGTCTTGGTGTTTATCACAGAGCGTTGTAGCAACAACTTTCCCAGTTTTACAACTTTTATTGCAAAGTTTGTTGACATCAACATAGGTCATTTAAAAATGGACTTATAAAATAATTGATGCTGAACTGACAATTTCATCTAATATGGCATTTTCTTTGAGTTAACAAATGAATGAGGTAAAGTCACTGTAGGTGCTGTAGATACAGGTGTTGTTTTTTTACATTTTACATATTGCTACAATTGTTCATTTTGTTCAACTAAAACTAGGCTTTTGCCATAGCTTGTATAGCATGTTATTTGCATAGATATAATCAAATGCAAATGTATATCGAAAAATAAAATAAAGTAACTATTATTTGCAGTTATGTCTGTTTCACACTTGACACCGTGTTTGGCCCCCGACCCACAAGCACTTTTTCATTTTGGCCCTCAGAGACAAAAAGTTTGGCCACCCCTGCTCTAAAGTATTATGTGCAATAACCACTTTGCAAAAGAAATACATACAATAATCACGTGATCAAGCACTTGCACTATGACATAAACCTGCACTGCTTTTTTGTTATAGTCTGTTTATTTTATTTTTACTGTCTATACTTTGTGTTCTTTAAGTTCTTGGTAGTCATTGTAAGGCAAGGCAAGTTTATTTGTAGAGCACAATTCATACACAAGGCAATTCAAAGTGCTTCACAGTTGCAGAAAGAGAAATTACAAAAAAACAGATCAAATCAATCAATAAAACATCAACATAAAGTTAATCAATGACAGTAAAGGCAAGAGTGCAGATAAAATACTTTCAGTTTTCATATGCACGGGTAAAAAGAGCTGTTTTCAGCCTGGATTTGAACATTGTCAGAGTTGAGGCCTGTCTCACATCCTCATGAAGACTGTTCCAGGTTTTAGCTGCATGAAACTGAAACGCAGCCTCACCGTGTTTATTATTGACTCTGGGAACCACCAGGAGACCCCTCCCTGAAGTTCTCAGGGCCCGAGATGGTTCATACGGCTCTAACATGTCAGAGATGTACTTTGGTGCTAAACCATGAAAAGACTTGTACACAAGCAGAGCTGTTTTAAATTCTATTCTCTGAGTGACAGGAAGCCAGTGCAGAGACCGGAGCACTGGACTAATGTGGTCGTATTTCCTTGTTCTTGTCAGGACTCGAGCAGCAGCGTTCTGGATGTTCTGCAGCTCTAACAGCTCGTTTAGAAAGGCCAGTGAGCAGCCGTTACAGTAGTCTAACCTGCTAGAGACAAATGCATGGATGAGTCTCTCTAAGTCTGGTTTTGACACTATTTCTCTGATCTTAGCAATGTTCTTCAGATGGTAAAAAGCTGATGATGTTATTGCTTTGATGTGGCTGTTTAAGTAAGAGAAGTTCTCCATTGTCAGATCAATAAAGGCTTATCTTATCTTATTTCTGATGAAAATACTAATCTGAATATTCACATCTGCTTTCAACCCAAACTTCTGTGTCTCTGGAGCGTCCGGCTAAAGGAGCAGGGGAACCTCCACACAGTGCAGGATGAACAACACCACCTTGTGACATCATCAGGAGGAACAGAGCGTGTTTTCATGAGAAACATGACCCAGTTCAGCGTGAGATGAGACTTTAGTTCCCACAGTGTCATCAGTGTAATACTCCTGTTTCCCACCGTGAGCGGCGTCAGTGAAGTGTCCGTAATAAAGAGCACGTGCAGAGCCTCTCGTCCCGCACACGCATAAACGGCTCTGAGTGGGATCAGCCGCGGAGCGATCGATGAGCGCAGTGTGATTATGGGGCTCTGCAGAGGAGAGGGGGAGGCGGGGGAGGAGGGGAGGAGAGGGGGAGGAGAGGGGGGAGGAGGGGGAGGAGAGAGAGAGGAGAGGGGGGAGGAGGGGAGGAGAGAGGGAGGAGAGGGGAGGGGGGAGAGGGGGAGGAGAGGGAGGAGGGGGAGGAGAGGGGAGGAGGGGGAGGAGAGGGGAGGAGAGGGAGAGGGGGGAGGAGAGAGGGAGGAGAGAGGAGGAGAGGGGGAGGAGAGGGAGGGAGAGGGAGAGGGAGGGAGGAGAGGAGGAGAGGGAGGAGGGAGGAGAGAGGAGAGGGAGGAGGAGAGAGGGAGGGAGGGGGAGGGAGGAGGGGGAGGAGGGGGAGGAGAGAGGAGGAGGGGAAGGAGAGGGAGGAGAGGAGAGGGAGGAGGAGGAGGAGAGAGAGAGGGAGGAGGGAGGAGGAGAGGGGAGGGAGGAGAGAGAGAGGGGGAGGGGAGGAGAGGGAGGGGGAGGAGGGGGAGGAGAGAGGAGGGAGGGGGGGAGGGGAGGAGGGGGGAGGGGGGGAGGAGGGGAGGAGAGAGGAGAGGGAGGAGAGGGGGAGGAGAGGGAGGAGAGGGGAGGAGAGGGGGAGGAGAGGGGAGGAGAGGGGGAAGGAGGGGAGGAGGGGGAGGAGAGAGGGGAGAGAGAGGGGGGAGGAGAGGGGGAGGAGAGGAGGAGGGAGAGGGGAGGAGAGGGGAGGAGAGGGAGGAGGAGAGGGAGGAGGGAGGAGAGGGAGGAGAGAGAGAGGAGAGGGAGGAGAGGGGGAGGAGAGGGGAGGAGAGAGGAGGAGAGGGGGAGGAGGGGGGAGGAGAGGGAGGAGAGGGGAGGAGGGGGAGGAGAGGGAGGAGAGGGGGAGGAGAGGGGAGGAGAGGGGGAGGAGGAGGGAGGAGAGGGAGGAGAGGGGAGGAGAGGGAGGAGGAGGGAGGAGAGGGGGAGGGAGAGAGAGGAGGAGGAGAGGGAGGAGAGGGGGAGGAGAGGGAGGAGGGAGGAGAGGGAGGAGGAGAGGGAGGAGAGGGGGAGGAGAGAGGAGGAGGGAGGAGGGGGAGGAGGGGGAGGAGGAGGGAGGAGAGAGAGAGGAGGGAGGAGAGGAGGGGAGGAGGAGAGGGGAGGAGGAGAGGGGAGGAGAGGAGGAGGAGAGGGGGAGGAGAGGAGGAGGAGGAGAGGGGAGGAGAGGGGGAGGAGAGGGGAGGAGAGGGGAGGAGGGAGGGAGGAGAGGGAGGAGAGGGAGGAGAGGGGGAGGAGAGGGAGGAGAGGAGGAGAGGGGGGAGGAGAGAGGGAGGAGAGGAGAGGGGGAGGAGAGAGGGAGAGGAGGAGAGGGAGGAGAGGGAGGAGAGGAGAGGAGAGGGGGAGGAGGAGAGGGAGGAGAGGGGAGGAGAGGGAGGAGGGGAGGGAGGAGAGGGAGGAGGGAGGGAGGAGAGGGAGGAGAGGGGGAGGAGAGGGAGGAGAGGGAGGGAGGAGAGAGGGAGGAGAGGGGGAGGAGAGGGGAGGAGAGGGGAGGAGAGGGGGAGGAGGAGAGGGAGGAGAGGGAGGAGAGGGAGGAGAGGGGAGGAGAGGGGAGGAGAGGGGGAGGAGAGGGGGAGGAGAGGGGGAGGAGAGGGGAGGAGAGGGGAGGAGAGGGAGGAGGGGAAGGAGGAGAGGGAGGAGAGGGAGGAGAGGGAGGAGGAGAGAGGGAGGAGAGGGGGAGGAGGGGAAGGAGGAGAGGGAGGAGAGGGAGGAGAGGGAGGAGGAGAGAGGGAGGAGAGGGGGAGGAGGGGAAGGAGGAGAGGGAGGAGAGGGAGGAGAGGGAGGAGGAGAGGGAGGAGAGGGAGGAGGGGAAGGAGGAGAGAGGGAGGAGAGGGAGGAGAGGGGGAGGAGAGGGGAGGAGAGGGGAGGAGAGAGGGAGGAGAGGGGGAGGAGAGGGGAGGAGAGAGGGAGGAGAGGGAGGAGGGGAAGGAGGAGAGGGAGGAGAGGGAGGAGAGGGAGGAGGAGAGAGGGAGGAGAGGGGGAGGAGGGAAGGAGGAGAGGGAGGAGAGGGAGGAGAGGGAGGAGAGGGAGGAGGAGAGGGAGGAGAGGGGAGGAGAGAGGGAGGAGAGGGGAGGAGAGAGGGAGGAGGGAAGGAGGAGAGGGGGAGGAGAGAGGGAGGAGGGGAAGGAGGAGAGGGGGAGGAGAGGGGGAGGAGAGGGGAGGGTCTCGGACAGAAGTGACCGCTCAGCATAAACCTGCGGAGCTCCAGGCTGAGGCTCTGGGACAAACCGCTCTGAGAGGACGATGTGGGACAAAGGGACAATTTCAGCGACTACGTTACATGTCACGGTTATGGGCAGATCGATACCACCGTACCGATACTATATCAGGCTACTTTATGAGTAACGATACCGGGCAAAACGTATCGATACTTATTAGGATCTCTATAAAAGGGGCGGCAGGAAATGAAGACACAAAAGAGCGATTTAGTTGATTGTTCTGTGAAAAACCGTCCCTCAGCAGAAGAGCAGTGACTGAGTCGTCCACAGGAGCTAAACGTTTAAGCTTTGTCTTAAAGTTTACTTTTATTCTTTTTATGTTCATATGTGCTGAGAGAGAAGACGCTGAACTGGATTAGCCCAATGATATTTGCCAAAAAACACTGATAAAGCAAATCTGCATTTCGACAGTTACCATAGTAACAATGATGGAATAGGTTATAGAATTATCTTTCAGTTGGAGCAGGTGCCGATACAACTCTATGGGAGGGAAACAGTTTTTAAAAGAAATGTCCAAATGTTTTCCCTGATCATTATTTGACAGTGACTGGATTCACATTATTCTTATTCTACTGAGCAACATCAAACTCATGTTTTTGAATATTGTCTCCATTTGTGGACGCCTTTATGAGGAAATAATTAGACCTGAGTTCATATGAGCTGAAGAGGCGACTTTGAACTTTGAGACAGTTTTTGTTTCATGTGAATCGGCCTCAGAAAGAGAAATGAGACAAACTAAGACAAGAAATGTGCATGAAGACAGTCGTAATGCAGATGTGTAGTCTTAGTTTGCCGCCTCAGTTTTAAACTATAAGCTCTTTAGAGCGTTGTGATGTCACATGAACACAAACTTTAGTCCTGTTCTCTATAATGGGACTGATCTGAGGCTTTTCTGACATTAAACCTGCAACACAAAGTGTCTGGAGCTGTGTGCAAATTCAACAAGGAGCCTGAGGGCCTGGGCCTTTATGACGCTTACATCAATAAAACATATATTATAACATCATATATAATGTTATAATGACGGCCTTATACTCTACCCTGTTCCTTTGGCTGTGAATGTAATGGTTTTTGTCCTTTCTTTTACTTTTTATCAAGTCAAGAAGATTTTAGACACAGTTTTCGTCTCATTAACAACTTTTCATTCAGTTTTAATTTAACAAAAATATGACTTTGACTAAAATTCTCCTCAGACCAGACGAACCCTGCTCCCAGACTCCTGTGACCCGCTGAGCCTTTTATATAACGCAGTGACAGTCCTGGATCCTGAGCGTCTCTGATGTAAATGTTCCTTTGGCTCCTCACGCCGGGATTGACCCGTTTCATTCGTGTTGGAGAATCGCTGTCGCAGCAGCTTCCATGGAGAACACGCTAACAACACAGACACGGGGAGAACACGCTAACGACACAGACACAAGGAGAACACGCTAACGACACAGACACACAACAAGCAAAACATTCACCACAGTCTTCCATAGCAATACCTGAACGATACTTTTACTGATACTCAAATACTTTTCACGTAGAACCAGAGAGCAGAACAATAATGAGTGAAAGATCTGAGAATTTACTAAATCATCTCCAATGTCAAGAGATGTGGCCATGGATGAGAGGAACACACTGAATTCCAACCAAATTATCAATTAACTAATTAATGAAACCCATTTTCTTTATCTGTTTTCTTTTCTGTTCTGTGGATTTACTTTATCCCTTTAAACTCTGCATTTATCACATTTTTTGGTAGTTTTTGGTGGGGGTAGTAGCGGCAGCACTGGTGGTACGAGGAGTTGTTTGTTATGTTTTTGTTTCCCCCCCTCTATTACTTATTTATTTTTTATTTTTTTTCGCTTACATTGTCATACTTCAAGTGTGTTGTATTGTCATTAATGTCTTAGGTTGTCTCTGCACCTTTGTAAATATGCACTTCTTGCAATAAAAAAGAAATAAAGAAATGTGGGAACAAATGAGGAAAATATCACTAAGGAAAAAATGGAAAATACAGGGAAAACAAAAATAAAATACTGGGGTAAAAATAAAAATGGGCAAACAGTTTTAGGAAAAATCGGTCCCTTATGTACAGTATAGCAGCCGAGCACAGAGTTTTAAACGCTTATGGAGAAACGAGTCCAAACTGAAGTAATGTTTGCATTTACTGGAGCGTAATAAAGCCTCAGTGCTCTGTGTCGGCGCAGGTTAATGACGGGCGGTTGATTATTTATCTGATAATGTCGTTCTAACACAGAAAAGCTCAGGCGTTAATTATAAAGAAACGATCTGTGACAAATGACGGATGGCTTTGTTCATTAGGCAGCGCTCTGTGCTCTGCTGAATATTCATCATCCCAGAGGTCAGCAGAGAGAGAGTCACAGAGCGGGTTTACGCAGGAGGAGGAGAGTGTTCCCTCTAGTGGCCAACACGGAGAAGTGCGTTACTGTACATAAAGACCAGGGAGGATGAAACACTTTTTAACTCCGTGAGCTTTAGAGCTACGACTCTCAAGCTTTTCCACTAAATACCTCCATTTGTCAGACACATTTGGCATGACATTCATACACAGGCAGGCGTGGGAGTGCCTTGCCCAAGGACACAGCGCCAGCACCTGAGGGAGCAGGGATTCGCCAGCCTTTGGGTCATAAGAAGCAGCTTTGAAAATGCATGAGACAAAACATGTGAGATGATCAACATCTAACACTAAGGCCATGTCCACACGTTTCCTCATGTCTCCACAAACACAGACAAAACTCTCTCTGTCCACACAGACGGTTTGCTGAACTGATGAACGTTCCATCTCCACGGGCTCATGGATCTGCGCAGCTTGGAGAAAAAAGTATCCAGATAATTATTCTGTCCACACCTCTCTGTTTATACAGCGTTTACAAAGTCTCCAAAGTAATCATGTCATTTATCTGGATGCTGTGGCCAGAAAACCCAAACACAGACAAATATCTGTGTTTACAAAAGTATCCATGTAGGTGTGGACAGGGCATAAGTGAGTAAGTGCTTTATTTGTCATTGTCGGTCTCAAATGTCTTTAACTCATAAGCTTCTGTTTGTTCACTTCTTCAGGAAGTGTCTGCGTAGGTTTCCTCTGGGTACTCCGGTTTCCCCTACCACTAAAAACATGTACAATAGGCCAGGCTGGACGACTGCAATGTCCTCCTCGTCGGGATCCTGGCAAAAAGCCTTCAAAAGCTTCAGCATATTCAGAACAAAATCAAAAAAATATATGAATCTGCCTGCTCACTTATCAATGCATCCATGGAAACGCCCTGGATTATCTCACTCCTCCGCCCAAACCAGAGCCCTTCGGTCCACAGACACCAACCTCCTCTCCATCCCCAGAACAAAACTCCGGACAATGGGCGACAGAGTGTTCCAGGCGGCTGCTCCTAAACTGTGGAACGTTCTACCACCACACCTGAGGGCCCCACAGTCTCTGGAGACCTTCAGAAGAGGACTTAAGACTTTTTATATTTATTTATTGGTTTATTTGGTCGGGACAGTGCATGTTAATGAACATACATGGGTCTCATGCATGTAAACAAGCCACACCGGATTGTAGCCTTGAGCTAATTTCCATCCGTCGTCCCCCATGTGCACTCTCGCACACACTCTCATTCATCCTGGCCTATTGTACATGTTTTTACTGGTAGGGGAAACCAGAGTACAATATTTTCTGTTCCCTTTTTAAATCTTTGTGTGCTTTTATTGTTGTTAGTTTTCACTTGTGTTGTAGCACTTTGAGACTTTCATGTAAAGTGCATTACAAATTAAAGGTATTATTATTATTATTATTATTATTATTATGAATGATGTGTGTGTGAATGCATGGTGGTCAGAGGGACCGTTGGCGCAGATGTGTGCATCGCTTCTGTCAGTCTCCCCAGGGGAAACTGAAGCTACAAAGTTAGTTTACCACCACCGAGTATGGAGTGAATGTACAATTGTCTCATGTAAAGTGTTTTGTGACCATGTCTGTGAAAGGCGCTTTATACATAAAGATCTTCTTCTCATTTGCACGTTTTTGGAGGAGCTGGAGGTGTTTTGTCGTTGTCTTTCTGCTGTACGTGTCTGCGCAGATGTGACAGAAATGTAAAAAACACTGAACTCTTCGTGTTCCCCCTGACTCTCCTTTCATTTGAACCATATTTAAATCTCATCTCTCTAACACTTCGCTCTTCGTTCGTGTCCTCTTGGATTAAACGAGCCTGTTCTTCTCTAATGAACAGATAAATCAGTGGATATTGTTCCTCCGTGTTCTAACAAACCCGAGCGGAGCCTCACGCTGTGATTCATGAGGCCGGAGTCAGTGCAGATAAACCCACGGTCACCAGGCTCAGGTGGAAACAGGTTTACACAAAGAGGCGGAGCCACGAGGGACACGGTCAGTGATCAAAGAGACACTTTAACCTCTTAACCCCCGCCTTAACCAAGTGCATTCTCTCCAGTTCAGCTTTACCCAAATCTAAAAGGTTACAGGCCCGTGTAACGCCTCATTTGAAAGCTAAGACCTACAAAACTCATCCAAACACATCTTTTTGCCCGCGTTGTCGTCACTTCTTTGTCGCTATATTGACACTTTTCTCAAGAAGCTTTTACATTTGGTTAAAGTCGAGCTGGAGAAAATGTGCTCAGCTCAGATGGGGGTTAAGAGGTTAAAGGAATTGTGGCAAAACAAAAGACAAACACATGTACAAAAGTCTGCATTTCTTCTTTTCATCTTTTATGCCATAAATTCATTAAACAAATATGTGTCGAGTATCAAAATGTTCCCCGGCTTAATCTAATGTTTCCAAATGCAAAAGAAAACCTTAACCTTGTGTCCTGCCTTTCCAGATTATAATATTTAGTGACCTATTTCTATCTGGCTGTGTGACTTTGGGACAAAATAGCAAAGGAAACACTTCTGATCTTCATGCTCAGTTTGATGATGTCATGTCCCACCGCATCATGTGACTCAGGTGGTTTCCCAGTTTGTGTGTAAAAGAATAACAAGAACATTCTCTTTGGGAGGAGCTAAAGACGTATACAAGTATCTGGTCCTCAGAGTTTCTGGACGTCGTTTTCATGGACCTTCTCAGAAAACGAATGGTTTCTCCAACTCTTCTGTCACTGGCCGGCTGAATTCTGAAGGCAGTGTGTTTGGACAGGTCAGAAACCGAACAGTAAAGTAACCTAATGATGAGGAAAGTTTTGGAAATTATGAAATGAAAAGTTCCACATGCTTTAATAGAGTGCAGTCACCACACGTTATTACAGTATATAAGCCTTTGAAAAATAGAAAATGAGATGTTCACACTCCTCGATCCCCAGTGATAAGGCTGTTAAGTCTTAACAAACACACGTAGAGACTTTATTTATTGATCAAAAACAAAAGAAACACTCACAGAACAACAGCTCCCTCTGGTGGAACAGAACAGACACGACACACAGAAGGAAATCTCAACTCTTTTACCCACAGTAGGACTGGGCGATATGGACCAAAAGTCATATCCCGATATATTTAGGTTGCATATCGATATACGATATATATCCCGATATTTATGCCGCGTGAGAGCTGTGAAATGAAATGTTAAGTCATAGTCAAAGCCAGATACGAGTAGTTTTGTTGAAAACTCACTATAAAATATAAACGTAAACGAAGCTTTGAAAGGTGCATATTTAAAAATAAATAAAAAAAACTTAAATAAAAAGCCTTTAAAATAAAATAGGTCAGTCTTTTTCTGAGGGCAGCATTTATATATAAAGAGATGACAAAATAAAGTGCTCAGTTTAAGATTAACTTTTTTTTTTTAATCAGCTTGAGATGACCTGTTTCTTTTTGTTACCTTAATAGCTTATCTGAATTTGATATATCCCGATAAACACGATATGGTCTAATTCCATATCTCATTTTAAAATATACCGATATATCTTAAATATCGATATATCGCCCAGCCCTAACCCACAGATGTGTAATAAAACACTAGATACAGGGTTTATCCAGGCAGGAGCAGATCAAATATAAAGCGTTCTAATGCCACAAGCACAGAAAAAACGATTTGCAAACATTTCATCAAACAGAGGAAAGAGAATAGGACAAAACAGGAAACTTCTAATAAAATAATGTGGTCGATTTCAGCTAAAACCTGCAGCTGAGTATGTTTCAGAGCGACTGATACGGCGGCAGGTCACAGCATTACTGTAGGAGGACGAGCCGCAGCCCAAAACAGAACTATATTTCTTATATATAAAGCTGTATTGTATTTTCCTCACAAACAAAGCATTTATTAAGCCAAAAAAGCCCAAACTATCAAATAAGTCAGGAAGAACTGGTTCGGACAGACTCACTCATGGATTTGTTCAATAACAAAGTATACAAATGTCAAGGATTTGCCAACTGTAACACAACCTTTGTTCTTTACAGACTCGAATGTGAATGTGGCTGTTTTTACGCCGGTCGAACTAAAACGGAAATTTCAAGAAAGACTGGCTGAACATAAGTATGCAATACGGACCCAACATGTATTGTACCCTATGGCGAAACATTACAAGCAAGCAGGACACAGCAGCCCTCACTCACTAAGAGCTCTAGTTATCCCAGTCATTCCACAGAACAACATGGGTGGTGACAGATTACGACGCCTCCTCCACAGGGAGACATTCTGCTTTGACCGCCTCAAAGCCATGACCCACCCAGGTCTTAATGAGGAAATAGAGTTTTCCCCATTCCTCTCATTTCCAGGGCCCTGTTCTTTCTATTTATTATTATCTTTATATATTCTTTGTAAATGTTTTTGAGGTCATGATTTTTTTGACTCTACACTGTATAGGTAACTGTGCTGCTCCAGTTCTTTGTCTGTTTGGTCCGTGCTCGGCGTTTACTTTCTGCTGATTTGATTTGATCTGTAACATTGTAAATAATGTCCTGTGGTTTTGACTGCCTGTGTTGCACTTTGGAAATTGTGTATTGTATGTCACGTGATTGGTCATGTGAGCCCCCCCCCCCTGTTTTAAATGGGGCTCACAGAGCTGTGATAGTATTTACCCTGATGAAGACTCATTGATTCAAAACGAGCTGGTTTCGCTATTAAAAGTTTATCTTTAAATGCACAGTTCCTCAGGCTTTCTCTTTCACTATCAGATAAGTCAGTTTCACTCAGTGTGTCAGAATTATTGAGCAATGTTATAGTTTTCCAGTAAATGTTGATTTAAAGCCAATTTAATTAAAGACATTCATTTAAAGTAGACGGGAAACAACACATGCACTTGTTATGAGTGAAGTTGAAGTGAAGTCGATTATACTATCTAAATACAGAGTTTAAGAAGTCATAATCTCGAGATTATGACTTCAGAAGCCCCTTATGAGAGACCAACAGGCCCGTTAGAATCGTGAGGCCGTCCTTCTGTGGACCCACCACCTGCAGGAGGAGCCATATTGGGCTGGTGCTATGTGATTTGGGCAGCTCCAACAGCTGCCCCCACGACACGGCAACGGAAAAGTGGAAGAAGATGGATGGATGGAATCTCGAGATTTAAACTCAAAATGGTGTGTTTTAAACAAAGAATTCTGACTTTAAATCTCACAATTTCGACTTCCTGTTGGGCTTTTATTTTTTAAACACTTCTTCCATAGCGGTCTGAATGTAGCCTATGACCCACAAAACTGATCTGATCTGATCTTTTCCCTTATGTTGTTGCTGTCAAATTTTTCCAATGGGTTTTGTCGCTTTTTTTCAGGTAGGTGTAAGAGGTTAATAACTTCTAATGCGTTTAAGGCCCCACAGAAACCCTGAGATAAAAGAACTCTCCTGAGGAAGCTTCAGTATCTACACACAGTGATGGGGTTTGTATCTGGCTCCTTGTGTCGGATGCAGAAATACGCAGACACAGGCAGAGACAAACCTCTGCAGTGGATCTGATGCAGACGCTTCATGGAGTCGGCGTCGTAGAAGGTCAGAGTCTTGGATGAACAGTTCAGATAAACGCCGAGCTTCAGGAGTCTGCCTCCGGGGAACAGCTCTGTGCTGCTGTTCGCTTCACACACAAAGTACTTCTGATCTTCATGTTTCAGGAAGTAATCTGTGATGCCGACGCACCAGAAGTCCCTGAGCCGCAGCTCCACCTCCCAGTAATGCTGCCCTGAGGAGAACGTGCTGCTGCTGCTCACTGACAAGCTTTCAGGAACAGCAGGAGCATATCCTGTTGTCATGCCAAAGGTAAAACCACCAGTCACATTTGGTTGACCAAATGCAGAGTGACCATGATAAATGTTCTGTATATGTTGTTTTCGGGATTGCCCAAAGAGTAGCCCACTTTGTGGAGCCGAGTGGAAGCTCCTCCGATCTTCAGACACAGTGACAGAGGGATTATCATCTTTAAGTGTGAGAGCTTCAGCTTTAGGTTCCACCTCCTGCAGCATCTCCTTCCACATGAAGAACTGCAGGTGGCTCTGATACGGACCCTGGAACACAGGACTTTGGACCACGGCCAGGCCCTCGGTCCGCTCTCTGAACAGGTCTCCAGCCGCCGCACTGTGCTCCTCACTCCATCTTCTCAGGAACTTCTCTGGATCAGTGACCTTTAGAAAGACAATAGGACATTGTTTCACTGTGGTGTTTTTGTCATTAGTCTTTGCGTCACATAAACATATCGTGCAAACACAGTGGTGGCCTGTGGCCTCGAGGCCCAGACCTTCACACACTCAGACACACTGATATATAAAAGAATCAGCCCTGGGTCGACCTGTGGAGACGTGCAGAAGGAAGCGCAGACACAGTTAACCTCTTAACCCTCGTTCACCGCAGGGAAAGAAACGTGACAGTCAGACACATGAGCATCTGTAGCTCTAGTTCTTTATTTACTTGCTTTGCTTTGCCTCGTCACTACAGCCGAGATCAGGCCCGTCATTTTCAAGGACGAGGAGGGAATTTTCACGCTTCCATTAATTTATTTTAAAATTGTATAATTTTAAAGCAATCCGTTAACACGATCATTTTCCCGGCCCTAATGAAGATGCAACAGAAATGTGGCGACAACGTGAGGAGAAATCTTAGATGACTTTTGAGGGTCTTAGCTTTCAAATGAGGTGTTACTCTGGCCTATAGGCCTTAAGCTCGGGGTAGTTAGACATTAAAGTTAAACATTTCAAGCTTGGCTTTGTTGACCCGTTGAAGCCTGTGTGGATCATAGATTCTAACGTACCTCCATGATGTGAGTCCAGCTCTCCTTCAGCTCTCCGCACTCGGACAGCGCTCGCTTCATGGCGTTGAGACTTTGGCTCATGTTCTCGACGGCGTCCTCCTCTTTGATCCTCATCTCGTTGATGATCTGGTCCTCTCTGCGCCTCAGGAACTGGTGCATGGAGTTAAACTCCTGCTGGACCTGGCTCTTCAGCTGTGCTGACAGCTCCTTTGCTTTCTTCACCTCTGCGCTCTGTGTTTGGACCAGCTTCTGTATCTTCTCTGTTTGACCCGTGATGTTGACCAGCCCCAGGTCTATGTCCCGCCTCAGTGCTGCCGCCGCCTCTCTGATTGGCTTAAACCGGTGTCCGTCGTGCGCCTCTCCATCTCTGCAGATGATACAGATCAGACTCTGATCTGTGACGCAGAACAGCTTCATCCGCTCGTCGTGCTCCGGACACAGCCACGGCTCCTGGGACAAAAGGATCAGGAAATATGAGGATTTAAGTCTCTGCACTTTAGTGGAAAACTGAAACAGGGCAAACCGTTACTAATGGTGGGTTCCAGGCAACTCCCACCTCCCACTTGGAAAAATGCCTTGGAGCCGCTCCAACTGGTAATTGCAGCTTTTAGAAGAAGAAGAAGAGCTTTATGTATAGAGCGCCCGAGTCTTGGTAAGTTCGCAGTAGGACTGGGCGATATATCGATATTAAAGATATATCGATATATTTTTAAATGAGATATGGAATTAGACCGTATCACGTATATCGGGATGTTTCAAATTCAGATAAGCTATTAACAAAAAGAAACGGGTAATCTCAAGCTTATTTTAAAAAACGTTTATCTTAAACTGAGCACTTTGTTTTGTTATCTCTTTATATATAAATGCTGCCCTCAGAAAAAGATTGGCTTATTTTATTTTATAGGCTATTTTTATCCAAGACATATTTTTATTTAAATGTGCACCTTTTTTTTCATTCATTGGTTGTTTTTTTTTATTATTTCTTAGAACACTCCAAGTGGACAAACAAAACTAAAACAATATAAAACAAAAACAACAGAAAACCAAACAGCAGCGTAATAATGGTAAAATATTACTAAAGCAGCACCAATTGTATATTGTTTTTGGGTATGTACAATGTTTTTTGTATTTTTTTGTATATACACATACACACACACACACACACACACACACACACACACACACACATACACACACACATACACATATACATACATACATACATACACACACACATTATGTATATGCACATTTACAAACACAAATAGATACATACAAACATATATACATATACATGTACACATACACGTCTACACATATGCTCACACATACATATACACATATATACATATATATGCATACATGCATATACACAAATATACACCCATAAGTATGCTATACATGCCTATTATCAGGTTTTATACATTTACCATAATTCCTGAAAATATTTATTTATTTTTAATTCAATTTAACAACAATACATTTTCATGATAAACTCCTGAAGTATTTTAAACCTTTTCATCTGATAACCCAATACAAATCACTTTTTCCCATTCCTCTTTAAAGTAGAGGGCTAAAGGAGACCAATTTTTTTTTTAAAGAATTTAAAGACCCTCTAAGAACCGATGACAGCCTTTCTAAAGGTATTACTGACATTATATTTTGCCGCCACATCAAAAGAAAAGAAAAAAAGAAAAAAGTGCACCTTATGGAGTTTTGTTATACAATGTTTATATTTACATTTTATAGTGAGTTTTCAATAAAACTACTCACATTTGGCTTTGGCTTTGACTTAACATTTAATTTCACAGCTCTCACTTTGTGGGAAAAAAATATCGGGATATATATCGTATATCGATATTCAACTTTAATATATCGGGATGTGACTTTTGGTCCATAGTTGGCAGTGGTGCTAAACTCTTTCCATTTCTGAATGATGGATTGAACAGTGCTCCGTGAGATGTTCAAATCTTGGGAAATCTTTGTATAACTTAATGCTGCTTTAAACTTCTCCACAGCTTTATCCCTGACCTCTCTGATGTGCTCCTTGGCCTTCATGATGTTGTTTAGTGACCAATACACTCTGACCATAGCTCTGAGGCCCTCACAGAACAGCTGGAATTATACTGAGAGTAGATTACACACAGGTGGCCTCTATTTAATGGTTAGGGCAAGGTGTGAACATTCTGCAGTCATTAGGAATGTTATAAAGGCAATTTAATGCACTCAGAAAATGCTGTATGAATACTTATACACGCCCCACTTTTCACTTTTCTATTTTTTGAAAAATAACAGAATCATGTATCATTTTGCTTTCACTTCACAGTTGTCTGTTACTTGTGTGTGAACTTTCAGTACAACATTCAAAATAAAATCTTTATGTTTATAGTTGTAAACATGAAAATTTTTTAGTTTAGTTTAGTTTAGTTTATTTATTTGTTTGAGCAGTTAACCTGCTCAAAGGGAGTGGGCTGAAGCCAAAGGCTTATAAGCGCCCACCCCAAAATAAAAATAATAACATTACATTTAATATTTACAAGGTATCAATCATAAACAAAGGAACATAGGGCAAAGTAACAATAAATGATAAATGTGCAAAAGTTCAAGGTGTATTAGTACTTTCAAGAGGCACTGTATATATTTATATGAAGAAAATGACAAAATAGTGAGGCACAGTGCCTCAGATAAGTGACTTTAATCCGATACTGGTTTGGAAATACTGTAAAAAGTGGTCAGATGAAAACTGCCTGTGTCCTGTTTAAACTCTTTCTGTTCAAAAACGTCGTCATGTATGAAATCTGCCCAAACCAACTTGTCAGGGCAGATCACACCCACGTCCTCATTGGCAGAGCAGCCTCTGGGCCTTATCTGTAAAACACATATTGATTTCCCTGAAGCAGTGAATTCATGTTTTATGTTTTCCGTCCCTGTTTATATTCCTTCTTTAGCCCTGGTATAGTTATGGTTTGTCCTGGTTTGACCCAGACTTGCCCTTTGATTAGGCCTAAAGGATTATCTTATATTTGAACAGTGTTTAGTCTTATTTCCCCCGTACCTCCGCGGTCCCGGGCCTCTGCTGCGGCCGCTCCCGGGCCCTCTGCGCCAGGCTCTTCAGGATCAGGCTGGTCGGCAGAAGCTGCAGTTCGCTCGCGGGGGGACAGGGCGCGCGGCACTGGGGACACTTGGCCTCGGGCACGCTCGTGATGCAGCCGCGGCAGAACGAGTGTCCGCAGGGCAGAGTGAGCGGCTCCGTGAAGATGGACAGACACACCGGGCACGTCAGCTCCTCCGCGTAAAGAGCGCTCGCCATGGCCGCTGTTACTGTTACTGCTGATACTGTTACTGCTGATACACACTGATACTGCTGCTGCTGCTGCTGCTGCTGCTGCTGCTGCTGCTGCTGCTGCTGCTGCTGCTGCTGCTGCGGGAGAATCTGTGACTCTGTGACTGCGCGCTCTGGAGAGGTTTAAGTTTCGATTCGTCACTTTTATTTGGCTTCATCACGTGACTTTGGAGCGGCGGCGGAGAAGAGACCTATACCAGAGATGAGCGGCCCATGTTTTACAAGTGCAGATCTGCTGTTTCCTGTGCGTAAAAGCGCATGGCACGTCTGGTCTGCTGAGTCTGCGCACTTCGGAGAGGCTTCAGTTTGTTGTGTTATTATCAGAGGTGGTAAAGTAGCCCAAATATTTACTAATAAAAAAAGAATAAAGTTAGTAAAAAGAAACGTCCCAACGAACGAACTTCACCTGTTTTATATCGATCAAAATGAAGCATTACTTTAAAAAGCAACAAACAAAAAAAACTATGAAAATATAAAAAACATCAAAAAGTGACAACGCAGCATCAGAGAGAGGAAAAATCTGAGCTCATTTTGTAGGTCTTAGCTTTCAAATGAGGCATTAAAGCGTCAAAACGAGGCGAAAACGCAACAAAAAAACAGGATAAAAATGTGACTAAAAAGCGATGATTAAAAAAAGTCCAAAAAGTGAAAGAAACAACGTGAGGAAAAATGCGTTTGTTACTTTTTTTCTGTCACGTTTTTGGCGCTCTCATGGAGGTTAAAGATTTGCTCTTGGTGGAAAAAGGAACAATTATAATCAGCTGAGTAAAAGACAGATACTTTATTATAATTTTACTCAAAGTAAGAAGTAGGGGAGACCGGGTGTGTTTGTAACATGGGGAGAGTTATAACACCTCCAATTCCACCATTCAGGGGTAAGATATGAGTCACATGATCATATCAGTGTTTAAACACTTCCTCCCTGATCCCACATGGTGATTGTCAACATGAAGCATCATGTTAGCATTCTCCGTTATTTATGTAATTATGGGCTGTTGAACCACTTTGCTCCTCTCCATGTCTTTGTATCTTTATTCAGTAGAAAACTATATTCATAATTCAACACTTGTTAAAGTAGTTTTGGAATAATTAGAGAAAGTTTAGATTTTTCTCCAAATAGTTTTCCCTCCTTAACTGTTTTCAAACATGACCATATATGGGCGAGTCCAGAGATGCCGTCTGTATCAATACACACTAATGGAATCATGAAGAAGAAGCTAACAGGCTAACGGGCAAAGCTAACTGCGGGCTAGCTCCACTTAAACAGTATTTACAGCCAAGTTTGAGTGAAACAAATGATCTCCATTGTGTAACTGGATGAACAATATCCCTCTGTCCCTTTGTCTTTTCTGTCAGCGTAGTATTTACTCTCACGGACAATTAATGAGTAAAAAAACACAACATGCTACGACACCTGCAGTGGCGCTTATGGCCTCTAGGGGCACGAGTTACTTAGTGCTGCTCTAAAAACCCTTCTGGTAAAATCTTCAAAATATTATTAAGTACAAGCCTGTGGAGTTTGAAGTCTGTAGGAGTGTCTGATGTGAAGATATTGTCGCTCTAAAGTGAGAAAAATTCATTTTGAGAAAATGGCCCTTGAAATTACTCCCAATTTCCCAAATAAATCTACGGATAAACATTAATTCAGTGAATAATTAAACATGGTATTGTGAAGATTTGGTCTATAGTTTATATGTTAAGAGACCAGTTTGGCCCAAAACCTGAACATTGAAAAAATGTTAGTTTTGCCCGAAGTATCTCCACTTAAAGGGATATTTCAGGATTTTTGACATTGGGCCTCATTTCCTAGTTATCCAGAGTGTTGTTGATGTCTGGAGATATTTTTTTCTTAAATTCATGCAGTTCTTATATTTGAAGAGTCTAGTGGCGCTAGGCTAAAGCATGTCTATGGTATCAGTTAGCCTGCATTAAAAACAGTCTGACCCACTCCACAGTGCACCTGAGGTAAATCACTTATAACACCAGACTAACCATATAAATGTCTGTGTTAATAGAATAATTTTTGAAATATAACTGACCTTGTATCACATGAATTACCGCATTTTGAGGGACTATTTTCTCGCAGATCACTCCGCCGCTGCGTTAGCTTACAGCCACGAAGCTGATGCTGCTCAAATATAAGTTATTTTAAATGATTCTATTAACACAGACATTTATATGGTTAGTCTGGTGTTATAAGTGATTTACCTCAGGTGCACTGTGGAGTGGGTCACACTGTTTTTAATGCAGGCTAACTGATACCATAGAAATGCTTTAGCCTTGCCCTAGCCTAGCGCCACTAGACTCTTCAAATATAAGAACTGCATGAATTTAAGACAAAAATATCTCCAGACATCAACAACACTCTGGATAACTAGGAAATGAGGCCCAATGTCAAAAATCCTGAAAT
The DNA here is from genome assembly GCA_007210695.1 of Neogobius melanostomus. Taxonomy (NCBI): domain Eukaryota; kingdom Metazoa; phylum Chordata; class Actinopteri; order Gobiiformes; family Gobiidae; genus Neogobius; species Neogobius melanostomus. The sequence goes on from VHKM01000679.1 coordinate 279,458, forward strand.
ATCCCTTTAAAAGTTTACGAAATTATGAAATAAGTATTTTCAGATGCTTTAACAGAGTGCACTCACACATTTTATTCCATTATATTACACGTTGTTGCAAAAGATGGAGCTGGATTACACAAAGATGTAAATATGTCATCACTTTTTGAACTGTTATCACAAAATGAGGATAATTCTGGACACATCCACCTGGTGTGAGTGTGTTGCTCATGGACACAACGGCAGCAGAAGTTCACGTCCCTCAGTCACCAGAAATAAGGCTGTTAAGTCTGCGCTGTCTCTCAGTAAAACAAACACATGTCGAGACTTTATTTATTGGTCAAATACAAAACAAACACTCACAGAAACACAGCTCCCTCTGGTGGAACAGAACGGACACAGCAGGAAATCTCACTCTTGTAGGGCTGGGCACCGTTACATTGTTTTCCATACCAGTACTTTAACGATACTTGGTTTTCGATACCAATACTTGAACTAAATACCTTATATGTCATAACCATAACAGATCAATCATTTTTAATGTATTCCTTTTCCTTCCACTTAATTTATTTTGCATTTGTGTCATTTAACAAGAAACTTCCTTTAACGACAAAAGGGCAGAAAATACACTTTCCAAGTTGTTCTGATTTTTTCAGATTTTTAACAATTTTTCCACGATTTTCCCCCTAAATTTCCTTTTAAAATTCCCAATTTATTTCCCCAATTTTCATTTTTCCCCCAAATTGTTTTCACTTTATTTCCAAGTTTCCCCCCCAAATTTTCAAAATTTTCCCACTTGTTTTTTGATGGTAGCCCTTTACTCTTTTGCCCACAGATATGTAATAAAAGACTAAACACAGGGTTTATCCAGGCAGAAGCAGATCAAATATAAAGCTTTCTAATGTCACAAACACAGAAAAAAAAAAGGCAAACATTTCATCAAACAGAGGAAAGAGAATAGGACAAAACGGGAAACTTTTAATTATAAAATGTGGTCGATTTCAGCCAAAACCTGAAGCTGAGTATGTTTCAGAGTGACTGATACGGCTTCAGGTCCCACCATTACTGTAGGAGGACGAGCCCGAAACAGAACTGCATTTCTTTTCCTCACAAATAAAGCATTTGTTAAGCCTAAAAAGCCCAAACTATCAAATAAGTCAGTTGAACTCAGTGTGTCAGAATTGTTGAGCCATGTTATAGTTTCCAGTTCATTTTGATTTAAAGCCAGTTTGAATTAAATGTGATCCTTTTAATGACGTTTAAGGCCTTGATTTTGCTTTTTTGTTGCTCTTTCATCACATTTTGTCACTTGTTGCATTTTCATCCTCGTTTATCTCATTTTCGTCACTAGGTTCAGGCGGGTGTAAGAGGTTAATAACTTCTAAGGATTTTTAAGGCCCCACAGAAACCCTGAGATAAAATTGTATTTATTGGTTTATTTGCAAGTTAATGAACAAGCCACACCGGATTGTAGCCTTGAGCTAATTTCCATCCGTCGTCCACCATGTGCACTCTCAAACACACTCTCATTCATCCTGGCCTATTGTACATGTTTTTAGTGGTAGGGGAAACCGGAGTACCCGGGGGAAACCTACGCAGACACGGGGAGAACATGCAAACTCCACACAGAAAGGCCCCGTCCCTGGTGGGAATTGAACCCGGACCTTCTAGCTGTGAAGCACGAGCTCTAACCACTGTGCTATGGTGCTATTACCGTAGTACAGGCCTGGAGACATTTGAACAGCCAATACAGTGTTCAGGGCATTGATCATTCAGAAGTCTGGCGATACTTCCACATGAAGAGAGTTAAATAGCCCTGGTGACACGTAGGCACTAAGGATCTATGTACTGACAGTGTGCCACGTGTATTAGGCCACAAGTCATGTAGAAGGCCAAATGTACTGATTTAGCAGTACAATATGATAAGGGCAATATGTGAGGGCCGAATTAACTCTATAATTCCCCATCACCCCACCCTTTTGAAACACGTACTAGTAGTTTCACCCAAGTTAAAACTACATTTAACCTTAAATAAAACCCAATTAGAATCGAGTTAGATCAATCAAAGCCAAATTCCCAATAAACTCTCAACAAGATTAACTTCTTATGTGGAAGGATACCTGATCCCAACAGTATGAGGCCCGAAAAACCCATCAGTGCAGTACAATCTTCGCATAAGTACTCGTTCGATGGGGAAAGGCGACCTCATCGCGCTGCTGCACCCAACCACCACCCAGCCGCGACTACTACAAGTACCGTTGGGATCTCACCAGAGTTTAGTACATTAGAATCACATGGCAATCAATATATTTCACCTTCAAAATTGATGGCAACATGACCCAAAGGCAACAAGACAGTTCACTCAGTTTCATTGCTTTATCAAAATTAAAAGATAAACACAAATAAAATAATGTCAATATCAATCCTTATTGATTACACAAATGAAAACATTATTAAAAAGAAAAAAATACGGAATCTTCACACCGAATAAATTCAGTGCACAACTCGTCAGCTTCAAGATCTCTGAGGGTACGGATGGACTACCACACCCTCGACTCTTGGTATGCCAGTGGGAGTATTCTGCCCACACACCGAGAGTTCCCTAAGTCGTTGTTCTTCTGATTAACATGTAATAGGGGGAATGTCCATGGGGCAGGTTTCAATTGTAAAGTCCATTTTGATTCTTCACAATCTTCTTCATGCACCATTGACAAATAAAACCTTATTGCCTGTCATATGAAATCACAATAGAAATAACACATGAACAAAAAATACAAATAAAATAAAATCACAACCAAATTGAATCAAACATCGCCACTAAGTAAACTATGTGGCTGATTAAACACCTTTTTATTTTTATTCTTTGTCCTCACCCCGCCTTGGACCAAGGCACTCTTTATTTCTGTAAAATCAGTCAGCAGGCCTGAGCTGAAAATAATAAGAGCAATAATAGTAATAATAACAATAAATGAATAATAATAATAATAAGAATAAGAATAAGAATGAATGAAAAATAATAAGAATAATAAGAATAAATGAAAAATGAATAATATAATATAAATTGTAAACTTAAATCAAGCTTGTGGTAAATACTGATTCGCTGTAAATAAAACTGAAAGTGAAAAACATATACGAATAAATGTAAAAATGTAAATATATTAAAAAAAAAGTATAACAATTTGGTGCGATTAAATCCTGATTAGGTGTAAGTAATAATAAAATGTTAAGGAAAAAAGTCATAATAATAACAAAAAATAAAGTAATGAATAAAATAACATAAAATAAAAAACGGCCTCCTCACTACTGAATCCCAGCATCAAATTGTTTTCATTTTATTTCCAAGTTTTTTCCCACATTTTTCAAAATGTTCCCACTTGTTTTTAAACACAGGGTTTATCCAGGCAGAAGCAGATCAAATATAAAGCTTTTCTAATGTCACAAACACAGAAAAAAAAAAAAGGCAAACATTTCATCAAACAGAGGAAAGAGAATAGGACAAAACGGGAAACTTTTAATTATAAAATGTGGTCGATTTCAGCCAAAACCTGAAGCTGAGTATGTTTCAGAGCAACTGATACGGCTTCAGGTCCCACCATTACTGTAGGAGGACGAGCCCAAAACAGAACTGCATTTCTTTTCCTCACAAATAAAGCATTTGTTAAGCCTAAAAAGCCCAAACTATCAAATAAGTCAGTTTAACTCAGTGTGTCAGAATTGTTGAGCCATGTTATAGTTTTCCAGTTAATTTGTATTTAAAGCCAGTTTTAATTAAATGTGATCCTTTTCAATGACGTTTAAGGCCTTGATTTTGCTTTTTTGTTGCTCTTTCCTCACATTTTTGTCACTTGTTGCATTTTCATCCTCGTTTATCTCATTGTCGTCACTAGGTTCAGGCGGGTGGTAAGACGTTAATAACTTTTAATGCTTTTAAGGCCCCACAGAAACCCTGAGATAAAAGAACTCTCCTGAGGAAGCTTCAGTATCTACACACAGTGATGGGGTTTGTATCTGGCTGCTTGTGTCGGATGCAGAAATACGCAGACACGGGCAGAGACAAACCTCTGCAGTGGATCTGATGCAGACGCTTCATGGAGTCGGCGTCGTAGAAGGTCAGAGTCTTGGATGAACAGTTCAGATAAACGCCGAGCTTCAGGAGTCTGCCTCCGGGGAACAGCTCTGTGCTGCTGTTCGCTTCACACACAAAGTACTTCTGATCTTCATGTTTCAGGAAGTAATCTGTGATGCCGACGCACCAAAAGTCCCTGAGCCGCAGCTCCACCTCCCAGTAATGCTGCCCTGAGGAGAACGTGCTGCTGCTGCTCACTGACAAGCTTTTAGGAACATTGGCCTTTGGAGTAGGAGGATCTGCAGGAGAATCGGCAGGAGATGCAAAAGAAAATGAGCCCCCAGTGCCAAAAGGAGCTGAGCAAGAATTGAGCCTTTGTCTTCTTCCAAAGTTAGAAGTAACTGCAGAAGAACCGAAGAGACCACCATATCCTGCTGTAGAACTAGGTGCTTGCCCAAAGATCAGTTGTTGGTTAACAGGTTGCCCGCTTTGTGGAGCCGAGTGGAAGCTCCTCCGATCTTCAGACACAGTGACAGAGGGATTATCATCTTTAAGTGTGAGAGCTTCAGCTTTAGGTTCCACCTCCTGCAGCATCTCCTTCCACATGAAGAACTGCAGGTGGCTCTGATACGGACCCTGGAACACAGGACTTTGGACCACGGCCAGGCCCTCGGTCCGCTCTCTGAACAGGTCTCCAGCCGCCGCACTGTGCTCCTCACTCCATCTTCTCAGGAACTTCTCTGGATCAGTGACCTTTAGAAAGACAATAGGACATTGTTTCACTGTGGTGTTTTTGTCATTAGTCTTTGCGTCACATAAACATATCGTGCAAACACAGTGGTGGCCTGTGGCCATGAGGCCCAGACCTTCACACACTCAGACACACTGATATATAAAAGAAATCAGCCCTGAGTCGACCTGTGGAGACGTGCAGAAGGAAGTGCAAACACAGTTAACCTCTTAACCCTCGTTCACCGCAGGGAAAGAAACGTGACAGTCAGACACATGAGCATCTGTAGCTCTAGTTCTTTATTTACTTGCTTTGCTTTGCCTCGTCACTACAGCCGAGATCAGGCCCGTCATTTTCAAGGACGAGGAGGGAATTTTCATGCTTTGATTAATTTATTTTAAAATATTATAATTTAAAGCAATCCGATAATTAAAGCAACACGATCATTTTCCCGGCCCTAATCATAGACGGATTACCGTATGGGCAAAGTGGGCATGTGCCCAGGGCCCGAGAGCCAATAGTAAATAGAGTTTTTTTTTTTTTTTGGTACAAAAGAAAATTACCTACGACGTCAAAACGTTTTTTCGAAATGGAGAAGCGGGTACTCAGTGGTTCAGAAAAAAGAAAACTAAGGAAAGAAAAAGATGATAAAAATGCTGCTTTGGTGCAGCAAATACCATCAAGTCATTTTTCAAAAAAAAATCAAGGGCAAGGTGATGGTAGGCCTGCTCATTACAGCGGTGGCTGTAGTACCACACCTAACTGCTCACACGCTACGCGGGATGCTAACACTGCTAGCTCAAGTGCACCGGAGACGTCTGATAGTGGTCGAGCGACACTGCGTCCTACTGACACGGTCTGTAGCAGGATTACAGCGGGCAGCAACCGGCAGGCCGAGGCCGAGCCACGCCAGTCTGAGCTAAGTCCTATCACCTTGGCAGCAACCGGCTGCAATGGTGGCAGCCGCCGGGAACGAACCCGAGAGGAAGGAGGATGATGAAGACTCCTGGTGTGAAACTGTTACTGATCCTGCACTGTGGGGAAGTATTTCCAGTGACAGAGTAAAGAGTGTTCTGATTGAAAAAGGGCCCTCTTTGTTTCAGAACAGACCAGCAAAATACCCTGCATCGACAAGAGACTGTGGTCTAGGTGGTCGGGCTCGTTCATTAACCAATGACCTGATGTGCAGTCGACTGCCTAATGGACAACTGGCACCACGAGAATGGGTGGTGTATTCGCCATCTACTGGACATGTATTTTGCTTTGCCTGCAAACTTTTTGGGGCAACAAAAATGCATTTGTTGACGGTTTTTGCGACTGGAAACATCCACATCGCATTTCAGAACATGAGAGGACCTCCGTCCATATGTCCAACATGCTGACACTGATGCAGAGGATGAATGGAACCGGCACATCGACTCTGCCCTGAGAAAGCAAACATCAGATGTGAGGGATTATTGGAGGAATGTTCTGCAACGTGTAGTGGCAGTAATCAAGTTTTTAGGAGAAAGAGGACTGGCATTCAGAGGGAATAACCAGCTCCTTGGATCACCACATAACGGCAACTATTTGGGGATATTAGAGTTAATATCCCAATTTGACCCATATCAAAACATGTGGCCAGAAGGGCAGAGGGAGCGTCTCATATCTGTCGTCAACAATATGTGAGGAGTTCATTGACATAATGGGAGAAAAAACCAGGCAAGTAATTGCAGAAGAGCTCCGTGAAGCAAAATATTTCTCTGTCATTGTAGATTCCACCCCGACCTCTCTCATGTAGATCAGTTAACATTTATCTTTAGGTTTGTTAGCAAGCAAGGTAACATAGTGGAACGTTTCCTAGCATTTGAGCCCATTCAGAGCCACACGGGCCAAAGTCTAGCAAACTGTGTGACTGCCATGGTGGAGCATCTCTTGCTGGACTTATCTAATTGTAGAGGCCAAACATTCGATAATGCCAGCAACATGTCGGGCCGGTACAATGGATTACAGGCGCATTTGAAGCAAATAAACCCATTAATCCACTATGTGCCATGTGCTGCCCATTCTTTAAATTTAGTGGGTGTAAACAGCATTGAGGCAAGCAGTCTAGAGGTGGGACAGTATTTGATTTACTGCAAAGCTTGTATACATTCTGCGCTGCCTCCACTCACAGGTGGCAGCGAGTTTTTCGGAACTCTGATATTCATATAGACTTAACATTAAAATCACTGTCAAACACTCGTTGGAGCTGCCGAGCTGACTCAACTAAAGCTCTGTGTCAAAACTATGTTAAAATACAAGAGGCATTAGAGAGCATAGCTGATGATGACACAGAAAAAAGAGACACGCGAAGTGAGGCCAGTGCACTCGCTGAAAAATTAAGTAAACTGGAAACTGCTTTCATGGCTAATTTCTGGAATACCATTCTGACTCGATTTCAACTGACGAGTCTACAGCTCCAAAAAGCAGACCTTGACCTGGACAGCAATTTTGGAAATGAACTGATTCATTTCAGATCTTCCATCAGATCAGACGGACATAATATGCCCCCGTCAAAATGCCTTAAAACAATACTGGATTGTGGATTACAGTCAACATTTCCAAATGTATACATTGCCCTGAGACTTTATCTGACGCTTCCTGTCACAAACTGTGAAGGAGAACGGTCGTTTTCTCAAATGGCCCGGATCAAAAACGAGCTAAGGACAAAGATGACCCAGAAGCGCCTGAACAGTTTATCGCTCATGGCCATAGAAGCCGAACTGGTCCAAGAGTTGACTTCAATGACATCATCCAGGACTTTTCCTCGAGGAAGGCCAGGAAAAAGCAAGGGGTTTAGGTAAGATTTAGTTTATTTTAATAAGGTGTGTTATTGTTATGTGGCTTGATACATGCTTGATCAGTGCTGATAAGGGGCGAGCACCATGGACAGCGCATCGCTGTTGTTTTTTCCATGTTTTTTTTTTTTTTTCCTCCGTGGTTGTGTATTTCCCGGTGTTGCTCTGTGTGTGTGATGCGCACACTCTTTGTAGGCAATAGGCAGAGGGCAGAGGCCCATGGCTAGTTTGTGTCCAGGGCCCTTGGTGATGATAATCCGTCTATGGCCCTAATGAAGATGCAACAGAAATGTGGCGACAACGCGAGGAGAAATCTTAGATGACTTTTGAGGGTCTTAGCTTTCAAATGAGGTGTTACTCTGACCTATAGGCCTTAAGCTCGGGGGTAGTTAAACATTAAAGTTAAACATTTCAAGCTTGGCTTTGTTGACCCGTTGAAGCCTGTGTGGATCATAGATTCTAACGTACCTCCATGATGTGAGTCCAGCTCTCCTTCAGCTCTCCGCACTCGGACAGCGCTCGCTTCATGGCGTTGAGACTTTGGCTCATGTTCTCGACGGCGTCCTCCTCTTTGATCCTCATCTCGTTGATGATCTGGTCCTCTCTGCGCCTCAGGAACTGGTGCATGGAGTTAAACTCCTGCTGGACCTGGCTCTTCAGCTGTGCTGACAGCTCCTTTGCTTTCTTCACCTCTGCGCTCTGTGTTTGGACCAGCTTCTGTATCTTCTCTGTTTGACCCGTGATGTTGACCAGCCCCAGGTCTATGTCCCGCCTCAGCGCTGCCGCCGCCTCTCTGATTGGCTTAAACCGGTGTCCGTCGTGCGCCTCTCCATCTCTGCAGATGATACAGATCAGACTCTGATCTGTGACGCAGAACAGCTTCATCCGCTCGTCGTGCTCCGGACACAGCCACGGCTCCTGGGACAAAAGGATCAGGAAATATGAGGATTTAAGTCTCTGCACTTTAGTGGAAAACTGAAACAGGGAAAACCGTTACTAATGGTGGGTTCCAGGCAACTCCCACCTTGCACTTGGAAAAATGCCTTGGAGCCGCTCCAACTGGTAATTGCAGCTTTTAGAAGAAGAAGAAGAAGAGCTTTATGTATAGAGCGCCTTTCACAGACATGGCTTTACTTAAGACAGTTTTACATTCTCTCCACACTCTGTGATGGTGTGATCCGTATGTAGCTTCAGTTTCCCCTGGGGGAGACTGACAGAACACATCTGCACCAACGGTCCCTCAGACCACCGTCATACATTCATTCATCCTGGCCTATTGTACATGTTTTTAGTGGTGGGGAAACCTACGCAGACACGGGGAGAACATGCAAACTCCACAAAGAAAGGCCTCTTATGGCACGAGCGCTAACCGCTGTGCCACCGTGCCGCCCAACTGGAGATCACATTGTAAACTCGGAGACCTCCAGACTTCTACGAGTTCGTATACAGATGAAGATCGTAACGGCGCCCCCCAGTGGAGGAGCAGCTAGTGACAAAACTAACAAAAACACTGCATGAACGTTACTCATGGTCAAAGTTTCAACATAACGTTATGTTGCATGTTTTTAATTATATCTGGTTTGGAGACACTTTCATAAAACGTTAGCATCGTATGAGCTAACTGTTGTAGCATTAGCCGAGTTTATTCACCTGGAACGCTCTGAGGTCGTAAGTCGTCATTTTCAAGTGGGAAAGATTCCAGTTACTCACCATAAGAGGTTACGATCGCTCACTGTCACATAGACTCAGATGGGCTTGAAAAAGTAATTTGATTACTCATTACTCCTTTTAAAAATACTTTGTGACTTTACTGATTACTTTATTTTTAAAGTAACTAGCTGCTGACTGTAGTGAGGTCAGTCTTTAGTCCGTATGAAGCGACCTACTGTAGTTTGTGCACTGACCACTAGAAGGCGCTACATCACTGCTGTTGAGTAAATCTGATTCAGTTCAGTGCACGCCGTGTTCACCTCGAGCTGTGGCTGAATCAAAGCCGTTTCCATGACGATTACGACCCTGACCTCCGGACTCCTCTTCCTGCAGTAGCTCTCTGCTGCCCCCGCCTGGAGGGAGTTTGACTGTGCTGTGCTACAAATCCTAATGTTTCTTTATTGGATGTAATGTTTTGTTTTTGAAGTTAAAAACACTTTGTTGTCAGCACAGAGTGAACAGTGAACCTTAATGATGTCATCTTTATCCGACACAAACTCAAAATACTGACTTTAATATTTCCAATGAGAAACCGCTCCTGTTGTATTTGTGTCGTGGTCCTCAGGCTGAAAACATGACTTATTGCACATGTTACGTCACTCCCTGAGATGCAAGAAGAAAGAAATATATATTTTACTAAGAAAATGACAACATACTGACGCACAGGGCCTCAGACAAGTGACTTTAATCCGATACTGGTTTGGAAATACTGTAAAAAGTGGTCAGATGAAAACTGCCTGTGTCCTAAACTCTTTCTGTTCAAAAACGTCGTCATGTATGAAATCTGCCCAAACCAACTTGTCAGGGCAGATCACACCCACGTCCTCATTGGCAGAGCAGCCTCTGGGCCTTATCTGTAAAACACATATTGATTTCCCTGAAGCAGTGAATTCATGTTTTATGTTTTCGTCCCTGTTTATATTCCTTCTTTAGCCCTGGTATAGTTATGGTTTGTCCTGGTTTGACCCAGACTTGCCCTTTGATTAGGCCTAAAGGATTATCTTATATTTGAACAGTGTTTAGTCTTATTTCCCCCGTACCTCCGCGGTCCCGGGCCTCTGCTGCGGCCGCTCCCGGGCCCTCTGCGCCAGGCTCTTCAGGATCAGGCTGGTCGGCAGAAGCTGCAGTTCGCTCGCGGGGGGACAGGGCGCGCGGCACTGGGGACACTTGGCCTCGGGCACGCTCGTGATGCAGCCGCGGCAGAACGAGTGTCCGCAGGGCAGAGTGAGCGGCTCCGTGAAGATGGACAGACACACCGGGCACGTCAGCTCCTCCGCGTAAAGAGCGCTCGCCATGGCCGCTGTTACTGCTGACACACACTGCTGCTGCTGCTGCTGCTGCGGGAGACTCTGTGACTCTGTGACTGCGCGCTCTGGAGAGGTTTAAGTTTCGATTCGTCACTTTTATTTGGCTTCATCACGTGACTTTGAGCGGCGGCGGAGAAGAGACCTATACCAGAGATGTGCGGCCCATGTTTTACAAGTGCAGATCTGCTGTTTCCTGTGCGTAAAAGCGCATGGCACGTCTGGTCTGCTGAGTCTACGCACTTTGGAGAGGCTTCAGTTTGTTGTGTTATTATCAGAGGTGGTAAAGTAGCCCAAATATTTACTAATAAAAAAAAGAATAAAGTTAGTAAAAAGAAACGTCCCAACGAACGAACTACACCTGTTTTATATCGATCAAAATGAAGCATTACTTTAAAAAGCAACAAACAAAAAAACTATGAAAAATAAAAAACATCAAAAAGTGACAATGCAGCATCAGAGAGAGGAAAAATCTGAGCTCATTTTGTAGGTCTTAGCTTTCAAATGAGGCATTAAAGCGTCAAAACGAGGCGAAAACGCAACAAAAAAACAGGATAAAAATGTGACTAAAAAGCGATGATTAAAAAAAGTCCAAAAAGTGAAAGCAACAACGTGAGGAAAAATGCGTTTGTTACTTTTTTTCTGTCACGTTTTTGTCGCTCTTATGGAGGTTAAAGATTTGCTCTTGGTGGAAAAAGGAACAATTATAATCAGCTGAGTAAAAGACAGATACTTTATTATAATTTTACTCAAAGTAAGAAGTAGGGGAGACCGGGTGTGTTTGTAACATGGGGAGAGTTATAACACCTCCAATTCCACCATTCAGGGGTAAGATAGGAGTCACATGATCATATCAGTGTTTAAACACTTCCTCTCTGATCCCACATGGTGATTGTCAACATGAAGCATCATTTTAGCATTCTCCGTTATTTATGTATTTATGGGCTGTTGAACCACTTTGCTCCTCTCCATGTCTTTGTATCTTTATTCAGTAGAAAACTTTATTCATAATCAGTGGTGGACTGGCACCAAAAAGAGGCCCTGGCAATTTTAGCAGAGAGGCCACATTTGTCTTCTCAATCCGCCAAAAGGCGGCCGCATCTCCGCTTTATTTATTTATTTAGCCTTTTTATATGGTTGTGCGTCACAAGCTGTGATGAGCGGCGAGCGGCCGCTGGTGGTGCTGCCGCTTGCAGCCATTGCGCCAATAGGCGGCCGCTTCCTTGCTTTATTTAGCCTATTTATTTGTTTGTGATGCGGCCACAACAAGTGATGAGACCAGGCGGCCGCAGTGGCATTTGCCCACATTGCCCAATGGCCAGTCCGTCACTGTTCATAATTCAACATCTGTTAAAGTAGTTTTTGAATAATTAGAGAAAGATTAGATTTTTTTCCAAATTGTTTTCCCTCCTTAACTGTTTTCAAACATGACCATATATGGGCGAGTCCAGAGATGCCGTCTGTATCAATACACACTAATGTAATCACGGAGAAGAAGCTAACAGGCTAACGGGCAAAGCTAACTGCGGGCTAGCTCCACTTAAACAGTATTTACAGCCAAGTTTGAGTGAAAACAATGATCTCCATTGTGTAACTGGATGAACAATATCCCTCTGTCCCTTTGTCTTTTCTGTCAGCGTAGTATTTACTCTCACGGACAATTAATGAGTAAAAAAACACAACATGCTACGACACCTGCAGTGGCGCTTATGGCCTCTAGGGGCAAGAGTTACTTAGTGCTGCTCTAAAAACCCTTCTGGTAAAATCTTCAAAATATTATTAAGTACAAGCCTGTGAAGTTTGAAGTCTGTAGGAGTGTCTGATGTGGAGATATTGTCGTTCCAAAGTGAGAAAGATTCATTTTGAGAAAATGGCCCTTGAAATGACTCTCAATTTCCCAAATAAATCTACGGATAAACATTAATTCAGTGAATAATTAAACATGTGAAGATTTGGTCTATAGTTTATATGTTAAGAGACCAGTTTGGCCCAAAACCTGAACTTTGAAAAAATGTTAGTTTTGCCCGAAGTGTCTCCCCTTAAAGGGATATTTCAGGATGTTTGACATTGGGCTCATTTCCTAGTTATCCAGAGTGTTGTTGATGTCTGGAGATATTTTTTTCTTAAATTCATGCAGTTCTTATATTTGAAGAGTCTAGTGGTGCTAGGCTAATGCTAGGCTAGTGCATTTCTATGGTATCAGTTAGCCTGCATTAAAAACAGTGTGACCCACTCCACAGTGCACCTGAGGTAAATCACTTATAACACCAGACTAACCATATAAATGTCTGTGTTAATAGAATCATGTTTGAAATATAACTGACCTTGTATCACATGAATTACCGCATTTTGAGGGACTATTTTCTCGCAGATCACTCCGCCGCTGCGTTAGCTTACAGCCACGAAGCTGATGCTGCTCAAATATAAGTTATTTTAAATGATTCTATTAACACAGACATTTATATGGTTAGTCTGGTGTTATAAGTGATTTACCTCAGGTGCACTGTGGAGTGGGTCACACTGTTTTTAATGCAGGCTAACTGATACCATAGAAATGCTTTAGCCTTGCCCTAGCCTAGCGCCACTAGACTCTTCAAATATAAGAACTGCATGAATTTAAGACAAAAATATCTCCAGACATCAACAACACTCTGGATAACTAGGAAATGAGGCCCAATGTCAAAAATCCTGAAATATCCCTTTAAAAGTTTACGAAATTATGAAATAAGTATTTTCAGATGCTTTAACAGAGTGCACTCACACATTTTATTCCATTATATTACACGTTGTTGCAAAAGATGGAGCTGGATTACACAAAGATGTAAATATGTCATCACTTTTTGAACTGTTATCACAAAATGAGGATAATTCTGGACACATCAAACTGGTGTGAGTGTGTTGCTCATGGACACAACGGCAGCAGAAGTTCACGTCCCTCAGTCACCAGAAATAAGGCTGTTAAGTCTGCGCTGTCTCTCAGTAAAACAAACACATGTCGAGACTTTATTTATTGGTCAAATACAAAACAAACACTCACAGAAACACAGCTCCCTCTGGTGGAACAGAACGGACACAGCAGGAAATCTCACTCTTTTGTAGGGCTGGCACCGTTACATTGTTTTCCATACCAGTACTTTAACGATACTTGGTTTTCGATACCAATAATACTTGAACTAAATACCTTATATATCATAACCATAACAGATCAATCATTTTTATTCCTTTTCCTTCCACTTAATTTCTTTTGCTTTTGTATCATTTAACAACCAAGAAACTTCCTTTAACGACAAAAGGGCAGAAAATACACTTTCCAAGTTGTTTTTATTTTTTCAGATTTTTAACAATTTTTCCACGATTTTTCCCCTAAATTTCCTTTAAAAATTCCCCATTTTTTCCCCCAATTTTCATTTTTCCTCCAAATTATTTTCACTTTATTTCCGAGTTTTTCCCCCCAAATTGTTCAAAATGTTCCCACTTGTTTTTTGATACTAGGCTGGTATCGTTTGATGGTAGCCCTTTACTCTTTTGCCCACAGATATGTAATAAAAGACTAAACACAGGGTTTATCCAGGCAGAAGCAGATCAAATATAAAGCTTTCTAATGTCACAAACACAGAAAAAAAAGGCAAACATTTCTTCAAACAGAGGAAAGAGAATAGGACAAAACGGGAAACTTTTAATTATAAAATGTGGTCGATTTCAGCCAAAACCTGAAGCTGAGTATGTTTCAGAGCGACTGATACGGCTTCAGGTCGGTTACGCTATTAAAAGTTTATCTGTAAATGCAGAGTTCCTCAGGCTTTCTCTTTCACTATCACATAAGTCAGTTTCATTCAGTGTGTCAGAATTGTTGAGCAATGTTATAGTTTTCCAGTAAATGTTGATTTAAAGCCAGTTTGAATCCAATTTAATTAAAGACATTCATTTAAAGTAGACGGGAAACAACACGTGCACTTGTTATGAGAGAAGTTGAAGTGAAGTCGATGATACTATCTAAATACAGAGTTTAAGAAGTCATAATCTCAAGATTTAAACTCAAAATGTTGTGTTTTTAAACAAAGAATTCTGACTTTAAATCTCACAATTTTGACTTCCTGTTGGGCTTTTATTTTTTAAACACTTCTTCCATAGCGGTCTGAATGTAGCCTATGACCCACAAAACTGATCTGATCTTTTCCCTTGTGTTGTTGCTGTCAAATTTTTCCAATGGGTTTTTTCGCTTTTTTGTTGCATTTTCATCCTTGTTCATCTCATTTTCATCACTATTTTGTTGCTTTTTTCAGGCGGGTGTAAGAGGTTAATAACTTTTAATGCTTTTAAGGCCCCACAGAAACCCTGAGATAAAAGAACTCTCCTGAGGAAGCTTCAGTATCTACACACAGTGATGAGGTTTGTATCTGGCTCCTTGTGTCGGATGCAGAAATACGCAGACACAGGCAGAGACAAACCTCTGCAGTGGATCTGATGCAGACGCTTCATGGAGTCGGCGTCGTAGAAGGTCAGAGTCTTGGATGAACAGTTCAGATAAACGCCGAGCTTCAGGAGTCTGCCTCCGGGGAACAGCTCTGTGCTGCTGTTCGCTTCACACACAAAGTACTTCTGATCTTCATGTTTCAGGAAGTAATCTGTGATGCCGACGCACCAAAAGTCCCTGAGCCGCAGCTCCACCTCCCAGTAATGCTGCCCTGAGGAGAACGTGCTGCTGCTGCTCACTGACAAGCTTTCAGGAACAATAGAAGCATATCCTGTTGTCATGCGCATCTGCCCTGTAGCCGTGCCAAAGGTAAAATCAGCAACTGCATTTGGTTGACCAAATAGAGAGTGATAAATGTCCTGTTCATGTTGTCTTCGGGAGTGCCCAAAGTGTAGCCCACTTTGTGGAGCTGAGTGGAAGCTCCTCCGATCTTCAGACACAGTGACAGAGGGATTATCATCTTTGAGTGTGAGAGCTTCAGCTTTAGGTTCCACCTCCTGCAGCATCTCCTTCCACATGAAGAACTGCAGGTGGCTCTGATACGGACCCTGGAACACAGGACTTTGGACCACGGCCAGGCCCTCGGTCCGCTCTCTGAACAGGTCTCCAGCCGCCGCGCTGTGCTCCTCACTCCATCTTCTCAGGAACTTCTCTGGATCAGGGACCTTTAGAAAGACAATAGGACATTGTTTCAAAATTACGTATGCCAAGTTTTCAATACGTTTTTGTTGTTTTGTTTTAGTGAATTAATAAGTTTCTTATTGCATATAATGATCACAATAACCATTTGATTATTATCACAATTATTTATTTAAAGCTGCACTACCGAGATCAAACCATGGAAGTCAGAGATAGTTGGGTTAAGTCTCAGCTGTTTCCTAAACTCGTTTCTAGCTGTCACAGACTCCTCCACATCCCGATAGTTCACTTGAGTTTATCAGAAGCTCGTCTCAGCCAGAGTTTACAGCGAGACAGTCGGGACATGAACAGGGAGGTAGGACTCTCTACCTCTGGAGCCGTCGGAGGCACCACTGCTTTGGTTTGTGTTGTTAATACATCCTTTGGAGAACAAATGCCTCGTAAAAAGGCAGTTTTGTCCATATGCCTATTGTCAATCAGTTCAGATGCGTTTGAGTGAGTGAACCCAGGTTGGAGGCCCTGACTGAAACCCCACACTGGTGTTTAGAGATCCTTTACGTACCTCCATGATGTGAGTCCAGCTCTCCTTCAGCTCTCCGCACTCGGACAGCGCTCGCTTCATGGCGTTGAGACTTTGGCTCATGTTCTCGACGGCGTCCTCCTCTTTGATCCTCATCTCGTTGATGATCTGGTCCTCTCTGCGCCTCAGGAACTGGTGCATGGAGTTAAACTCCTGCTGGACCTGGCTCTCCAGCTGTGCTGACAGCTCCTTTGCTTTCTTCACCTCTGCGCTCTGTGTTTGGACCAGCTTCTGTATCTCCTCTGTTTGACCCGTGATGTTGACCAGCCCCAGGTCTATGTCCCGCCTCAGCACTGCCGCCGCCTCTCTGATTGGCTTAAACCGGTGTCCGTCGTGCGCCTCTCCGTCTCTGCAGATGATACAGATCAGACTCTGATCTGTGACGCAGAACAGCTTCATCCGCTCGTCGTGCTCCGGACACAGCCACGGCTCCTGGGACAAAAGGATCAGGAGCTGTGTCCTCCATATGACTTCTAGCAAACTTCAAACGGGATTTCTTATGGCCTCCTTTCAATAATGGCTTTCTTCTTGCCACTCGTCCATGAAGGCCTATTTTCTATTTTTTGTAAAATAACAGAATCATGTATCATTTTGCTTTCACTTCACAGTTGTCTGTTACTTGTGTGTGAACTTTCAGTAAAAAATTGAAAATAAAATCTTTATGTTTATTGTTGTAAACATAACAACATGTGCAAAAGTTCCAGGTGTATTAGTATTTTCGAGAGGCACTGTATTATATATGTCCTATTTCACACTTGTTTTCTCTCATTTCCTCTCAGGAAGTCAGAGCTGCAGATGAAGCTCTTCAGCGTCGGCCAGTGCAGCTTATATCATGTTAATGAACACGCCACACACATCGTCCCACATGTGCACTCTCAAACATCCGGGCATATTGTACATGTTTTTAGTGATGGGGAAACCTACGCAGACACGAGGAGAACAGGCAAACTCCACAGTAAAGGCCTCGTCCAGGTGGGAATCAAACCCAGGACCTTCGAGCTGTGAAGCACAAGCTCTAACCACTGAGCCACCGTCCTGCTCTTTTTTGTTCCAAAACCTCAGGATCTTTAAAGACGTTTAAAATGACCGTGTTACTGTGTCCCACATACAGGGGGCAGCACAAGTGTCGCCCCTTTAACTTTTACACATTTTATCAAACTATGGGCCACAAACATAAATATAGGATTGAAACTTTATGTGAAAGACACACACAAAGTGACACACAATCATGAAGAGAAATACAATTCATACATGATTTTGATTTTTGTTATTAATTAAAAACTGTGGGATGTTTGCTCTTTACTGTAAATTTACTATTTTGCTAAAGTTCTTAAAATAACAGCTTGGAACCGTATAAATGTTACAGAATTCAACCATAAATATTTCTATTTTAACGGGGGGTTACTGTAAGATGTTCTGGCATAATTCATATTCAACAGTAAACTTCAATAATAATTACGGCTTTTCAAAATAAGACTTCAAATGCAATTCCTAGGATCAGTGCTTTCTTGATGAACACAGATTATCCACAACATTCTAACTAAAAATCTGCAAGTTTAAACACTTTGAAAAACTGTCTGTTCATTAAAAGAAAGTGAGTGAAACATGTTTAGAGAAAGTTTGATAAATCCCATCTATCGTCAATAAGGTTTTGAATCAGGGTTTCTACATTGGGACTGACGGTCACTGGTCTCAGAGGTCTGTTCAGAGACTATTGTGGAGCAGACAGAAGAACACAGCAGAACACAGCAGAACACAGCAGAACACAGAAGAACACAGCAGACAGGTCCGGGATAAAGTTACTGACAAGTATAAAGCTGGGTTAGGTTATAAAAAGCTTAGTTTACAGTTAAATACACCATCCAGGAATGGAAAGAGTGTGACATCATCTGCACACACAACTGTTAGTGGTACACTGCACACATCTGGCCTCATGGCACACATCTGGCCTCATGGCACACATCTGGCCTCATGGCAGAGCGGCATTTTGAAAAGAAAAGCATAAGAAGTCCCGTCATGATGCTGTTGCTCCACAATAGTCTCTGAACAGACCTCTGAGACCATCACAGAGCAGCTGGATTTGAACTGACATTAGACACACAGACTGTAGACTCTGTGATGTCATTAGGTCATGTGATCATTCACAAATCATCAGGAAACTTCTCAAGGACTTATGCACATCCCACTTTTCACTTTTATTCATTAAAAAAGTTCAGTATGTATGAATTTCATTTCTCTTCATGGTTGTGTCACTTAGTGTGTGTCTTTCACATGAAGTTTCAGCTCAATATATTTATGTTTGTCTAAAATTAAAGGGGCGCAGACGTGCCTGTATTTCCCCAAAAGAGTTCACACTAATATTTCACATAAATAAATGAGAGTCTGATTGTTTGATTGATTTGAGCAATTATTTACAATATTTACATTATTATATTTACTTTGTCACGTGAAACAAAATAAATAAATAATAACTCAAAAGGAGTAGGCCGAAGCAAGAAAGCTTATAAGTGCCTACCCCATATTCAAGATACTTTCATGGTTTCAGAATTATTTGTGAGTGAATACAACACAGTAGAGATGTGTACATTATTGAAGCGCATGTGCAGCTGCAACATTTCACATTACATTATAATACCTGAGACACAGCCGGGGCGCGTTTAAATAAAAGTAATTTACAGATAACAAGTTCATATGCATCTTCTTTTTTATTTTTCCCTTCTCATATATGAGCACACCCACACTACTCTGTGGGTGTGCTCATATATGATTTACAGAGTTTGAACTTTAAGATGCTGTGAGATAAACAGCGCTGACTACACATGTTCCAGTTAATGTGATGTTATCAATTTTAAAAACTTTCCGACAGGTTAGACTCGGGTCACACAGGAAGTGACGCCGATAAGACTTTAACACGATACAACCACAGCATGGGCGTCGGACTGGGGGGTAAAGGTACTGATGGTACTGAGAAACGGCTACATGCCTTTTTATTGAGAAAATAAAATCTTCTCTTGACAAGGGTGGAGTAGTAGGACGGTATTCTTGGATCTCAGGAAAGCTTTGGACACATTAAACCACTCTGTTCTACTTACTAAGCTCTCACAGTTTAATTTCTCTGGTTTAAATCTTACCTGCATGATCGTACACAATCTGTATTAATTAACAACAGCAAGTCTGAGTCTCTTAGGCTAACCACCGGGGTTCCTCAGGGCTCAATATTAGGCCCCTCTTATTTAGCCTTTCTATTAATGATCTACCAACGGTCTGCTCTGAAGCTGAATGTTTGATGTATGCAGATAACACCGTTTTAGCAAATTTCCACTCAATCCGTAATGAAATGTCAACCGAAGCTGCAATAATGTTTCTACATTCCATGATTCTCAGCCACTTTAACTACTGCCTAACAAGTTGGTCTCAGGCAAGTCAGAAGCAAAAAGACCTTTGGAAACATTATATAAAAAACACCACTAAAGTCATGGACAAAAAACCAAGGCACTATCAACACTGTGCAATTCTAAAAAAGTACAGCCTTTTAAACTGGGACAGTCTCCATAGATTAGCAGATCTGAGTCTCATATACAAAGTAACACATGATTTAGCCCCATGAGTTCATCAGCCAAAGAAACAGCTCTGAGCGCGTCACTCCAGGCTCTGTAAGAGGCGACTGTGTCATCCCTCTGAGCAGGAGGCTTTCAGTCGCTCGGCCTGGTCAGTGAGGGGCGTCGCTGAGTGGAACTCAACACCTGAGGAGGTTAAACAGCTCACCACTTACAAGGCCTTTACGAAAACATTAAACAAACACTAACATGTACGTCTGCCAACATTAAACGCTGAGCATGTAATGCTGTATTGTATATTTGAATAACGTATCCTTTTAAACAAGTGTTTTTTGTGTGTTTTAATATTGTAACAGGTACTGTGTGCCTTTAGCTATTTTACAGTGTCATTTATATTGTTGTTATTGATTTGTCAAAGACTTGTAAATGTCATGCTTGTATTTTAATGCCTTTTTACATCTTGGCCAGGGGACTGCAGATAAAAAATAGCCTTCTGGCTAATTCTGGCTTTTTTAACCATGTTTGTTCATGTGTTATATGAAATTGCACTGTCCCCTTTTCAAATAAACCAATCCAATCTAATCTACCCAGGGCCCAGAGCAGGGTGGGTCCCTCAAAAGTGCTGCAAAAAGCGTTCTGTATTGTACTTTCTAAATGTCCTCATAATTGATATAAGAATTGAACACAACAGGGCTGAAATACAATGGTTGTTAGACAGAATTTTGCACAAACAATATTAATGGATGAATCTCAGGGCCCTGACACCCAGTGCTTAATTTGATCCCCCGTTTTTCAGGGTAAAGGATCCGGGAAATATTTAGAAGTCCCTGGTGCCGCCCTCCTGTTTAATGTGCTATACTAATAATAATGTTCTATCTAAAACTAGCAATTTCAATTGGCCCAATGAAAGTAGAATATTCCACCACCAGTTTAAATATCTATATCACTACAGGATTAAAGGTTATTCCATTTCTGTAACAGGAGCTTAAGATGAAATTTCAAGTCAAACATTGAATACACAACAAACAAACAAACAAACACACAAACAAACCATGAACTAAGTATCCAGGACAAATCTGTATTGAATATGTGTTTGTATATGAAGATTTTTTTGGGCCTGTTAGGGTATATATATAATAAAGCAATAATAGAAAATAAATGAACTGCACTGTCAAACTAAACCACTGTTATGTGGTTAAAAAACATAAAATATTAAATGTTGTACCCAGGGCCCAGGATTTGGTGCTACGCCCCTGAACCCCAGAGCAGTTTAGTCCTGGGTTAGACCCAGTTTAGTTCTGGTTCGGTCCTGGTTCGGTGGGTTCTCGTGAGCAGCTGGATTTGAACTGACATTTTTTTTTTAATTTATTATTATTATTTTGCAAATGTCATTACATAAAACGAACAGAAAAAAAAAATCAAATATACATTAGCCAACCGGTACAGCAACATGGCAACATGTAAAAGTAGAAAAAAATAAAATTAAATAAAAAACAAAAAATAATAATAAAAAAAGGGGTGGGGGGGGGGGGGGTTGCCAGGGGTTACGTTTTCCATAATTTTCATTTTCATCACCTTGTTGCCACTCTTTTGTTACATTTTATCACATTAGACACACAGACTGTAGACTCTGTGATGTCATTAGGTCATGTGATCATTCACAAATCATCAGGAAACTTCTCAAGGACTTATGCACATCCCACTTTTCACTTTTATTCATTAAAAAAGTTCAGTATGTATGAATTTCATTTCTCTTCAAGGTTGTGTGTCACTTAGTGTGTGTCTTTCACATAAAGTTTCAGCTCAATATATTTATGTTTGTCTAAAATTAAAGGGGCGCAGATGTGCCTGTATTTCCCCAAAAGAGTTCACACTAATATTTCACATAAATAAATGAGAGTCTGATTGTTTGATTGATTTGAGCAATTATTTACAATATTTACATTATTATATTTACTTTGTCACGTGAAACAAAATAAATAAATAATAACTCAAAAGGAGTAGGCCGAAGCAAGAAAGCTTATAAGTGCCTAACCCATATTCAAGATACTTTCATGGTTTCAGAATTATTTGTGAGTGAATACAACACAGTAGAGATGTGTACATTATTGAAGCGCATGTGTCCAGCTGCAACATTTCACATTACATTATAATACCTGAGACACAGCCGGGGCGCGTTTAAATAAAAGTAATTTACAGATAACAAGTTCATATGCATCTTCTTTTTTTCCTCTCATATATGAGCACACCCACACTACTCTGTGTGTGATGATTTTCAGAGTGTGAACTTTAAGATGCTGTGAGATAAACAGCGCTGACCACACATGTTCCAGTTAATGTGACGTTTTCAATTTTAAAAACTTTCCGACAGGTTAGACGCAGGAAGTGACGCAGATAAGACTTAACACGATACAACCCCAGAGCAGTTTAGACCCAGTTTAGACCCGGGTTAGACCTGTTTCATCCTGGTTCAGTCGGTTCTCGTGGTCATGGATCTTCCAGTTCTGCTGTCGCTCCTTCTCTTCTGTTCAGGTAAGAGTCTGTTTCTAATTGATCCAAATGTCGTTAAATGATTTAAAAATGAAGTCGTCGTTTCAGGAGAATGGAGTTTAATTTTCATCAGAAACAGCCCTAGTGTTTTATGAGAATAAACTTTAGTGGAAGTTTGGAGAGTTTTGTGGCGACGTCACTGAGCCTCATTTATTCATTTATTGTTTCTGTGAAAATCCGTTTGTTTAATCGGTTTGTGACTTATTTACAGTGACTTGCTCTAAATACAGTCGACATGATTATCATTGATTATAAAATAATATCTCCAATATTTCCAAAGGTGGTAAAAATGCATGAAGTTTGGAGAATGTTTTTATTTTGATTATTGATACAATAAATGGATTAAAGTGCTTGGTGTTTCGGTGTGTGGATGATGAAGGAAAAAAAAGAAAACATAAGAGAATCAAATAATCAAACATGAGAAACAAATCATAAGGCGAGTAAATGACAATAATAACAAGGACGTAGTGTTGATAATAAAAGTAAAGAAATATTAACTCAAAAATGATTTATTTAAAATCATGTACAGAAAGCAAATGCTGTAAAAGTCTGAAGGACTCTTGTAATATAATGATCTGCTCCTGAACTCTGAGTTGTTTTTGTAATTCTGATGCGATTATGAGAAGTATGTGATGAATTTGGACTCATTATGGGATGTACAGTGTGTGACTTTAACCGTATGCACACACACAATGTTCTGAACTAAGTGACTTTTCTGTTGTGGGATTGTTAAGAGGAGCCGGTGGTTGATTTGATTTGAATTGTCTGGTCGATCTCAGGGGAAAAGCCTGAATATAAATGAGATAAAGATTTTGCCGTGAGTAGTTTAAGTTGTGTAAACTTTACCTGTATGTATCTGTTGCTCAAATAAATAAATAAACAGATATAAGGACAATTAAAAATAATAATAATAATAATATATATATATATATATATATATATATATATAAAACACATCCACTGTTTTTTTATATATTAAATAGAGCATATATTAGATTATATATTTAATTATAATCAGGGTGCGATTTGTCAAAAAAACAGAAGGGGGAAAGTTACTCAGTCACTTTATTGCATAAAAAGCAGATCCATGTCCTGCTGTTGAATTTGAAACCCAGTGTTGTAAGATGTGTTCTGTCTAGTAGCAGCTCAGTGTGTGTGTGTGTGTGTGTGTGTTTTTTTTGGGCTGAATATAAGTGCGTAATGATCCAGCCTGTAGCTACTCCGAGGCAGATATTTCTATCTGAGACACACAGGCCTATGTCACATGTTCCTCTGTATAGTTCTGGATTATATTCAGGAGGGAGAGGAGAGAATTCAAACGGCCTGTGCACAGACGACTGAAGCGCGTGTTGCTCAGGGAGTAGGGCCGTTTTGGAAAACTTTAAGTAACCAGTGTGACCAGGGCGACAGGTCACGTGTCTGTGTTTATGAGGTACAGAGCTGGAAATGTTACAGCATGCACAAGTGCGCGTACATGTACGTGCACATGTGCGCATACATGTACGTGCACATGTATGTGCACATGTGCGCATACATGTACGTGCACATGTACGCGCACTTGTGCACTTACATGTGCGCGTACATGTACGTGCACATGTATGCGCACATGTGCACGTACATGTGCGCGTACATGTATGCGCACATGTATGCGCACATGTATGCGCACATGTATGCGCATGGCTGGCACTTTTCAGAACCGAATCAGAACCGTGCGTAAAGGTTCCTCATCCTGTTTGTCAAACTGTGGTAAACTGTTGTAAAACGCGCTGGGTCACACAGGTCTGGGGCATTAACGCTGCACAGGTTACGGGACCCGCCGCGGTCCCCGCAGGCTGCCCGGCCCACGCAGGGTCCGGGTTGGTGCGGTCGCTGTCACTCATTGCCGCCATGCGCCCATTCATAGTTCAGCCATGAGTCAGTCTATCATCTTTACAGCGGGTTTATGACGTAAAATAAGCAGCGATTTGCTGCTTGTGATCCAGAGACGCTCTTGTGGAGCTCAAAGTCTCCTGTTTTACACGGCAGGTGAGAGAGCGCGAGGGGAGACACGCCAGTCCTGTTCATTTGTGTATCTGTGCAAACAGTGTTCATTTCGTCCACTAAAATATTTAGTCTTAATTTTAGTCAAAGTGATATTTTTGTGACTAAAATTGGAGTAAAACTAAATTAAAAGTTTTTCATGAGACTAAAATGTCCAGATATTTTAGTCGACTAAAATAAGACTAAATAAAAATGAAAAGGAGACACTAAAATCATCCAAACTTCTATTGACCGTCTGAAAGAGCCTCATGTAAATCCTCTGAGCTTTGTTCATGAGGAGCAGCTCCATGAAGCAGAGGAGCTGATTAAATATGATTATAATGAATATTATAAATACAAAGTCCACTAAATTTACTTACAATTTTAGTCGACTAAAACTAGAATAAAATTGAAGATATTTTTTGACTAAATCTCGACTAAAATTGAATTACATTTTCGTTAAAAGACTAAAACTAAAACTAATTTAAAATATGTTGTCAAAATTAACACTGTGTGCAAAATAGATTGAACTGATCATAAAGTCAATCAGGACATAACACATTTCCCTGTGCAGATTCATTCATCAGAAATGACACATGCAGTAGCCTTACAGGCTACACTTAAACAGTCCACTCTCACAGTATAGTTCCCCAGGCCTGGGCCATCCCGGGAGCCCGACAGCTTTCAGACATTCATCATCATCATAATAATAATAATAATAATAATAATTAAAAAAAAAAAACACCTGTTTGCAAAGTTGCTGGTGACGAGACCTGCGCTCCATGAGTGTTTGTGACTCAGACCCTCCTCTCTGCAGGATTTTCACCCTTCTGGTTTTCTTGTCCCCGTCTCTGTTTCTTTTATCCCTATACTTCTGCTGTATTATTGTATTAAACGTAAGGAGGTATAATTGTAAAATTGGCTGTGGTTCAAGGTCCACAAGAAAACACATTTACAGTGAATAATCTCATTATGGCAGAACTCTTTGTGACACTAAACCTGCTTTGATTGTGTTTCTAAAAGAACTCATATCTCTGAGGACTCTTTAAAACCATGTAAGAGGCGTTAGGATAATCTGATGCTTTATCATTATTACACAGTGTGATTTTCTTTATG
This sequence comes from Neogobius melanostomus, assembly GCA_007210695.1. Lineage (NCBI taxonomy): Eukaryota > Metazoa > Chordata > Actinopteri > Gobiiformes > Gobiidae > Neogobius > Neogobius melanostomus. Next base: position 305,001 of record VHKM01000679.1, read on the forward strand.
TTTTCATTTCTTTGTAATTCCTGCTCAGTTGTTTGAAAAGTGAAAAAAGAAAAGACGGAGGTTTTGGACTGGGGGACGAGGCGTAGCTCTGGTTTGTTTGTTTGTTTGTTTGTTGTAAAAAAAATAAATGATTGTAATGTTTACAGATAAATATTATGTGGAGTGTACAGCTCATACAGCACTGGGAACACAACTTTACCCCAGGATGTTTCTTCAGGTTAGAGAAGACGAGGACACGAGGCTTTTCTCTGGTTTATGAAGGAGCTCCGTCTGAGGGGTTTCTGTAAAGAACAATAAGTCACAATTTACTTTAACCTTGTTTTATAGATTTTATTTCTTCTTTTGTAATTGACACATTTCAGCTTCAACATTTTGTTCTTTCCTGTTACGTCAGTGTTTAATAAACCTAAAATAAAATCACTAACTAAACATTTGCAACTGAAACCGAAGAACATGGCCTGGAAAATCTCTTAACCCCCACTTTAACAGAGCAGTTTCTTCAGTTCGGCTTTACCCAAATCTTAAAGCTTCTTGAAAAAAAGCGTCAATATAGCAACGAAAATGAGGATCGGTTTTGTAGGTCTTAGCTTTCAAATGAAACACTGTTACTACTTTATACACATCTGTAAATATAATCCCGCTGTTCTATGTCAGTCGTCGTCTTACCATATTTGACTTTTTATTTTGTGTCTTATTTATTTAATATTCCTAACGCCCCTAAAGCCTTAGAGTTTAAAGTTTTAAAGCTTATTGATTGACTGCGGAACTTTCCGCAGTCAATTATTGGTTTTCATGTTCTTTAATTGATTGACTGCGGAACTTTCCGCAGTCAATTATTGGTTTCCGTTTCTTTATTATTATTATACCGACACATTTTTCCTGATTTTCTGCAGCTTTCAGCACTTTCATGCTTTGTGCAATTTCTGCAAGTTATGCATCAAAATGTTCCGCATGTTGAGGAGAATCCTGCTATTACTTTTGGGACTTCTGCAATTTACGGTTTTTCCGCAATCAGCCGATATTCGGACGATTTTTCCCATTGACGCATAATGGGGCTCCCGCAAATTCATGCTTTTCTGCATTTTTTTCCGCAATTTCTGCAATTTCTGAAGTTTGTGCATGTTCAGCTTCCACAACTTGTGGTTTTTGAGAAAAAATTGGCCTTCTGCAGTTTTCCAGTTTTTTTCTACGGGAATTTGAAATTTTTGCATTGGTGTGTATGTGGTCTCTACCCCATTAGTGTGTATGGCGAATCCAGCCAATGCATTTTAATAGGATTTCTGGCACTCCATGTGTTTCAGCCATTTGTGCAGCTTCTGCAATTTCAGCATTTAGGCGATTTCAACAGTTTGACCAGTTTATGGAATTTAAAAAGTTTATGCAATATAAACAATTTATGCAAATTAACCACTTTATGGAATTTAACCAGTTTACGCATTTTAACCAGTTTATGCAACATAACAATTTATGCCATTTAGGATTCATGACATTTGGCAGTTTATATAATTTATGCAAATTAACCAATTAATGCATTTTACCGTTTTTTTGCAATTTAACCAGTTTATGCAACATAACAGTTTGTGCAATTTAAACTGTTCATGCATTTTACCGATTTATGCAAATTAGATTATGCAAATTAACCAATTTATGCATTTTACAGTTTGTTGCAATTTAACCAGTTTATGCAATTTAACCAGTTTATGCAATCTTAAGTTCATGCAACATGAAAGTTTATGCATTTTACCGGTTTATGCAAATTAACCAATTTATGCATTTTACAGTTTTTTGGCAATTTAACCAGTTTATGCAATTTAACCAGTTTATGCAATTTTACCAGTTTATGAACATTAGATTATGCAAATTAACCAATTTATGCAATTTCTGCATTCAATTCCCGCAGTTCCGCAGTCAATCGCAATGGCGCAGCCATTGCTGCATTTCTAGTATTATTCTTCCATCTTTTTCCTGATTTTCAGCACCTTTCAGCACTTTCATGCTTTGTGCAATTTCTGCAAGTTATGCATCAAAATGTTCCGCATGTTGAGGAGAATCCTGCTATTACTTTTGGGACTTCCGCAATTGGACGAAATACGGAACATTTTTCCCATTGACGTTTAATGGGGCTCCCGCAAATTCATGCTTTTCAGCATTTTTTTCTGAAATTTCTGCAATTTCTGCAATTTGTGCATGTTCAGCTTCCGCAACTTGTGGGTTTTGAGAAAAAATTGGCCTTCTGCAGTTTTCCAGTTTTTTTGTACGGGAATTTGAATTTTTTGCATTGGTGTGTATGTGGTCTCTGCCCCATTAGTGTGTATGGCGAATCCAGCCAATGCATTTTCATAGGATTTCTGGCTCTCCATGTGTTTCAGCCATTTGTGCAGCTTCTGCAATTTCAGCATTTAGGCGATTTCAACAGTTTGACCAGTTTATGGAATTTAAAACGTTTATGCAATATAAACAATTATGCCATTTAGGATTCATGAAATTTAAACAGTTAATGCAGTTTATATCATTTATGCAAATTAACCATTTCATGCATTTTACCGTTTTTTTGCAATTTAACCAGTTTATGCAACATAACAGTTTCTGCAATTTAAACTGTTTATGCATTTGACCACTTTATGCAAATTACATTATGCAAATTAACCAATTAACGCATTTTCCCAGTTTATGCAAATTAACCAATTTATGCATTTTACCGTTTTTTGCAATTTAACCAGTTTGTGCAATTTAAACTGTTTATGAATTTTACCACTTTATGCAAATTTATGCATTTATGAATAAACGGTTTCTGCAATTTCTGCATTCGATTCCCGCAGTTCCGCAGTCAATCGCAATGCAGCCATTGCTGCATTTCTAGTTGTAATTGTTACTGCCATTGTTATTGCTATTGCTGTTGTGCTATTATCATCATTATTTTAACAGTCTAGGATAAATACCTAACAATCTATATATTATTCTTAGAATCAAACTTAATCGATTCAGACAGCGGTATTGCTATTGATGCTGATGGTAATACAAAGGAATTCAATTCTTAGAAGTAAAACATGCACATATCTATGTACTCTGCATTCAACATAACTCGTAGTACAGGGCAGACATGTGGGGGCCGGCTGCTCGAGGAAAGCCTCTTCTGGCAGCAGACTCCTAAATCTTTTAATGCATAGTATAGGACACTTAACAAATGATGGTCCTGTTGCTCGGGGGCTGCTCCCCTCTGGCAGCAGGTCCAGACACAGGAAAGAAAAAAGAGCCCCGACTCCTCTTTAATACACATCATTAAGATTAATCTTGTTATCATGAGCATCAATCAGTCTGCGATTACTGTACCTTTCATGAATAAATGTGGAGTATGTTATGTATCATTCAAACACTTTGATACAGAGTAATGCTATATGGGCTGTAATGATGATGGTGAATAACAGTAATACCAACATGGTAATAAAATAGGTATAGGAAACAAAATTATACACTTGTTATAAAGTGTAACATACTATGAATGTGACTTAATGTAAATATGTAACCAACTTAATTGTTAATTGTTTTGTAAGATAATAAGAACTAAACAGTGTTATTGTTGCAACCACATTATCATTTAAGTTCATGAACAGGGGTGGGAGTCAAGAAGCCTGTCTTCTTCCCACTCCTTTTCGAGCTAGAATGTTATTTATGTTTTCTTTTTTATATCTTTTCTGGCTTTTGTGCCTGTGTAGCTCGAAATAAAAAATCAATCAAATCAAATCAAAGAAAGTCGCCAGCTTTTGCTATAGCTGGGAGAAAAAGAGGGATCTAGCACAGGCTCAGAGACCGCTCAGTCTGCCTGAGCATTCCCTCTGAACAGAATGCCCAACGGTGAGGGTCGGATCCTGACCCAAGGTTCAAACTTAACTATTGCCCCATCCGAAACCAGTAAATTGGTAAGAGGTCTTACGCCAAACCGGATGTGCTTAATAAAAGCCAAAGCACAAACTTAAACTCCTTTTAAGCCATTTACTGAGGCTGTGACTGAGCTGTGATGACTCTTACATGTATTTCGTCACTTTTATAAAGTTTGGCTTGTGCAGAATCTCTTATATATATATATATATATATTTTAATGAATTGTGCACCTGTCAATCAAAGCATGAAGAATCACTGGAGGGTGGGGGCGAAGGGGGTGGGCATGCGGCGCAGTGGCTTATGGGATGGCACATGGCTCCTAATCGCCAGTGAGGTAGCATCAGAAGCTCCTATGCTAAAGTGGCTATGATAGTTAGCATTGAGGCTCCTTTCCCTAACTCCTTCCTAACTGACAGACCAATTCGGAGGTTACTTATCACGGCGGACGCTGACGCACATCCGGTTTGGCGTAAGACCTCTTACCAATTTCACGGTTTCGGAATCAGCCCTAGTTCACTAACTGCATAGAGATCTAACAGTTGAGCCCATGAAATGTTAAGGATCAGTCACTAGTGTTAGTACTTAGAGGCTACAATTGAATGGTTTCGGATGCAGCATAAGGCTGTTTCCCAAAGCCCAGGTACCTCGCCTTGCCTTGGTCTGAAGTGGGCGTGGTCAGGCAGCCACACCATCACTCGCCGCCAAAGTGCTGTTCCAATGTTCAAGCCGTCTGGAGGCCTGTGTCCTCCCTTTGGTTAGCATGTGGCTAATTTACCAAGGATACATCAGTGTAGCCTTCACTGCTTCGCTCCAGCCAAATCACCCATAATGCACCACAGCTCTTAAGAAAAAATACTTGCTTTGACGTTTAATAGCTCTGCAGCCAGTGTTCATTTTACTTGAATGTTTTTGTAAAGATTTGGTCAAATAATTAATTTTAGGTTTTTGTCTTTTTAGTCAATAATAGAAAAGCTGAATGTATGATTTGTTTTGTTAACTTGAAACTTACATTATTTGATTCAAACATTCACATACATTTCACTGCTTCATGGAGCTGCAAAGGACTTATTTGTTTCATGGACATTGATTGAATTTATTAGATTTTTTTATTTTGTGATGTCACTTCCTTTACCTCTGAAGTGAGTTCCATTAGCAGCTCTTTTTGGATCAAGACCAAAGCCTTGGCCTGGAAGGAAGTGAGTTTGGAGGCACTGCCTTCAACACCGAGGCTTTGGGAAACAGGCTCTGTGAGTGAAGACAATGAGGAGTCATGTAGGACCGCCTGACAGCAGAGATGAAGATTCTGATGGTAATTACAATATCCAAAGCTATGCATATTTATAAATAAACATGCACATTTTGTTCTCCATCCATCCATCCATCCATTTTCTTCCGCTTTATCCGGGGCCGGGTCGCGGAGGCAGCAGTCTCAGCAGAGATGCCCAGACTTCCCGATCCACGCACACCTCCTCCAGCTGTTCTCCATTTTGTTCTCATTATAATCATTTCTGTATGTATCTTTCTTTGCAGATTTCCATATCTGAGATGTGTGCAGATGGTGATGCTGATTGTGCGGAGGGCTCTGCAGCGCTGAACAAGGAGGAGAGAATTTATTTATGTACAAAATGCATCATTTATTTTAGTGTTTAAAGCTTTGATAGAAGAATATATTCATGTATATATTCATGGTTTTGTAAGAAAAAAATAAACAATTTTTGGTTGAGAAATAATCGTTTTAATAATCGTGATTTCAATTATTACTAAAATAATTGTGATTATTATTTTTCTGTAGTTTAGTTTTAGTTTATTGGTTTATTTGGGACAGTGCATGTTAATGAACATACATGTAAACAAGCCACGCCGGATTGCAGACCAGAGCCGCTGCAGATCCAGGACCGCAGATCCACGGTCTTCATCATGCTAAGCTAGGCTGCTATTGCTAACCTGCCACTAACACCTGCTTCTAAAAAACGTTCTAACTTAAAATTCAAAGCTAAAGCCAAAACTTCTTGCATGTTTATAAAAAAAAAGCCAACTGGTGAAAAACTGTAGCCTAATATCCACAGGGTATAATATTTAGAATGATAAATATTATATAAAAATATAATAATACAAAAAAACTGTATCGGATCAGTGTTGGCCAGCAAGAAGTGTCAAAATATCGGATCTGATTGGGAGCTCAAATAAGTGGATCGGTACTTCCCTACTCCGTTCAGTCAAACATGAACAGTAAAGTTCACAAAGACATGACTGAAGAAGCTTCACTCCGTATCAGTGGGAGTTTTAGATCTGAGAGTTTCATGATCAGTGACTGTTCGACTCCTCTCTCTCATCTCAACGTCCAGGCCTGAGGAGACGCAAAAGTCCAAACTCCCCTCATTGATGTTTCCTTGTCCCTCATGTCTTCACTGGTTCAGCTCTGCCCCCTTGTGGACAAGAAATGTAACAACAAGTTTCTCAGAACAGCCTAAAGCAAACTTCCCCTTATCTCTTAGTACAAACATTAGACATATTAGAGGCAATTATCTTACATTTCCTCTTCCACCTAAAGATAAAGAAGTGCATTTTAAAACTAAATATTTATCCCTGTAAAGAAACATAGAATAAAAACATACAAAAACATAGAAACTGAATTTGTTTTTTTTACAATCTGTCTTTAGAAATAATGTCTTTGACTTATACTGATGTTAAATCTGGGGCTGTTTTTGATTGGTCGGCACGGTGGCACAGTGGTTGGCGCTTGTGCATCACAGCTTGAAGGTCCCGGGTTCGATTCCCATCAGGACGGGGCCTTTCTGTGGAGTTTGCATGTTCTCCTCGTGTCTGTGTAGCTTTCCTCTACCATTAAAACATGTACAATAGTTTGCCCTCTGGGACCAGGACTCCCCTGAAAAAGAGATTCTTAACCTCAGTGGGACTTTCCTGCTTAAATAAAGGTCAAATACTTTTTTTTTTAAACAATGATAAACCTCTTTACACCGCCTTAACCAGTTCAGCGTTACTCAAATCTAAGAGCTTCTCGACTGGAGTTCACGGCCTATAGGCCAGAGTAACGCCTCATTTGAAAGCCTGCAAAACTGATCTAATATTTTTCCTCATATTGTCACGTTTTTGTGGCTCTTTTTTTCTTTTTCTTGTGTGTATTGTTTCATATTTTTGTACTGTAGACTTTGGTCAACAAGAGTTGTTTTTAAATGTGCTGTATAAATACATTTGATTTGATTTTTGTTGCTTGTTTATTGTGTTTTGTCGCTATTTTGTCACTTTTTCCGAGAAACTTTTAGATTTGGGTGAAGCCAAACTGGAGTAAATGTGCTCGGTTCAGGCGGTTTTATTTTCTGTAAATATTACAAATGTATTATGACTTCACTAGACATTATTTTTTATTCACTTTTATTCTCATACTATGATTAATAACATATTTCACTTCCATGATGTCATTCTTGTAGCAGCTGTGTTTTTAATTGTTTAACCTTTGGATGCACAACCTACCAATACCTACACTCTACCACGAGTGAGGTCAAAAATGACCCCAATTAAAATCAATGCCATTTGCAATAAACTGGGTTGTTATTCTTCAAAATCTTTAAAACAAAGAGTTGTGATATTTTCATATTCCTCATAACACAATACTGTTACCTACCTAAATGCAATACTGTTAGCTAACAATGAAGTAGGCTAATCTGATCACACATTATAATCTGTTAATGAAAAATAAGTTCATACATGGAGGTAATAGCCTGCTTGTTTGTTGCTGTGTAAAAATGAGCTGGGTGCTGAGACTGCTGACAGCAGATATGTAGGTGGGACAGTCAGTGTTGCTAAGAATAAAAGGTTCATAGAAGATTCCATAGGAAATACTTGTGGAAGAGTGGTGTAATGATACAAAAACTGCAATTTCTCAAATTAATGAAACGATGAATAAAAATGCAAATGGCCTCATGTCACAAACATGTTTTATGAGGAAGAGGGTCATTTGTGACCCCACTTGTGCATCCAATAAGGCAAGTTTATTTGTAGAGCACAAGTCATACACCAGACAATTCAAAGTGCTTCACAGATGCATAAAATTACAAGAAAACAGATTAAATCAATAAAACATACAAATTGATCAATTACAGTAAGTAAGTCCTAGTGTTTGTTTCAAAGTTTTCTTTCTATCTTTCCTTTTCATCAAAGAGCTTTGAAAATAAATAATAATAAACACATAATCATGCATGAGTATCTCTTCACACTACATGGAGTTCAGTCTCTTTAGGCCGGGATTTCCACGACACTTTTGTTGACACGCACAGATATCTCTGTGAAAGGCACTCGTGTCTTATGTTCGTATTTTATGGCTCTTCTTCTTTAAGAGTTTTATACCAAGGAGTTTTGTCTCTGCAGCCTCCAAGTTTTATTTTAATTGACTTTAATTTTCCTTAAGGGAAACACGTCCGAGGTCCACACTGGGAGACACTGTGATCTCTCAGACCTTTGTCTCATATCACATGTCACAGGTGTTTCAGGGAATTCAACCGCACAGTCTCACTGGTTTAGCCCCATTTTTCAACTGGACCTATACGTCCTATTTCACACTTGGTTTTCTAATTTCCTCTCAGGAAGTCAGAGCTGCAGCTTGCGCTCTTCAGCGTGGGCACATTACACACTGAGACTCTTAAATAAAGCTGTGTTTATGTTTTTCAGGGACCTGGGCTCAGAACAGCAGCGCTCACACAGGTAAATCCACAGGGTCCTGTTTAACTCTGGGTTAGTCCTGGTTTGGTCTGAACAGAGGAAACGAACTCACAGCAAAGTGTGGGGCTCATTCTGCTTTCTGATTGGACAATAGGCTCAACGTCAACAACTTCTATGTTTAAAGTTTTTGTTGTTTTGAATCAATTAAATAAATAAATCAGTAAAGTCAGTGAAACCTCTGTTGATTTAAAGCCACGCTGCGGAACATTTCCCTCATTAATCAGACCAAAAGACAAAGCGTTCATTTCCTCCTGAGTGTTTCCCTGGTGATGAGCCGTGTTGGGGGTAGTGCGTTAGTGTGAGAGTAATCAGATTACTTTGGTAAAATAACGAGTTCCTTTTCCACCACAGTGAGGGGTTAGTCGGGGTCGTCTCCTCAGCCTCAGTATTTCCTGCTCCCAGTGCGGAGACGCTGTTGTTCAACTTTACTGCATCACAGGTTTAGTGATTCGTCTCATTTTGATTTAAAGTCGAGTTGATGTTTTTCTTTATTGGAGGCGCCAACTCTGTGCAAACACCAATGTGTTTATCTTAAATATAATCTGTTATCTTGCTTTTTAAGGCGCTTGAATTGAATGGTAAATCCTTTTCTTATTAAATCCTCTGAAATACGTCTTGCTTCTTTGTGTCGCCGACTTTTATTTCCATTCGACAGAACTATAGACACGTTCAGGGCTCGAACCTGCAGCTCTGAACTGTGTTGTGACAGTGATCACATGACGCTGTTGACCAATCAGGACACACAGGTGTTTCCCACGCTCACAGACAGGAGCCTGTCTTTGCTGATCTGGGGTCAGTTTATAAATCCCCCTCCGCTGTAACAGGCAGAGGTGGGAGACTCGAGTCAGACTCAAGTCACAATTTTGACTTGAGACTTGACCAGTGTTCCAGAAAGACTTGACTTACATTGAGACTTAAGTTGGACTTGAGGCCAATGACTCTCAATGACTTGCTGTAACATTATATTCATTACTGATTTGAGTTTAACTGATGAAAGAACAGGATTCATTGTAAAAACCAGCACGCTCATCTCCATGGAGACGTTTCTGTGTTGCTTTCACCACAGGTCGATGAACACGGCTTAAACACATCAGGTCCTCTTCCAAACACCTCATTCTAACACAGCAGAAACAGCATTGTGTGGAGCCGAGCGTTAGGAGCATGTTTGAGTGTCAGTTTCTCTGGTGAAGTACCAGGAATGTTCCGCAGTGTGGCTTTAATAGTCTTTTATGGAACAAAAGTCCTCTTGGTGGTAACGGCTCTTGTGTCTCTGCAGAGTGCTCTCTCAGTGAGGAGGAGCTCAGAGCCGACGTGGTGCTGCTTCTCGACGGATTCAACCACATCAGTCCAGACGACTTCTCCAGAGTGAGAGACTTCCTGAAGACCCTGCTCCCGATGGTCGGTCCGCTCGGTCCTGATTTGGTGCGGGTCAGTTTGGTGAAGTGCGGCCGTGATCCTGAGGTCGAGTTTGACCTGAACACGTTTCATAATCTGTCCTCGATGGTCGACGCGGTGTCCCGGGTGTCTCAGAGTCCCCCGCTCCCTGGAGGCTCCACCCACAACGCTGTGGAGTTCATCTGGAGAAATATTAAGAGAACGGATCGAGGAGACAGAGAGGAAACCCCTGACATCTTAATCCTCGTCACTGACAGGAACTCATCAGGAGTGGACACATATTTGCTGAATAGTCTGTGGCGTTTTGATGTGAAAGTGTTTGTGGTTGGAGTTAAAGTCACTGATGAGTTACAGGTCATTAAGAGAGGTGATTATGACGCAGAAGTCTTCACTGTAGAAGATTATAACAGCATTTCCAACATTTGTGAAGAACTGACTCAGTCCATGTGTCGCTGGATCAAAGTTTGGCTGAGTAAGTTATAAACTCAACACCATTAGGCTACTGGAAATCTAAACACGAAAGTAGAAAAGTCGCGCACACACAGCACAGTGAGAGTCCTCTTTAAAGTCAGACGACAGGTCAGAGGAGTTTCCTGAACGAGTCTGAACCTCTGGAAAAATATTAAACTATTGGTTCATGTGTTACTTTTGTAAATTCTTTGTCCCTGTATCTGTTCTCTGACTTAAAGCCACTGCATAACATTTCACCCAATGAATAAGATCAAATACACACATTTATTATATTACAGATGTTTTTATTGTTGAAAAATACCTAAAAAGGTGAATAGACAAACGTGTGTTTGCTGTGAGCGGCTCAGCTCCACAGACCTCAGTGTAACTTTACTATAACGTTACTGGGAGCGGGACTAGGGTGGTCCAGCAAAACATGGTAAAAAATAAAGTTTCAGATAACCTTGATTAGAACCCAGCATTTGGTTTTGGTATCCATAAGATGATTTAGAGACAAAATTGGAAGGAAGGGTTTTTAGAGGTTGCACAAGCTGCTCAAAGTTTGAAGAGCGTGGAATGCTGCACTTTCTTCTCTTTGTAGTAAATCTCTACATCAGAGTGTGGTTTGAAGCCCCAGCAAAAGCTCCTGCAAATTATTTGGCATCCCTCAATAAGCTGTCACAGTAAAGAAAGCTGCCTTAACAGCATTCGGCCAGAACCTTTGGTACTTGAGCGAAGGGATAGTTGGCCTAACATTTTTCGACTCCAATGTAAGTAAGAAAGTAAGTACTTTATTTGTCATTGTACAAGCGTACAAAACGATATAGTGTCCAGATGTTAGTCTCGAGCCAATGCGACTGAACCGCGCTGCCATTGTGGGTCAACCTGACCTGCATGTTTTTTTATTTTTATTTATTGGTTTATTTGGTAGGGACCGCGCAAGTTAATGAACAAGCCACACCGGATTGTAGCCTTGGGCTAATTTCCATCCATTTGCACTCTCAAACACACTCTCATTCATCCTGGCCTATTGAACATGTTTTTAGTGGTAGGGGAAAAGGCCCCATCCAGGTGGGAATGGAACCCGGGACCTTCTAGCTGTGAAGCACGAGCGCTAACCGCTGTACTACCGTGCCGCCCACGGTGTAAAGGAAACCGTAGCACCTGGAGGAAACCTGGCAACCTTCAGTCTTCTCTGATCGTCTGAAATGGTGCAGTGCCTCCTGGGTTTGTCCCCGTTTCAGAGCGTGGTGTCCTGCACTGGTCAGCCCCTCCACCTCCTCCTTCCTGTTCCTCCTGCAGCTCCCTCCGCTCCATAACAGTCTTTCACCATCTCCTCATTTGTCCCTTTTTGTTTCCTGTAGCTCCTCTTATGACGCCTCCTCTGTGCTGCAGCAGTGGGGGCAAATGGGTTTAGCTGATAACTAACTTTACTTTTTTGAAAGCTGCTTTCTTCAGGACCATTATGGACTCTCTGCAGTAAAATAAATCCACTGAACCCCACAAAAACACAGCAAAGACATACAAAACTATGTAGTAAACCAATGTGGAACACAGAAACATAAACCACAAATGCAGTTCACAGAAAAAGGGAAAAAAATATGCAGCTGTACCGAGAGAGGGAGGTTGCCTCCCGTTTACATGTTACTATGACGTTCATGTGACACAAGAACAGAAAGAGCTGATGGTTCACAACATTATGGAAAAGGAAGGGTCAGAGGTTCCACCAAAGAGTAGTGATGCCCTTAATCAACCAGATTATAAAGGGAACCAGAGGGCTATTTCATGAAACCCTGCTCAATAAAGCTCGGCTTAGGCTCCAAATCCTGGCTTACGTGAGGCACAACAATTCAAGCTGTGATGACTGGGTTTCACCAAAGGGACACCGAGCTTGGCAAATCTCACTAATTCAAGACAGGTTCAACTAATTAGCACTTGCCGCGTACATAAGCAGACCACACCACACGATCACAGAGTTCACTGAGAAATCATGGCCAAGCGTGAACGTGCAGGATACTTCACAGGCCGCCAGCTTTGTACCGCTATATTAGCTCCATAGGTAGAGCGCAGGGCTCCCATCCATGAGGCTGTGAGATCGATCTCAGCCTCAACTTTTTTTTTTTTTGGACTGGGCACTCACTGGGAAGAATACTGACCTATGAATTCAAAGAGTACCTAAACGGGTGTGCCAAAGCCTTTCCCCACCCACAAACAAAAGAGGCGGTCTCTGAAGTTTGGGGGTGACATGCGGGGAGTGAGTGTGTGGGCCTTTGCATTGGCACAATCACAGCAGACTGATTACGTGGGGGGGGACTTGGTTATAAACCACAGGTACAGGGGCGGGACAATGGGCAGCACCTGATGACGATGTGTGGAGCTGGTGCGACTTATGACGTTCTGTGGAGGCCGTGGACACGTCTCCAGCCAATCAGGAAATTCTAATTTAGTAGCAGAGTTTACCCTGAAGGGGGCGCAACCCATTGGTTTTCAGGCCAAAGTTAGGATTTAACACATGTTTGGCTATAATGTCAGAATAATGTCAGGGACCAGTGGACAACACTATGAGACGCCCATTGAGACAGTTTATTTATGGTCCTGTGGCATAAGGTTCCTTTTATTGGACAAGCTTTTTGATGACTGTTACGACCCCGGCTCGTGAGGCCGCAACAAAGAAGATGGGCAGGACACACACGGAGTTAAAGCCCGTGCTGTGCGTTTATTTCTCAAAAATTAAGGCGTCTGCATGTCATCAGTATACATGGATCATGTGCTATTGGTGCAAACGGGTGTAGTGCGAATGAGTATCAGTTTGACAACGGGTGTAATGCATGTGTGGTGCTGAGGTGCGTGAGTGCAAAAAAAGAAACAAATGATAAAGGTTAGCGTGGCGTTGGCGTTGGCTGGACCCAAGATGGTGGATGATAACTGTCGAAGGCAGCAGCCCGGGCCTGCCGGCGTAAGCCCAGGAGCCGCAGATGAGAGACCGAGTGAGCGCAGCGGATGCCCCTTTTATAGCCATCCGGTCCACAGCTCCAAGGATCCCCGGGCGCCTCCTACTGTCCACACCTCAAAAGACAGCCACAACAGTTAAACTGCCACAACACCAGTAGAGGGGCCGTCACACCCCCCCCCCCCCCCCCTTAAGGAGCAGGTCCCCGCGGAACCCTGCGACAACCTGCAAGGCTCACCTTTTGCCGTTACCACACCAAGTGCAGCAAACCCAGCCACCAACAAAATAGTTTTTTTTTTTTTTTCCTTTGGACACATGGAAGTGCTCAAGCCCAGAGAGGATCATCCGTGTCCAGATCCACCCCTCCTCAGACCACTCCTCAGCCCGGCAACTGGTGCACACAGAAGCGGTTTAAGGACAGAAGAAGCGAGAAAGAGGGGAGGGGAAAACAAAAACACAAACAAAACTAACACACCGGGGCGCGCGACAACGCGTCAGCTACCACATTTTCCTTCCCCCTAATGTAGCGAATGTCAAGACTGTACGACTGCAAGAAGAGCGACCAGCGGACCAGACGCTGATTAGGACATTTTAACGACGACAGAAAGGTAAGCGGATTATGGTCTGTATGCACCACAACGTTTGCGCTGCCACATACGTAAACGTCGAAATGCTGCAAAGCCAAAATTAAAGCCAACGTTTCCTTCTCAATGACCGAGTAATTCAACTGATGGCGATTAAATTTCTTTGAGAAGTAACTGACCGGCCTACAGATGCCCAACTCATCCGCCTGTGTAAGCACAGCCCCAGCTCCCACATGGCCCGCATCCACATACAGCTGGAAGGCCTGGTTAAGGCGCGGCGCCGCCAACACAGGAGCAGCACAGAGGAGTCTTTTCACCCGGTCGAATGCCAGCTGACAAATAGGAGACCAGATGAACTTCACATCCTTGCGCAGTAAGGTAGTTAAAGGCGCTACAACGGAGGAAAAATTTTGACAGAAGCATCTGTAATACCCAACGAGGCCCAGAAACCGCATAAGCTCCTTCTTGGTAATCGGAATTGGAAACTGCTCCACCGCTTGGACCTTAGCTGCCACAGGTCGAACTTCCCCCTGGCCCACCACGCGACCCAGGTACGTAACGGTCGCCTTCGCAAACTCACACTTGGCGAGGTTAACCGTCAACCCTGCCCCGGCCAAACGCGCGAAAAGCTCCTCAATGCGCTCCAAGTGGTCCCCCCATGTGTCAGAGTACACTACCACGTCGTCCAAATAAACGGCACAACCCAGCATATCACCAACCACCCGGCCCATCAACCGTTGGAATGTCGCCGGCGCATTCCTCAACCCAAACGGCATGACAGTGTAAGAGTACAACCCCGTAGGCGTAATAAACGCAGACACCTCACGCGCACGCTCCGTCAGCGGCACCTGCCAGTACCCCTTCAGGAGGTCAAACTTACTGACAAATTTGGCTGAGCCCACTTGATCAACACAATCATCCATCCTGGGTAAAGGAAAACAGTCCGGTTTAGTCACGGCGTTCAGCTTACGAAAGTCAGAACAAAACCTAGGAGTGCCATCCGATTTAGGCACCAGAATGCACGGCGACGCCCAACTGGAAGTACTGGGCTCCGCAATCCCATTCTCCAGCATGTACTTCACTTCCGCGTCCAAATACTTGCGTTTTTCAAAATTCACCCGGTAAAAACGTTGCTTAATCGGCTGAGAGTCTCCTACATCCACATCATGCTCAATCAGATGTGTACGACCCGGCGTGTCAGAAAATAAACGGGGAAAGCGAGATAGTAATGCAGTTAACTGTCTTGCACCGTCCTCTGGCAAATGCCCAAACAAGAGGTCCAACTTACGAAGAACCTCCGAATTCCTAAGACGCCCTTGTGCGAGGGCGCTGTCCAAGGTACCAGTGACACCATCATCCCCCACAGAAAACGGTGAGCTGACCACAGTCCCCAAACTTTCAACCCCCTGGACAGGCCTATCCACAGCACACGCAGCATTACCCTGACTGAGCTCAGGCCGCCCCACGTCAGCTTCCCGAACCAAATACGGTTTCAACAGGTTCACATGACACAGCTGTGTCTTCTTCCTGCGGTCAGGCACGGAGATAACATAATTTTGATCAGAAGTGCGTTCAAGAACTGTATACGGACCAGTAAACTTTGCCCGAAAGGGAGAAGTCACCACAGGACATAAGGCTAACACCTGATCCCCAGGCAAAAACGTGCGCGCCTCCGACCGCCGATCAAACAGCGCCTTCATTTTTCTCTGCGCCTCAGTCAGTCTTACTTTAACTAACTCCCGCGCCATGTACAACCGTCTCCTGAACCCAGACACATAGTCCACTAGATTTTGCGGAGGTGCTGGCTCTTTAAACTTATCCGCCACGGTTGCCAAAGGACCTTTCACGGTGTGCGCAAAAACCAGCTCATTCGGGCAAAACCCTGTGCTTTCCTGGGTCACCTCCCTGGCCGCCAACATCAGCCAAGGCAACCCCTCCTCCCAGTCTCCACCCAACTCTGTACAGTAAGCGCGCAACAGAGATTTAAGCGACTGATGAAAGCGTTCCAACGCCCCCTGACTCTCCGGATGGTACGCAGTCGCTTTACTGTGTCGCACCCCGAGCTGCTTAAGGACTTGGGCAAACAAATGTGATGAAAAATTAGTGCCCTGGTCTGACTGGATTACCTTGGGAATGCCAAACACCGAAATGAACTGGGTAAGTGCGCGCACCACTGCCCTGGCAGTTATTGTACGCAACGGATAAGCGGCTGGATACCGCGTCACCTGACACATTACTGTCAGCAGGTAGAAAGAGCCAGCTTTTGAACGAGGTAACGGACCCACACAGTCGATAACTAAGTGCTCGAATGGCTCGGATGCTGCCACAATCGGACTCAACGGGAACGGCCTCAACACCTGATTAGGCTTGGCAGTTAGCTGACAAACGTGACACGTCTTAACATGAGCAGCAATATCTTTTTTAAGGCGCGGCCAAAAAAAATTTCTCAGGACCCGATCATATGTTTTCCTCACGCCAGAATGTCCGGCCTCATCATGTGCAACATTTAACACTGCAGAACGAAACTTACTGGGCACGACAATCTGAAATACCGGATCGCCAACAGCATCGGCATGTGGCATCCATTTTCTCACCAACAATGAATTCTCAAGGAAGTACCCACATGCGGAATCCACTGCCTCGCTTGCCGGGAGCACCTGCTCAAAAAGCTCTTTTAAAGACGTGTCAGCTTGCTGCTCCGCTACCAGCTCACTACGAGGCAGAGACAAAGGAAAGTTAGACAAAGGTAGGTGCACCTTCTTACAACAAACCTCGTCCCCACCCCCTGAGCACGCGCCATAGCCCGCGTCACGGCGCACGCTGTAAACACATCTGGAAGCTCCTTGCCACTTGCATCTGGCTGGGATAGTGCCCATGGCGGCGGCTCCGATTCAACAGGCACAGTCAACGGGGCAGCGTCCGACCACAAACGCGCCCCCGCCAACCCGTTACCCAAAATCACAGAAACCCCCTCCATCGGCAACGCAGGACGCACAGCCAACGCAGCTTCCCCACAAAATAACTCACAATCCAGAGACACTTTACGCAACGGAACAAAGAGCACGTTCAACCCCATTCCCCGAACCGGAACACATGTACCAGTCTCCGACTCATGTGACCACGGCAACACATCGGCCCGGATGAACGAGTCAAACGGCCCCGTGTCTCTCAAGATCTTAACGCACACCTTTTGGTCACTGCCCACCAGCGACACGTAACCCTCCCGAATGAAAGGAAGGTACGAATCCAACACTTCCACCCCAACCGTCGTCACCTCCGGTTTCACAGTAACCAGGACAGGCGCAGCCAACCCCGCTCCCTTCGGATTAGCGTAACCTGACCTGTACTTATTTTTCAGCGATAGACAGTCTGCCTTTAAGTGCCCCCGCTTATTGCAGTAGTAACAAACACGATCAGCAGTTTGTCGATTAGCGCTCTCAACATGACCCTCTCGTTGCCTATTTGAGCCAAACTGATGGCCCGGACCCACATGGCCTGAATACTCTTTGTGAGTAAGCACGTACTCGTCCGCCAATACAGCAGCATCCGACACATTCATAGTCTTTTGTTCATTAATATAAGTTGCAATCCTCTCCGACAAACAGTTCTTGAACTCCTCCATCAAAATTATGTCACGCAACTGATCAAAGGTTTTAACGTTCTGCGCCGCACACCACCTGTCAAACAGTGCAGTTTTCTCACGCCCAAACTCCACATAACTCTGGTGATCAGCTTTCCTGTAACGGCGGTACTTCTGGCGATAAGCCTCGGGCACCAGCTCATACGCCCGCTCTACTGCACTCTTCACCTTCTCATACAGCAAACTATCCTCAGGTGACAATGATGCATAAGCCTCCTGAGCCTTTCCTGTAAACACACATTGCAGTAGGCCAAACATTCCGAGGCCAACCCAACGTCGTCGCCACGCGCTCAAATAAGACAAAATATTTATCCACGTCCCTTCCCGTAAACGGTGGGATTAACCGAATACATTTATTTACATCAAACTCGGCTTCAACTAGATTACTACGCTGACTATACACACCCTGCAACGACTCACGCCTCCTCAAATCTGCCTCCAACTCCAACTTGCGCAATTCAAAATCACGCTGCTGTTCATGTTCCCTACACTCCAAACGTCGCATCTCTAACTGCAATTCCATCTTTCGGACCTCCGCATCCGATACCGCCTCGCCCGGAGGAAGGATATCACGTTCAGCTAGAATGTCGTGTATTTGTCGTTTAATGATCTTCTTCTTGTCTTGTTTTGACACGTTGATTTTATAATGCGCAGCAATCTCCAACAAATCATTTTTTGTACAGCCGTCAAGCTGACCCACCGAAGGCTCAGCCACAAAATCTCCCAAGTCAAAACCCATCCTCGGTCAAAAACCAGAAACAGCCACACACAAAAAAACAAAACACTTCG
Source organism: Neogobius melanostomus (assembly GCA_007210695.1). Classification (NCBI taxonomy): domain Eukaryota; kingdom Metazoa; phylum Chordata; class Actinopteri; order Gobiiformes; family Gobiidae; genus Neogobius; species Neogobius melanostomus. The sequence continues at coordinate 323,425 of VHKM01000679.1, forward strand.
GGACCATACACTGCGAGATGAAGTGTAACCACCAGTTAAAGTGCACCACCATGGGCTCGAAACAACCACTGCCCCCTCTACGCTTTACCTACGCCCAAACTCACCTAACTAACTCCCCGCTAGCTCTTCACACGGTTGGGCGGTGGGTTGATTAATGCACGAAACCAGCGGACAAGCCACGGAGTGCCCCCGAGATGACTGAGTGAACAGCCAACACTAACCGCCAGCCCCGTGACACTAAAAAAAAAACAGGTGACGCATCATGCAGCGACACCACTAGCCTGCAGGAGACAGGGCTGCAAAACAGAACCCACATGCACAACTAGAACAAAACACTTCACTCACCTGCATGTCCCGACGAGAAACAAAAAATTGCCAAAGCCGCCACTACCTTCCAAAAGGAGAAACAAAAACCTCCAAACACACCAACGTCGTGTCCTCCCACACTACCTACACACACGCAGCACCGGCCTCCCCTCCGATGCTGACGTCACTGATCATTCACAAAAGTAGGTCAATATTTAACGCGCATGGGAACAAAGACATGAACTCAAAACTTTTTTTTTTTTTTTAGACGAGCCCCCATTTGTTACGACCCCGGCTCGTGAGGCCGCAACAAAGAAGATGGGCAGGACACACACAGAGTTTAAGCCCGTGCTGGGCGTTTATTTCTCAAAAATTAAGGCGTCTGCATGTCATCAGTGTACATGGATCATGTGCTATTGGTGCAAACGGGTGTAGTGCGAATGAGTATCAGTTTGACAGTTTGAGTGCAAAAAAAGAAACAAATGATAAAGGTTAGCGTGGCGTTGGCTGGACCCAAGATGGTGGATGATAACTGTCGAAGGCAGCAGCCCGGGCCTGCCGGCGTAAGCCCAGGAGCCGCAGATGAGAGACCGAGTGAGCGCAGCGGATGCCCCTTTTATAGCCATCCGGTCCACAGCTCCAAGGATCCCCGGGCGCCTCCTACTGTCCACACCTCAAAAGACAGCCACAACAGTTAAACTGCCACAACACCAGTAGAGGGGCCGTCACAATGACACATAATGTCATTAATGTGTCACACAACTTTGTATTTCACAGATGAGAGACAAAGACAATGTTGATGTATATTTATAATTTATTGCATAAAGTAATTGATTTTGTGATGGGGCGACGGTGGCGCAGATGGTAGAGCTGGTCGTCTCATGATTGGAAGATCGGTGGTTCAAATCCCACCTCCTGAAGGTGCACACTGTTGTTGTGTCCTTGGGCAAGACACTTCACCCAGTTTGCCTCCAGTGTCTGCGTACATTGGTGTGTGAATGGGTAACTGGATCCTTGTTGTAAAGCGCTTTGAGTGCCTAACGTAGGTGGAAAAGCGCTATATACCAGTGGTCCCCAACCACCGGGCCGGGGACCGGTACCGGGCCGTGACGTATTTGCTACCGGGCCGCAGAGAAATGGGGGGAGAAAAGAAGAAGCATTTTCTCCTATGCCTCTTTGGCCTGTCCACACGCCAATTAGCTCGTATACGAACTCCTGATAGAAAGTCTCCCTACAAATCCTTTGGACTCGAGTTCATCTGGTTTTGTTACAGACAGCGTCAGCGCAGCCTCGTGCAGCTGAATGTGTAACGTCTTTCTGTCACCAGCGCAGCTGAGCGTCTGCTCTCTCTCTTTCCCCTCAGCTCGCGCTCATTCTTCTAAAAGCTCATCGCGTTGCAGCCTCACAAGTTTTCGTCACAACCTTAATGCTTTCACAAGACGGAGAGCCGTATTTATCCCACTGCTGCAGCGCGAGGCGGACACAGGAGAGAAAACGAGAGGCCTCCGCGACACAATCTCTCCTGTGTCCGCCTCCCGCTCCATGCTCCCGCTGCAGCGCTGCGATCAAAGGGCTGCGTTGCAGGCTGTAAAAACGTGACCCATAGTCTGTGCACGTGTTTCTCAGCGCGCTCCCCAACCATTTCCCCCCTCCCCCCAAATCCCCCCGTCCCCCCGCTGGTGCCCACCGGGCCGCAAATTTTTTTGGGGTTCTGTACCGGTCCGCAGCAGGAAAAAGGTTGGGGACCCCTGCTATATACTGTAAGTTGAAACCATTTACCATGTCACGTTTTAATTTCACATTTTCTAGGCCAACATACATTTTGGCCAGATGATGGCGCTAATACCCTGCTTGTGTCATTTACATTGCCCATTGGTGTTGGATTCCACGCAGGAGAAACATAGCTTGTGCTCAGTCTGCTCAGGCTAAGTTCTCTGACTATATTTCCAAAGTAACTGAGCCAGACTCAGAGTGAGCCTGGTTTAGGAAACCGAAAAGACAACAAAATAAGCCAGACTTGTTCAAATAAGTCGAGTTTACAGAGTAAGCCAGCTTTATGAAACAGCCCTCAGATCAGTGATTGTGTCACCACCAGCACGATGCTTTTCTTTGAAATTCTGGATCTGCCACAAACATTCTGAAGAATTCCTCCAGCAGACTGGGCTGATGATGCAGACTTTCAAAAGGCTGCTAAAATTGTGCATTCCAGGAAAGTTGTCAGTGATGGGGGGGTTGAAGCTTATTCAAGGCTTCGTAGCCTAACAAAGAACTAAGAGCAGAAACAATCAATCAAACTTTATTTATAAAGCACTTTTCATACCGAAAGGTATGACAAAGTGCTTTACAGATAACATTTAAAACAAAACGCCCTGCATCATACATCCATACACATACACATACATATACTGTACATATATACACACACACACACACACACACGGACACACACACACACAAACAATATGTCATTAGGACTAAATGAATATATGTCAGTTAAAAGCTAAGCTAAAAAGGTGGGTCTTGAGCCTGCTCTTAAAGACATGAACGTTCTGAGCTCCTCCTCAGGTCGTTCCAGAGGCAAGGGCCATAATACTGGAAAGAAAGTCTTTCTGTTGACTTTAGGAATAACTAGGAGACCCCTGCCAGAGGAGCGAAGGGGCCGTGAAGGTTCATAAGGTAAAAGTAATTCTGAAAGATAAGAAGGACCAAGACCATTAAGACATTTAAAAACCGTTAGAAGAACTTTAAAATCGATCCTGAAACACACGTGGAGCCAATGCAGCGACTCTAAAACCGGTGTAATGTGGTCCCGCCTCCCGGTCTTTGTCAGGACAGTACTTAACTGCAAGTTGTGAACGAGCACAGGCAGATTTTTGTGATGCCAATAAAGCCACAGTGATTAGTGGATTTTCTCAGTAACATTTTATGCAAGTTTCACTTTGTTTTTGGAGAATAAAAACCACACATTATTATAGTATGTCTTTTTTCATTTGGCTCGCCATGTTATAGCATAGGGCAATATTCACTTGTCTTGTGGAACCTCTAAATATTAATTATTTGCATAAAATGTGGACCCAAATACTTTGGCCAGATATAGAAGCAAGATGTGACTAAAGGCAGTAATATGAGATTTAAACAGGTTAGGTCCTCGTCCAAACCCACTCTGATTACCCACTGAACAAAGAGCATTTTCTGTGTTTTAATGTTACGCAGTGTGCCTTTTAGTGAACTCTGCAATACTTCCTCCAATGAGTAGAAGTAATGTTACTTCATACCAAGTTTGTTTTTTGCTGATCATAAAGTCTGTGTCCAGGTCGAGCACAGCCTGAGTCTCTGAGGTTCACAGACGTCCAGCCCAGGAGACTGCGAGCCTCGTGGGAGTGTAACAGCTGTCAGTTCGAAAGATTTGTTCTGTTAGTCCATCTGGTTCATCCTGAGTCTGAGGTTCAGAGGATCGTTACTGAGGGACATGAACGCAGCACAGAGATCCTTCACCTCCTCCCAAACACCTCCTACAGGATCACTGTCCATGCAGAGCATAGCACTGGACACAGTTACAAAGAGATTGGAGTTCTGACGACACCACAAGGTACAGTCCCAACACTCCTCCCTCTCCCCAGACACTTCCTCTTCCCTTTGAGCTTAATGCTGTGTTCAAGGTCACTGGGAGTTCAGGAGTTCTGACCTGAGAGTGTTTTCTGTGGCTGAAGTGTTTAGTGTTTTGTGTGACTGAAGTGTTGTGTGTTTTGTGTGACTGAAGTGTTTAGTGTTTTGTGTGACTGAAGTGTTGTGTGTTTTCTGTGACTGAAGTGTTTAGTGTTTTGTGTGACTGTAGTGTTTTCTGTGACTGAAGTGTTTAATGTTTTGTGTGACTGAAGTGTTGTGTGTTTTCTGTGACTGAAGTGTTTAGTGTTTTGTGTGACTGTAGTGTTGTGTGTTTTGTGTGACTGAAGTGTTTAGTGTTTTGTGTGACTGAAGTGTTGTGTGTTTTGTGTGACTGAAGTGTTTAGTGTTTTGTGTGACTGTAGTGTTTAGTGTTTTGTGTGACTGTAGTGTTTTCTGTGACTGAAGTGTTTAGTGTTTTGTGTGACTGAAGTGTTGTGTGTTTTCTGTGACTGAAGTGTTTAGTGTTTTGTGTGACTGAAGTGTTGTGTGTTTTGTGTGACTGAAGTGTTGTGTGTTTTCAGACGGGGTGCGCCTCAGGGCGGGGCCTAGTCGCTGCTCTGGTTCTGTGGAGGTGCTGATGGGCGGAGCTTGGAGCAGTGTGTGTGGGAGGGGCTTTGGTCTGACTGAAGCTGCAGTGGTCTGTGCGGAGCTGGACTGTGGCGCTGTGTCTGAGCTCCACCAGGGGGCGCTGTTCACTGAGGGTCCAGCTGTGGGCAGGTCCTTCCACTGTGACGGAGCAGAGACTTCACTGAAGGAGTGTGAGAGCTCAGAGACTCGCTGCTCAGCGGCTGCGAACCTCACCTGCTCAGGTAACTCTCTGTTTGTCTAAAGCCCCGCCTCCACTGCAGAGAAACTCATCAACCTTTATGTTTTACACTTTCTATTTGTAAACTGTCCATGTCTGATCCAGATGAAGTGCTGAGGTTTGATGGATTCAGCTGTGCTGGTTACATGGAGCTGAGACTCAGTGACGAGTGGAGACCAGTGATGACCAGTGAGGACCTAGACTTGGACTTTACCTCAGCGCTGTGTGAGCAGATCGGCTGTGGAGCTGCTCTTGAAGTGGAGTATCAGAGGATTAAATCCGGGCCGTTCTGGTGGCTGCAGCCTGAGTGTGTGAAGCAGAGGTCTGGCCTCGCAAACTGCCTGGACCTGGACTCACACAGGAACGAGACCGAAGGAGGTCTGTTTCTGATCTGTTCAGGTCAGTAACACCGACAGTGAGTTACACATGTCACCTGTTGTATCAGTCGAGTCTCAGATGGAGCGAGAATGTGTTTACAGACACTGAAGACATTTCCTCTTTCTTTGTAACTTCTCTCACCTGTAACTAACAATTATTACTTCACCTGATGATTCTGCTGAAAACAAGGCTGTTTCTCTGACCTTTGTGGGATTTTTAGACATAATGTATTTTAAGTTTATAAATTTTCATAGAGAATGAATGGAAACAATATTATGCAGATTAACAATAGATCTTTTATTTTATCTGCCTCCATCTCCTTTATACCACAGGAGGATGTGACCCCTGCTTTTTCTATCCACAGAGTTTTATCCTACTGTACGAGCGTCCTTCTCCTCTGAGGGGCGTATCTGTTATCTGAGGGGACGTCCCGGGTGCAGAGGGTCCTCCTGATGTTGGGGACAAACTTCAGTGTGTCCTGCTCTTTAGACGAACCGTTTCTACCAGGACAGTTCCACCTTGTGTCTCCAAATGGAAACTACACCCTGCCATATGTCAATCACTCCGCCCACTTCCTGTTCCAGGACTTCAGCCCCGCCCACATCGGGAACTACACCTGTGTTTACTGTGACACTTTCTTCTTAAAAAAGTGCATGAAGAGCACAACTCTCTACGTCACTCCTGGAGGTACAGTTTGGGTTCAGAGACATTCCAGTTTTGTGTTTTCATGCTTTTATTATGGAGCAGTTTGTTAATACGTGCAGGTCAATGCTGAGGTGAGCTTCACAAACACGAGGGAGAGTCTGCAAGTTGGGACTAACATTTGTCAGACATCAGTGTAAATTTGCCAGAACTGTAGAAATATTTGCGAACAGTGTATTTTATCATTTTGGCTCATGCTGTACGGCCTCACCATCTCTGTAGTTCAGTCATAACCTGTTCATCATAAATAAAGTCATTAAAGAGTGTGATCAGTGTCTCCTGTGTTTGCAGCTCCGCTCTCACATAAACTGATCAGAGCCACGGTCTATGTCGTCACCCTGACACTCTGGGCCATCGCCATGTTCCTCTTCTACAAGGTACTAAACCAGGACTAAACCAGGACTAAACAGGGACTAAACCGGGATTAAACCAGGGCTAAACCAGGACTAAACCAGAACTAAACCAGGACTAAACAGGGACTAAACCGGGATTAAACCAGGACTAAACCAGGACTAAACCAGAACTAAACCAGGACTAAACCAGGACTAAACCAGGGCTAAACCAGGGCTAAACCAGGGCTAAACCAGGACTAAACCGGGACTAAACCGGGACTAAACCGGGACTAAACCAGGGCTAAACCAGGACTAAACCAGGACTAAACCAGGACTAAACCAGGACTAAACCAGAACTAAACCAGGACTAAACCAGGACTAAACCAGAACTAAACCAGGGCTAAACCAGGACTAAACAGGGACTAAACCGGGATTAAACAAGGGCTAAACCAGGACTAAACCAGACCTAAACCAGGACTAAACAGGGACTAAACCGGGATTAAACCAGGGCTAAACCAGGACTAAACCAGAACTAAACCAGGACTAAACAGGGACTAAACCGGGATTAAACCAGGACTAAACCAGGACTAAACCAGAACTAAACCAGGACTAAACCAGGACTAAACCAGGACCAAACCTGGACTAAACCAGGACTAAACCAGGACTAAACCAGGACTAAACCAGGACTAAACCAGGGCTAAACCAGGACCAAACCAGGACTAAACCAGGACCAAACCAGAACTAAACCAGGGCTAAACCAGGACTAAACCAGGACTAAACCAGGACTAAACCAGGACTAAACCAGGGCTAAACCAGGACCAAACCAGGACTAAACCAGGACCAAACCAGAACTAAACCAGGCTAAACCAGGACTAAACCAGGCTAAACCAGGACTAAACCGGACTAAACCAGGGCTAAACCAGGACTAAACCAGAACTAAACCGGGACTAAACAGGGACTAAACCGGGATTAAACCAGGGCTAAACCAGGACTAAACCAGAACTAAACCAGGACTAAACCAGGACTAAACCAGGACCAAACCGGGACTAAACAGGGACTAAACCGGACTAAACCAGGGCTAAACCAGGGCTAAACCAGGACTAAACCGGGACTAAACCAGGGCTAAACCAGGACTAAACCAGAACTAAACCGGGACTAAACCGGGATTAAACCAGGGCTAAACCAGGACTAAACCAGAACTAAACCAGGACTAAACCGGGATTAAACCAGGGCTAAACCAGGACTAAACCAGAACTAAACCAGGACTAAACAGGGACTAAACCGGGATTAAACCAGGGCTAAACCAGGACTAAACCAGAACTAAACCAGGACTAAACAGGGACTAAACCGGGATTAAACCAGGACTAAACCAGGACTAAACCAGAACTAAACCAGGACTAAACCAGGACCAAACCAGGAAACCAGGACTAAACCAGGACTAAACCAGGACTAAACCAGGACTAAACCAGGACTAAACCAGGACTAAACCAGGACTAAACCAGGACCAAACCAGGACTAAACCAGGGCTAAACCAGGACTAAACCAGGGCTAAACCAGGACTAAACCAGGGCTAAACCAGGACTAAACCAGGGCTAAACCAGGACTAAACCGGGACTAAACCAGGGCTAAACCAGGACTAAACCAGAACTAAACCGGGACTAAACAGGACTAAACCGGGATAAACCAGGGCTAAACCAGGACTAAACCAGAACTAAACCAGGACTAAACCAGGACTAAACCAGGACAAACCGGGACTAAACAGGGACTAAACCAGGGACTAAACCAGGGCTAAACCAGGGCTAAACCAGGGCTAAACCAGGGCTAAACCAGGACTAAACCGGGACTAAACCAGGGCTAAACCAGGACTAAACCAGAACTAAACCAGGACTAAACCGGGATAAACCAGGGCTAAACCAGGACTAAACCAGAACTAAACCAGGACTAAACCGGGATTAAACCAGGGCTAAACCAGGACTAAACCAGACTAAACCAGACTAAACCAGGACTAAACCGGACTAAACAGGACTAAACCATAAACCAGGCTAAACCAGGACTAAACCAGAACTAAACAGACAAACAGACTAAACCAGGACAAACCAGACTAAACCAGAACTAAACAGGGCTAAACCAGGACTAAACCAGGCTAAACCAGGCTAAACCAGGGCTAAACCAGGCTAAACCAGACTAAACCAGGGCTAAACCAGGCTAAACCGGGCTAAACCGGGACTAAACCGGACTAAACCAGGGCTAAACCAGGGCTAAACCAGGGCTAAACCAGGACTAAACCAGGACTAAACCGGGACTAAACGGGACTAAACCAGGACTAAACCGGGACTAAACCGGGATAAACCAGGCTAAACCGGGACTAAACTGGGACTAAACCAGGACTAAACCGGGACTAAACCGGGATTAAACCAGGGCTAAACCAGGACTAAACCGGGACTAAACCAGGGCTAAACCAGGACTAAACCAGGACTAAACCAGGACTAAACCGGACTAAACCAGGACCAAACCAGGACCAAACCAGGACTAAACCAGGACTAAACCAGGACTAAACCAGGACTAAACCAGGACTAAACCAGGTCTAAACCAGGTCTAACCTCTCGTGTGTTTTGTGACAGAGATTTCTGCGTCAGAGGAAACCGATCAGACGAACTCACCGTGTGACGTTTTCAGCTGAAAACAACGAGGTCCAGATGATTGTTCTTTAAAAACCTTTACTACCAAAGAAAGAATTGAGATAATGAGCCGCGCGGTAACTATGGGGATCAGAAAACACATTTCATTTAGATGTTTATAGATATTTTAATACAAATGATAAAGAAGTTTTATGCATTTTCTCATAAATAATAATGTCATGTTTTTGTAACATTGACTTTAAACTTTTATATTTCCGTTTTTTCGAGAGGTTTTATAATAATCTGCTCTTTTTAAAATAGTTTTAGTTATTAGTAATAGTGTATTTTATTTCTGTTTTGTACAGTATTATTGTCAGTTCTGGTGGTTGTTAGGGATGCACCGATCCAATACTGGTATCGGATATCGGAGTCGATACTGGCAAAAATCAAATATCAGGTATCGGCTACAAATATCCGATACTGAACCGATACTTGTTTTGTCTCTCACCGCTTTAAAAACACAACTTTCACTAAACCTCATGAATGTGGACATGCTGTATGTCATTTTGAAGCTCAGAACCTGGAGAATTTAAGCGCTTCAATAGTTTTAACCTCCGCAAAGGTGTTTCCGATCGCAACGCTAAATGCTAAAGCTAGCTAATGCTAACATTAATAATCAAGGCTGAGACAGAAACTATGATGGGATCACCGAAAGTAATCAAATAAACTGGGCCAAGTGTTTGTGTTTTAGTTCATGAAATAACAGATCAAACATGGAACTTTATGTGAGTTGTTTATGTTAATCTAATCTAAATTGCGTGTAATATACTTGAGGATATTTAGTGTAGAAAAGTCCAGTAATTCTTGTCTAATGTTTCTCCATTACAGTTTATTAATAAATAGCCTATAATTGATCATTGATAACATCTCGTTTGCAAGAAAAGATCAGACTGTAGTGATGTCACACTGGAGAAAAGACGACCATTCACTTATTCACTTAGAGACACTTTTAAAGAAGCCTCTTGGTGTCGGTTAATATCGGATATCGGCCGATACTCAAACCCCAGTATCGGTATCGGAAGCAGAAAAGCTGGATCGGTGCATCTCTAGTTGTTGTAAAGAGCTTTTTTAAAATTGAAAATCTGATGTAGGAAAAAACACGTGTTGTAATATAAACAAATGTTAAAGCCACACTGCGGAACATTCCAGGTGATACGTCTCTAAACTAAACGACTCCAAACATAAATGTCAGAATAAAGCGTTTGGAAGCGTTTGTTATTTAAGCTTTGTGTTCGTTACCTGCATCTCCATGGAGACGAGCAGGTGATTTTCCGCAGTGTGGCTTTAAAGAAATGTTAAAAATAGGCTGATAATGTGACGGTACAGTCTGACTGTGCGACCGTCTGAACCACTTTGTTTTAACCCCTTAACGCCTGAATTAATTTCCAATTATAGAAAAAAATATATAATCAGTGTTTTTGCTTTCAAGCTGATGCTAAATTAAGTGGAGATTGTTAATTTAACTGTAGCACATAGTATAGATATAGTTTTAGGTATGTCGCTAATTTGCGACAACAGGCATAAATACAGCAGCTCACTGCTGCCGCTGCTGCTTTCATCACATGATGTAGGGGAAAAAAAGCAAGGTGCAGACAATTTATCTACATGTCATAGACATGTCACCATTTTTATTACTAATTATCATATTTTACTCCCTTTTCTGAGGTGAATGAATGCCACCAGATGGCTATTGCAGTTTTCCATTATGGCCTGACGTCGCAAATACGCGACGTACCTAAATCTTCAAATAACAAAAAAAATGTCCATCACACGAAGTTCATTCCAATAAATAATCTAAAGATGGAAACAATGAGCAGCTACATTTTTTTTTTTAACACAACTCAACTTACATTTGAAGATTTCCTCGAAGTTGCAGCCTCGATTTGCAGAAATGCTATTTCCGCAAAGTAGCTACCATAACCCGGATGTGGTTCCCTCTCTAACCATTCCTACGAGAAACTAGTGCTTGCAAAAGGTTCCTAGGTACGGCATCGGTGTGGGCAAACAGGCATCAAGGGAAAACATGCATTATTTTAGCCACAGTCTTGCAAGAAGAGGTATGTCATAAATTTGAGACAATAGGCGTTAAGGGGTTGCTTTTATATTTTTACATTTTATTATTTGTTTCTGATCTTGTACATTTACGTTAAAGAGCGGGTATTATGCTTTTCCAGGTATTTGGTAATAATCTCATCTTCATCACTCTCTGATCACAATATGGATGAAGAACGGCTGAAACCATAGAAATAAAAACAGAACAGTGGATGTTGCAAATACCCGGCCTTTAATTGATATTCACCGTCTCTACATGTGATCAGAGGTGTTGGAGTAGCCAAGTATTTACTCAAGTAAAAGCAAAAAGTAACAACTACTCAAGTAAGAGTCAAAGACTTGGTGAAAATACTGTCGAGTGCATTTAAAGCAATGATTGGTGTAAGAAACATGAGTTTAGAAACATAGCATGAAGTTTTAGTGACTGTGATTTAGAGTAAAATTCTCAAGTATAAATACTGTTACTTCAAAATAGTAGTTTGGATTAAATTACTCTTAGAAGAAAAGTGTTTTCATAAAGTTATTTGAGTAAATGTACTTCAGTAGTTTCCGTCACCTCCTCTGAATGTAGTCTGTGACGCTCGGTGGGATTTATAAAGATTAATTTAGTGCCAGTATTAGCTTAAAGTGAACGTCTCCTGCAGATGGGGCTTAAAAACAGTGAAAACATTAAGTTTGATCAGTTTAAATCATGTCTCTGTAGGAATGAAATAGTAACAGTGAAACACAGAAGAAAGAGCTGGTGAAGACTTTGCCTGGAGCTCCTCCTGCTGGCAGCTGTAGGAATAACTTTAAAAAACAAACCTTCAGTTTTGATGCACAGCCTGGTTTACAGCTTCAGCTCGGCCGGAGAAACAGACTCTGAATCCATGTAATGTTGGATTGTTATAATCAGGAAGTACAGAACGAAGCGCTGACTCCGTAGAAGAAGAAACAGCTAAATTGAACAGCTTTGTCCAAGGATTAACTCAAAACAAAGTGAATGTAGTGAAATACTGAGGGAAAGCTCAGAAAAGTGGATTTTGCAGGATATGTCCACTTTAAAGCTTTGTAAATGTATCCATTTGCTTTGTGTTATGAAGAATAAATAAAAGTGTAAAATGGAGCATATGACTTGGTTTGTGTCACTCACATTAGTGCAATACCAGTTTCCACCAGAAGATGTCCTCTTAGTTTTTTGTAATGATGTGGGCCTATAGTTATTTATTTTTGGCCCTTTTAGACCTTTCTGTTCTGCCTGTGGATCAAAAGTCTTCAGCTGAAAGAAAGATAAGGTGGAAATGTCTGAAACTTTCCGTGTGTGGAGGTGGTGCTGAGCAAAAAATAGTTTCAAAGTTTAACTTTGTAATTTTAAACTTGTAGAGACAGATGTTGATCCGTTTCTGCTGTTTTCTCTCAGTGACTGCGTTACCACACTGTAAACCCTAACATGCCGATTGGACTTAAAATTTTTGATGTAATCTGTTTCAACAAAACTTTTAAGTTGATGAACTAAGTTTTTAAGCTAAGTTGAACTTCAAAGTTTTCGGTTATCTTGGCAAACGTTTTTCAAGTTTTTATGAACTGAAAAATCTCAAGTTCAACTTAACTTAAAAAATGTTTGCCAACATAAACTGAAAACTTTAAAGTTCAACTTAGCTTAAAAACTCCTGATAGTTTTAAGCCAAGTTCAACTTTAAAGTTTTTAGTTCATCAACTTAAAAGTTTTGTTGAAACAGATTACATCAAAACTTGTAAGTCCAATTGGCTTCGTTTAACCAATATTTCAAACATTACAAGCAAACCCAAAAAACAATTACAAAATGGCAAATTACAGTTGTTGTTTTTTTATTTCATAAAATAATAGTTTATATACCTTATGTTGTAACATGTAGGCTGAGTTATTCACAACAGAATTCAGAATGTAGTAAAGATGCACAATATTTGTGTTAGACTTTCTCCATATTTTTCAGATGTTGGTGCCAGTTGAGCCAGGAAGCAATGTCCAGTGAATCTGCTTGAATCAATAAGGACTGTCAGTACAAAGCAAGAAATCAAACCAAGTTCAATGTCATGTGACTGTGTTTAAACTTACTGTTTGTCTTCTAGAGCACTGGTTCCCAAAGTGGGGTCGGGACCCCTCGGGGGGTCGCGAGGCATTGGGTGGGGTCCCCAGATGATTTTAGGATGAAATAAAAAAACAAAAAGGCAACTGTTTTTGATATATTTTTGAGTGTAAAACAGCATATCATTTGTGAAATCCATTCATATAGTTAAAATAAACAGTTTAAATACATGTTAACTTGATTTTAAAATGTGTTTTCTTCCCTAAAGTAGCGTAAGAGGCAATAACTTTATACAATGGGGGTCCCGAGTTGATTACGTGTCAATTTTTGGGGTCCCAGCCAAAAAAGTTTGGGAACCCCTTTCTAGAGCACACTCTTTCTCCTCTTCACATTCTGCGATATACCACTTGGCTTGTACAAGTCTGTAAGAAAAACAATAGAACAAACATCAAATGTCAGAAATTATTAGCTTTACCACGTATAGTCCAATATTGCTCCAACACTTTCTAAGCCATTCTGTAAAATGATATGAGCAAACAGATGAACAATGAACACAAAGCTCTAGACTTTTACATTAACAGAGTAAAAGCGACGTTTTTTAATGGTAGCATTACGTGCACAAATGTTATCAAAACATCCAAATAGTTGCTAATAAGTAAGTAAGTTTCAAATAAATAAACTGGAATTGGAGTGTTGCACCTGTAGTCCGTTCTCATCATATTTGATGATTTTTACCATATCATTTGCTCAAATAATATAATTTATGATCTGACCCTGGCCCCCCCTGACAATCCCAGGCACCCCCCTCCAGGTTGGGGACCACTGCTTTAGGCGACAGTTTGTGCTTCCTACATTTAATTAAGCTTAGTAGTAGTTGCTTAATAGTTGCACCCTCAAACATTTTCTGAAACAAATTAGTATAAATGTCCATGGAAATGCGACCACATAGAGAAAAGAAGACACACAAAAAAAAGGTTGCCCCACTATGAGCCCAAAAAAACTATTTAAATTTTACAAGTGAAACTCGGAAAATTAGGATATCGTTCAATGTGCATTTATTTCTGTAATTCAACTTAAACTGAAACTAATATATGATAGACTCATCATTCAAA